>JADLZK010009758.1:0-191424 GCA_015847255.1 Hyparrhenia diplandra | reverse complement strand
AGGGTTGTGGGCATTCTATCTTAATGAAAGGTGCTTGCTCATTTTCTTTTGAATATGTAAAAGAGATTTATCATTGCATTAAGGTAAAAAGATTGGTTTTACTACATGTTGCCAGAGAAACATATATCTTACACCCACAGTCCTGTAGAGGTGATCCTACACTCTCCTAAGCCAATTACTCACCAAACAAGCGCATCCATTGTGGACACGATATATGTGCCACCAAATTTACCTAGCGAAGGAGCAACTGATGAGTACATGGTCTGTGCTATCATCTTCTTGGTCGCACAAGTAGCTGTTATAGCTTCCTAGAGTTGAGGCCATGGGAGAGTCTTTGGTCTAGCGTTAAGTGCGTCGTTTGAAGCTAGCCACAAAGTCTTTAGTCATCTTCCACTTACATAAGTTTTCACTCGACATTATCGATGAGGCTCTATAGATCGACATCAAGATTTCCTTGGTGCGGGAACGCGGAGGTATTTGATCCAAATGTGGCTGCATCAGGCCTCTCGGATTTGCTTTGTTCTCTTCTTGAACATTTTAGCCATCGAAGATTGGCATATGATTAGCACTTGAGGAGGTTGGTCATTAGGCCTTAACGGGATGGCTTGAATAAAGTTTCTGGCGGGAGGTTTCGATGTGTACTATTTGAATCTGCAACCCGAGTGCACCGTTTGTCAGCGCAGGCCTTATGGCGTGTTTCACCTGATGTAATTCGAGTCTTTTAGATCGGGTAGTTGGTAGGTTTGGATGGTAACCGATTCTTAGTCATTTTGTTTGAAAAAACTTCTACTGCTTAATGAAAAGCGAGCTTGGTAGCGATCTCCGAAAAATTAGGCCTACTAACATGCATCAAAGTTCTTACTATCGGATCGCCTTGATCGCCAACACGTACCCTCATCCATGTCCTGACTCACAAAATCTAGCTAGGATCAAATCGTCAGTGCAGATGGTGTATTGAAATTTGATCAAGGCCGGCTGAAGACGATCGATCGATGATCGGCATGTTTATTTCAGTCCCATATATAATTGGTAGGGTACGTGTGGCGAGATTTCAGCAAAGAGCTGAATGGTGAAAGGACGAAGTGGCCCGTTCGTACAGTACAGTGGGCATCCGACAGTAGCATAGCAGTGAGAGAGTGGGAACGGTACGTGCAGTGGGCGGCTGGCCGGTGCTGTTGGTTGGCTTTTGGCGCGTAGCTGCGTGCAGCCGCCATTCGCTTTCACATCACGCCACTCACTTTGCGGCTGGCTTCACACAGTCACCCTCTTGGCCGCTTCTTCCTCGCCACTGCTGCCTTTTTTTCTTTCTTTTCGTCATTATTTATCAGTACACGTGATTCGCGCACGTGCTTGGTCCGTGGCATTCAGCATCTGCTTCGAACTAAAGAGGGCTACAAAATCCACTCGGGATCGTGATGGCTGGCCCGACGTACGTACGTCGAGATGATCTTCGAGTCTTGGTCTGGCTTTGACCCACCACCAAGTTGTCACGTGTAGAAATACGTACATGCTCTTGCCTTGCCGCCGCCCGTTTGGGTTGCACGTACGAACACTCTAGGTATAGTTAGATGCGAGATTCTTTTGTTTCAATAGTCAGGGATCTCTACACTTTTCCTTCCGCGCCAATTATGCACACCAAGCTCATCATGTCTCGATCGATCACACTGGTTCTCTGCTGTTGGAGGTGACCGCAGGTACCTGGCAAAGCCCTGCGACCCTCGCTATGCTAGTCGCAGCTCGCCTGTTCGGTTAAGTGCTGGCGTGTCCTCTGGCGTGCCTCTAATCATCTTGATGAAGCCTTGTAGGACGAAATGACCGTGAGGGTAGAGAAGCGGCGAGCCACCTTCGAAGGATGGCGCAAGCCGTGTGTGAGCGCCGAGGAATGACCTTCGCGGCGCACCAAACTCACTTCATTGCGCAGACACGAACATCCGCCGGTGGTAGGGACCCAACGACACCAAGGGCAAGAGGGAAACAACATGTATGTCTACCACTACCTGGTGGTGCGTTTATACCAGCTTGCCCCCGCGAGTACAGGATCGCATGGCGGTGTTTGTTTGAGCACATATACCTAATGTAAAGCGGTGACCACTCTGCTCCCTATAAATATCGGCAGCACAATGTTGGGGTCGTATTGTTAGCCAAATTTTGCCAATTAATCGTAACATTTATTTCACTTTGTTGTGTCGAACCTTCAATCGCTGTAATGCTCGGGGGAACCCTTGCATCACCCCTAACACCAACGAGGGCAAAGAATCAAGGAGGGCCCCACCTTCTTTACTCGTTTTACTTTTCCCTGTGGCAAACCCTCTCCCCAGGAAAGTCAACGAGGTAGGGAGGCACGAGTGAACCCCATCGCCCCGCTTCCTAAACATTACAAAGTAGGCCCGCTAGCGGGTTTAAACCCGCCCAACCCATATTTTAAAAACCCTAACTACCACCCGCCCGTCCACCCGGCCGGCCCAATGCCCAATCCCCCAACCCAAAGTCACGACGGAAGATGATATAGACTTATGCCGCATCTATGACCATAGAGCCCCAACCCGTCCTAACCGCTTGTGTCAGCCAACCCAACCTCGCCCCAACCCGTTTCCACCCATCCAATAGTACCCATATTAAAACCCCCCCCAAAATAATACTCCTGCTCAACCCCCTACTCTATTAGCGTGCCTATTGCAAAATGTTGTCTTTAGTCTCTTGTAATCAGGATGTGTCTCGGCCCCTTGACACGTTAGTGTCATAGTGTGACGATATGCATCATATTTACGTACGCCGCGTGCTAATTCTGGGACGGAGGGAGAACATTGTTGGCACCTCTTTTCCTTGTTAAAAATACACGCTCACATACGCCACTTCAAACTGGGCTGAGGCACTAGTCCCTTTATCTTTCTCCGTTGTATGTGAATCCAGCCAGCACAAGGCAGCCAGACGCGAAGGCCCGTTAGAAAACCTAGCTGAGCCCATCGGCTGACCCAGCAAAAAATCTCCTTCACTTAGCCCAAAGCAAAGCAAGCCCGCAACACCGGCCGCTCGAGTAACTGCGCCGCCGCAGCCGGCAGCTAGCGCGCGAGGAGACCACCGCGTGTAGGCGTCACTCCTGCAAACGTCACGGGCCACTTAGCCCGACCTCACGACAAGTGTGGCCCCAGCTTTTTGCCAGCAGCAATGTCAACTGTGAAGGCCTCGAACTCCGGAGCGTTTCGTTTCCTTTGGTGCCGGCCGCCACCTTCCCTCGTGTCCTCGCTCGTCCTCCACCCACTTCACACAGTGTCACACGCCTCTTGGTCGTCGGGGAGCCAGCGAGCTCGCCGGGATCGGATCCACGAGCGCGGCGCGGGGCAATGGGCGGTTTGCGAGGTGGGTGGCCAGTACCCAACGGCGGGATGGATCCGTGCGGAATTGCCCGGCCAGTTGATCGAATTCGTTCCATCTTTTGCTTGCAGGCGCTGGTGGTGGCGGCGGCGGTAAAGGTCGTATTCGGCGCTGCCGGCGCTCGCGTTCCCGCAGGCCACGCCAGCGTCCTCTTCCCGCCCGCTGGTGAGCCCCTCGCTCCCGCGCGCTCTTTTCTCAGTCGTGCGTGTTTCGTCAGTGTGTGCTTTAGCGCTGCCACTTTGCTAGTGTGGCTCTCGCTCATCTCTTGTGCTACTACCTCTGTGCCAGCGGCGGCGTAGCCTGCAAAAAAACCTACCTGGGCGAACTTCTAATAACCGACTAAACCAAAATCAAGAACATTGCACCAAATCGCATTAATGCATCCATACATTGCAATCACACAATTTTAATACGAAGTTGAGATATTACCCCAAATTTGAAAAATAAATTGATAGTTATCGCATCAATACATGGTAAAATGTAAAAATAAAAATAAGAAATAGATAAACCTATAAATTGATAAAAATATTCAATCTATTCATGGTAAATTGATAGTTTTTTAGGGCTTAACGCTAGGACTTCTTAGCTAGCAGCTGCCCCAGCTCGCCCCAACATAGCCCGCCCATGACCGAAGAATGCAATCAATGTCGCCCACTTCAACATCAGTTGTCATGCTTTTGCATCATATCCTCTTGCTTTGGGTAAACCGCAAACGGATCAAAAATTTAAACAGTTTGCTGCCGCTAATGTCTTGTCTGTTGGCAGATGTAAACTTTAAACACCATCAAGTGGACAAGTAAACATCCGGCCAATTGCTGATAAACATGTTGTTGAATTCATCATGATTGTCACCCATTGAGCCTCCTATCCTACTACCTTTCGTGTGTGTTGCAACTGCAAAACAAATTTTACCTTATAAAAAAATTTCCACTGTTACTTCAGTTATTATTGATAATACACATATAGTATATGCAGAGGACAAGCTCAAGTCAATGGACTTTACACAGTTTTCACAACACACTTGCTCTTAGGGGCAACCTCGGCAGGGAACTTCACCCAACGAAACAAGATCCCACCACAGCCTCGTCCACTGTCCAACCCAACCACAAACAAAAACGAATCACACCAGAGGGTGGCTCCAATTTAAGAAATTAAACTGGCCTGCCTGCCCCCAGCCTGGCCCAACAACCCAATACAGAGTTAGCTGTCACACGGTACACCTTTCTTCATTCAGATTGGAAAAAGGACAAAAAAAAAAAAAAAAAAAAAAAAGAAGTTCAATAAAACAATTATGTCTGTTTGTAAGCTGCAAATGTTTTGTTTTCCATCGGATCGTTTGTAAGCTGCAAATGTTTCTTGTTTTCCATCGGAAATAGAAAAAAACTGACACTTATGGGGAAATGCACTGATCATCCCTTTGAAGTGGAGTGGTATGTACTGTTCTGTTCATCCTTTCATCTTTGCTGCACCCAGATTTCAAATAATATGCTTCCATGCTAGGGCAATAGCACATCCAAATGTATACAACGGTGCATATTTTTGTGATCCGCTATAAGCAAACAAGATCTGTATTTGGTAGTGTACAGTAAAAAACTACTGATAGACCAACGGGTGGGTTCGCTTTCAGTGTGATCAAAATGAATTTGTTTATTTGATTGTTTCAATTTATACTTGTGTGACAAGAGTGCTTCCTGATTTATCATTGTGTGGGGTCACTGGTGCAACTTGCACGAACAAATAATTGCACTCAAGTTTCCCTGTTCTCTGTTTTTTAATGATAAATACAGCAGGAGTTTCCTAGCCATGTAGTGTGCCTCTTATTGTTAGTCAGAAAGAGCAATTAACTCCCTCTAGGCTTACTGGGTGTAAATAAAATTCCAGTACTAGTCAAATTAGTTATTCAGCATTGTATAGATTACTATTTGGGTACCCTATAGTTTGTGGGTATGACTATGAATTGCCATATATACATTTGCTTTTGAGCTCACCTGTTGTTGGCTGCAGTGTCGGACTACTACCAGCTTTGATGATTTGCTGACTAAAGAAGAGAAGGTTTTAATGGAAGAAGGTCCAAGGTGTTATGGAAAAGGAAATCGCGACCCATTATGACTGAAGTATGTTCTTGATGAAGACAGTTACCCATCTTCTGATTTCTCACTAAGTCACTAGTCACAAAACACATACTAATGTGGAGTGTAAGCCTTTTAGTGGATCATATCTTTTGTGTCAAAAATCTTTGCTGTAGCAACCGTAGGCTTATATTTTACTGTGACATATGGTTCTTTTAATACTTTCATTCACTTACTTTGCTGATCTGTAATACTGTCCATCTGCAGTATCGGGAGAAGGCGAATTCCCCATTCTGCTGTGATTCCTAAACTTGCTACCTTTTGGCTTAGCTGGAGGTACAAATGTAAAGGTATAAAACCAAACAGTTCGAAAGTCTAGCCCACCTAAATACACAAATAAATCACTGGAAAAGCGTATTTTGAAATTGCAGGGATATGGGGTGCCCAGGACTATCGCTACAGCTGCTGCTATTTCCAACTGCAGAAGTTGCACGGGGTGGATGCGAAGCTGCTCCACATTTATTCTAGTTCATGCTTCTCTTTGTAATGCCAACGATTGGTAAATCTAGCATTGTTTGCCTATTAGTTCTATGGGGGATCTTGGGTACTAAATCTACTTTTGTACAATTTTGAGCTAAGTGTTTCATTTTTATTTATCTATTTATTTTTGTGAAGAGTAGCCCCTTTGTGGATCAGAGGCTCAAAAAGCAGGAGTACCTACCATCTTGCCAGTTTAAAAAAACGCTTGGTTGTTGGGTGCAAGTTTTATTTTTAAAATTATATTTTTAACCTTTGTGCTTTATCAGCCATAAATCAGTATTGGAGGATATTTCACCTTTCTGAGAAGTGAGAAAACTGTCTGCTTTCTGCAGGTACTGACAGAGCCAGACTATGGAAGTGATGCAAGTCTCTTTGAGGACTGCAGCAAATCTAAGGTTTAATTAGTTTGAAATCATTTTTTTTATGAAAGATCAATTTGAAATTTCTAGTGATGATGATGTAAGGCCTTCTCTGCACTCCTTATAATGTGTTAGTTATTATTTTGAATGGAAGGTACTTGTGGGGTTGGTATTTGAATGGTATTAAAAGCGCTTGATAGGTACAGCACTTTTGCAGATATGTCATCATTTTAGCCAGGAAATGCAGAGACAAAAACAAACTAAAATGGGTAATCATCTTTTTTCCTGACCTTGTGCTGCTGATAATCCAGTAACTATTTCTATTGCTTGTCAATTCAAGGATTATCCTGCTTGTTGTAACTGAATGCAAATACGCCCCCTCTAGATTTATAGTGAAGAAAGGAGCTCCAGGTCTGAAAGCCACAAAAATTGAAAAATAAAATTGACTTAGGAATGGTAAAAAACGTGACATAGTTCTAAATGAAGTATTTGTCCCGAGGAAGACAGATTACCTGCATCAATTCATTCCAGGATGTAAAATAAGGTACTGGATTCTCTTCTACAACCTGTTGTTCCCTCTGTGCTTTATGTCAGATAATCAGAAATTTATTTGGTCAAGGTTTTAACTTCCCCATGCCTTGTTGATGAAGATTTTTATTTGGTCACATGATTTTGACTATTTGGTTGGTGACATGGGCGTTTCAATAGGCATGGAGTTTTGACATGTGCCATGATGAAACTGAAGCCATCGCATCTACTACGTCTTTGGCGCGCCTTGGTGCTCCGCCCGGGTCAATACATTATTGTACCTGTGCTGTAGCACGGAGCCAGGCATATCAAACCGGGGCCTCGCCCGAGTTCATTTGACATGTGAAATGGTTCTCGCCATGGTGTGCCCAAAAAGGAGGAGCCTGAGCCGGAAGAGCCCCACAAAGAGTGGGCCTAGCATCTATCTTTTTAGCCCTTTCTTTTGATACTACTTGCCATCGGTGGAAACTGAAGCAATCTGTGTTTCTGGCTGAAACTGAAATAGGTATTTGAAAAGAGAGGGAGCAGTTTGGGGGCTCCGCTGGAGCCTTTTCAGCTCAAATCCAAGAAAAAGCTTTGTCCAATGCTGGGCAACGTTCAGGCTATGCTTCTGGTTGGCTGGCGACTGTGCAAGCTTTACGAGGCAGGCAAATTGACACCAGGACATAGCGGTAGTTTAGGCAAGGTTTGTAAATGTAGTATAGCCAGCAGCAAGGTTTTATCTGTTGGTAGTTTCCCTCAACAATCAATCTAAACTACATTTTGAAGGAAAACAGGAGGGGTTTGACCCCCTACTGATCTAAATCTTACTGATAGACACCAACTGAATGCAGTCCTGACGTCCAGGATGGCCAGGGAGGAGGTAGTCTCTCTGGCTGGGAGCTGCTAGGTGGCAACAGCATTTTAGCTGATTTTCTGGTCGCAAAGGTAAGGAGGGGCCTAATACCCACAGGTACCCAACATCTACTGGGACTGTGTTTTTAACTCTCATCTTCCATCTTCACATTGCATATATTTACTTGTTTGTCCCGCAGGCGTTCTGTGATCGGGGAGCCCATTTTCTCGTATGAGGGGCAATTTTATGACGCAACAGCCTGGTGGCTGGGAGAGAGATCACTGGGATCGCGAGCTTCAAACCTGCCATGGTAGCGAAATCACGCATGTGAACTGAACCAAGTGAAATTTCGTTTTCCCTTATTTACTTTGTTGATAATAATGGGTTGATGAGTTGAATTACTCGCTGGAACTGTAATAATAGATAATTTGCGTGCCTATTTTCATGCCCAGTGATAACGGAGGCATGGCGGATGCGGCCCTGAGGGCCTGTGAGCGCGCCGCTCCGGCCTGCTAAAAGGGGCTTTGCTTCATCGGCTGGCCCATCACGAAAAGTGGCCTAGTAGAGGCCGTGCTGGGCCGAAGGCCAGGCCTGCATGCTTGTGGCGTGACTCCGTTCCGCCCGCTGCCCATCTATACATTAGAATTAGTGGAACACAATTTTATTATTAATTACAAAATCTCGCTGTAGATTATCCATTCTACGAAGTCAGTGTCAGTTGATTAAACTTAAAACTCTAACTCCTCGTGAACGAGGTTTACTTTTTTATTATTAAACGAGGCAATAGAACTCCGTTGAACCGATCTATTTATTTTATTAAAAAACATGTTAATAAAAAGTGAAAAAAAAAAAAGAAGCCTTCCGAGCTGTCCGTGATGTGTGGGTTCCGTGCCGGTGCGCTTCCGTTCCGTGGCCGTCGCCCATCCGATCGGAACGGAACGGACACGCCACCCCAAAAGTCGCAAGCAAACGCGACGACGCGCCAGGGCGCCTCGTGCTCTGACCCACCCGCCGGTCGGGGCCCATTCCACCGCACGCGGCTGCATGGAGCATTAACATGGTGGGGCCGCCCCATCGCATCACATCCCGCGCCCATACGGTGGCGTCCCTATCCAATCCCATCGACCACACCCCGACGTAGCGACGTCGTTGCTGCGCAACCCGCCACGTATGACAGGTGGGTCCGCGGACAACCCCGTTCCCGCACGCAAAATCAATCTCCATCCCATCCCACCAAATAGTTACCAAAACCCACCAAATCGACTTCGACTTGGTTTACGTTTTTTGTATCGGATCGTGCTGCTCCCGTCGTCTCGTCTCCTCCTCCTTACTCCACCTCCACCTACTGCTAGTAGCCCTCCCTTTGATCGGGGAGGGAGGAGGGGAGCTCGCCGAAGCCGGTGCCGGATCACCGACCGCGCGCTGCGATGGGCAGCTCAGGAGGTGAGTTCTCGGACCGCGGCGGCGATCAGGGGGGGGGTGGTGAGCTATTTATTATTTGGCTGACCGGGTTCCTTTTCGCTGCACTGATGCTGCTGCAGGGAGCGGCGGCGGCGCGCAAGGTCGGGCTGCCGGCGCTGGACGTGGCGCTCGCGTTCCCGCAGGCTACACGCCGGCGTCGCTCTTCCCGCCCGCCGGTGAGTCAGATATCTGTCTCCTCCTCACTGCATCCTCCTCCGCTCTCGCGGTCTGGCCCCTATACTACTACTACTAGTAGTAATTTGGTTATGTGTGCGTTCGGAATGGAGAGGCCAGGATTGTTTGTTCGATCGAATCGGTATGATTGCGTAAGCGCGGCGAATCGATTGTGATGCCGGCGTAATATAAGCGGCCGGCAAATTCTTCGTTTCTTCTACTATTGTTCATTCGACAAGGTTGTCTGTCTGTCAGCCTGGTCATGTTCAGAGTAGGGAGGTTCCCTGGTTCATCCTTTTTGCAGTCTTTCTGTTGCTTGTTTGGGTGCCAATGAGGGGGGGTCTACTTGTCTCCAAGGATATGGTATACAGTCTGCTGGTAGTATTCCAAAAAAATATGAGGGGGCTCGCTTTTTTTGGGCAGCCAGACGCTGCAGCCATGTCTCCGAATTTTGATTTAGTTCATTGACCCCTTTTTTTTTTTCATGGTTAATCTTACTGGAGTTTGGTTTGCATTCAGAGTTAGAGTGACTGTCAAGGACGCTACTATGGATTTCTTGTGATTTGTATACTCCTACACAAATATAGTAACTAGAAGCATTCTTTTTTTGATGTGTGTTGATAACGATACCTTGGGTACATGGGGCACGCAGCACTCTATTTTTATTTTTCAGCTGTCCCTCTTTTCCTCTTTGACAAAAGTGGTGCATCTGGTTGATAATGATTGGGCGGCCCACTGTCACTGTACAACTCGCATTGAACCTCACGTGATGTGGACCTGTTTTCTTATTTTCTGTTGCTTTCAGAAAGGACTCAAGACCTTTGATTTTCAATCTCTAGCTTCTCTCTAGGATAATTGTGTAACTAAATGCTCGTGTCAGTTAGCATTGTGCAGTGTTCTTGCATATTAGTACAATCTTTGACTACCGCATCATAATTTGGAGGATGTCAGTTACCGATTTCCATTTATTTACCTTTTGAGCTGATGACCTGCTGTTGGTGCAGTCTCGGACTACTACCAAATTGATGATTTGCTGACTGATGAAGAGAAGGCACTCCGGAAGAAGGTCCGGGGTATCATGGAAAAGGAAATCGCGCCCATTATGACTGAGGTATGCTCTTGCTAAAGAGTAAAGACAGTTCTTTTTTTGATTGACGAGTAATGTCAAGAGAACTGCTCTTCATTAACCCTGAAGAAGACAAAAATAGCTGTAATGTAAGCAGACTAGGCTAATCAAAGTAGCTAGACAGAATTAATAAAAAAGGCATTGTGCTGCTATGAAGTAACCGCTTGACTCAGATTCACTAAAACAACATATGCAACCTTTCTGATTTTTCTCTAAAACATTTGATATGGAGTAGCTTTTCAGTGAACTATCTTTTTTTTTTTTTTAAATGAAATCTTGTAGTGGCATAGTATATAACATATTCCTGTTCAACCATTGCATTTTACTCTTGAACTGAACTGACTTGCTAATGCACTGCAAGTCCTTTTATACTGCTCATCTTGTCATTTTACTCTGCAGTACTGGGAGAAGGCTGATTTCCCATTCCATGCCATTCCCAGCCTTTCCAGTCTCGGCTTAGCTGGTGGTACAATAAAGGTAGCAACCAAACAAATATAGGCTCTATTTTGGAGGTCAAACCTATCTACCTGGACATCGTTTCATTTATTTTTTTTTTTCCCTATAAATTTACAGGGATATGAGTGCCCAGGACTCTCGCTTACAGCTAGTGCTATTGCGATAGCAGAAGTTGCACGGGGTTGATGCGAGCTGCTCCACATTTATTCTGGTGCACTCCTCATTGGCTATGTCCACGATTGGTAAATCTATTCTCAGAACATTTTTTATATAAATTCGAAACAACTTTTGTACACCTATGCTCCAGGATTTCAGTTATTTTTTTTTCCTGAAGAGTAGCCCTTTTGTGGATCTGAGGCTCAAAAGCAGAAATACTTGCCATCTCTTGCCAAGTTCAAAACTGTTGGTTGTTGGGTGAGTTACATTGTCCAATGTATTTTATAACCATTTCTTGTACTGTCATTTCAACACTCCACTCTGAGAGGGTTGAACATGCTATTTGATGTTTCACCTTTTTGAGAGGATTGTCTCTTTTCTGCAGGCATTGACAGAGCAAATTATGGAAGTGATGCAAGCTCCCTAAGGACTGCAGCAACCAAGGTTTAGTTAATTTGGGAGCATGATTTTCTAAGATAGATTTGGATAGTTCTAGTGATGCCAATGATGTGGCCTTTTCACACTAGCTTATCGTGTCGGGTTTTCTATTTTGGTAGGTACCTGGTGGTTGGCAGTTAGATGGACAAAAACGCTGGATAGGTAACAACAGCACTTTTGCAGATGTCCTCATCATTTTGGCTAGGAATGCAGATACGAACCAACTAAATGGGTAACCATCTTTTTTTTTCTTCCTGGCCTTATTATACTGCTGGTACAGTTTCTATTGTTGAAGGTATATCTAGTTTTGATCAATGCAAGGGATTACCTTGCTTTCTGACAATGAATGTGTTGCTCTATTCTAGATTTATTGTAAAGAAAAGAGCTCCCGGTCTAAAAAGCCACAAAAATTGAAAATAAAATTGACTCAGAATGGTTCAAAATGGAGATATACTTCTAAATAAAGTATTTGTCCCTGAGGAAGACAGATTAACAGGCATCAATTCATTTCAGGATATAAAACAAGGTACTGGATGCCTGTTTTACTACCTGTTGTGCTCTGTGCTGTCTCGATTATCAGAATCTTATTTGGTTAGTTTTAACTTTTGAAACAGGTCCTCGCTATGTCTCAATTATGGTGGCATGGCAAACCAATAGGCATATCAATGGGAGTTTTTGATATCTGCCATCGGTGGAATCACATTACTACATCTATTTTAGTTTATTCAGCGTAATATGTTTTTAGATTCCACTATATCACAATCTTTTACTGAATAAATAGGTATTTGAAAGAGAGAAAGCAATTTGAGCTCCACTGGCAGCTTTTCAGCTCAACCAAGAAAAGCTTGTCCGTATGCTTGGCAACATTCAGGCTATGCTTCTTGTTGGCTGGCGACTGTGCAAGCTGTATGAGTCAGGCAAAATGACACCAGGCAGATCTAGTTTAGGGAAGGTATATAACTAGCAATGGTTTTCATATCTTGAGTCCATCTATGTTGCCATCATTGGTCATTTTATCATGCAATCTACTGATAAGAAATGAATGCAGGCGTGGACAAGCAAGATGGGCCAGGGAGGTGGTTTCTCTTGGCGAGAGCTACTGGGCGGCAATGGCATTTTGGCTGATTTTTCTTGTCGCCAAGGTAAGAGGGGTTGAGCAATTACTTTGTTTATCCAGAGCAGGCAGTTGGATGTCCATGGATATCAAATGGATACCCTCTAGTTCAAAAAATGAACTAGGAATTCATTTTCTCCTACCAAAATTTGAATTCCTAGTTTATTTGCTAAAATCCATGGATGTCCAACTTCCACCTATAATGTTATCCATACATGACACACAAAAGAGGGTGAAAGCAGTCCGTTATCAGACACAAAAAGGGGTGAAATTCCGAGCAGACGCGCTCTTGTATCTTGGCGCCGTGAAAACAGTCTGTTTTGTAACGTTTATCGAAAGCATTCCTGCCTTCTTAATGAAATAACCCCTGCTCGCTAAAAAGAAAAAATGACACACAAAAATAGGGAAAAGAAACTAAACTAAGTTTCGTGTTTGCTGCTTTGTCATGTAGGCTCGTGGCACCCTTTGTAAACCATCTTTACTGAGAGATGTGTCTGAAACAAAATCCTTGTATTTGCAGGCATTTTGTGATCTAGAGCCCATTTTCTCGTACGAGGGCACCTATGACATTAACAGCCTGGTGGCTGGCAGAGAGATCACCGGGATCGCAAGCTTCAAGCCTGCTGTGTCAGCAAAATCACGTCTGTGAAGTATTTCTTTTCCTGTTTCTCCAATGAAGACAGTAGACATCGATCGACCTTGTATATTCTGATGATTGGGAATAATATAACTAAATAAAAACGAGGGAAACAGTATTTGTTGCATTGTCACTTTGTCAGTCTTACAGTGGCCGTGTTCATTTTTTTCAAAATGCTGCAATCACGAGCGATGTTATACAAAGGATAGATGGTACTTGGAAGGCATGTTGATCAGAGTGGCTAGACTGATCTTGATCCAGGCGAGAACGAAAACGAAGTTTCCACGCCACAAGACAGAATATACACGTCCATCAGTATTTTGTATATTTATATATTCAGTAAACAATCGTAGAAAAACTCTTTCAGATGTGCATCGGTATTCAGTAACAGAATCAACACATCAAGCATCAGAAAACAAGTGATTAATCGAGACTAGGTAGATGTACATGGCATGATGAATGCTCCAAAGCTGTCAAACTTGACTTTTATTGACCGTACTGTGCTAATGTACAGGGCAAAAATATCAAAAGAAATATGTCTATACCTCCCTTACTGGCATCTCAGCTCTCAACAGGTGCCTATTTGAGTGGCTATCTGTTTAGGTACACCGGAATGTTAATAAATCAGTGGCAGAAATAATTTGAGTCTCCATTCCCTACTCAGATGGGCAAATGTCTCATGCAACAAAATAACATGATGAAAACCAAAGTACAAATGGGACTTCCAGACATAGTTTTTAAGGAAGGAATCCTTCCTCCCCACAGACCACATCAACCTAACAGCCCAAGCATCTCATGACTGCTTCACAGCTTGGGCAATCGCGGGGATTCGCATGATGATTCCACTGAAGAAGCATCCATATGATTGATGTTCCTATGTAAATAAATGGGAGTGTTGATCAGAGTGGCTAGAGAAATAACAAAGATAAATGGAGCACTCTTACATGTAACACATGCAACTAGCACAATGTGCTCGCAATTTATTTTGCAAGATTGAAAGCTGAACTGATAAATGCTACATTGCATTGGTTAAACTGCAAAAAGTAAATTACTGATAAAAAATCCGAGAAGGTTTGAATGAACACACTGCATAGGAAAACAGGATGGTCCTAAAGCTAAATCGTATAAATATTTCGATAAAAGTACCAGATACCAACCTATCAGTTACAAGTGTGATAGTAAAGCTGATTAGGTTCTGAAGAACTAAATTGTCGAAGATGAATGAAATAATGGTCCACTTAAAAGACAAGCTTAGTACCTGCAAAGAAGCCAACTGTGCTCAGATTTGCTGCAGCCATGGTGTGGTATATCAAGTATTCGGTGAGGAAATGACCAAGGGCATATATGAATGATAGGAAGGTGGCCAGATACAGAGGCCTATTTTCCAAGTTCAGTGCGCATAGGAAGCACAACGTGCAGGTCAGAAGAGTCCATACACCAAAAGTACGGCCATGAACATCAGTCACTGCATGTAAAAAATTACAATCAGGTTCAGTGTTATCAGATCAGATGACTGATCGTGATCAAGATTAGTCATCCTTATCGCAACTTGGTACTTTCGATGATGGTACTTTCGATGAGGGCACTCAATATGATTAGCACCACTAGAAAATTATCTGTCCGACTAATGGAGGACTAATAAAGATTAGTTATTTACTCGATGAGGCCATTTGGGACGACTAGTTGGGTCAGCCCCACCTCTTTCATAAAGCAAAAGTTTGTTGAAGGGAGTTGATAGTGCTTAGCTACAGTGTAAAATTCCAGATTCAAGTTTTGCTTATATAATAAACCCACACAGTATTTTCAAAACTTAGGGGCAGCTAAGAACTAACAAGATCGATGCAGTTCTCCTTATTGACCAAATGATAGTCACAAGGCCTCTATATTACATTTCTTCACTTAAGGTGTCAGCGTTGAACACGACTGTAGAGCTCTACGTTAAAAAAATAAAGGCCGCTGTTGACCTCTGTGGTAGTCAGTGATTGAATGAATTAACCATGAACTAGAAAACATCCGAGCAGTAACACTATTTGTTTCTCTTAGGAAAGGACTGACTGACATCAATAAGCCAAGTATCTGAGCGTCATCGAATAAGAAATTCAGATGTTGCTGCTGTGTGGCTTCCGACCTACGAATAGCCTTCAACCCAAAATGAGCTGCATCACTAAGTCCACTCATTAGACTGCTCTCAACTATCCCAATTGCACTTTTATCTAAAAAAAAAAAAAACTATCCCAATTGCAGAGCTGAAATCCTTCCTCACTCTAAGACTCACTCCAAAATGATTCTCACTGACTGAAAAAAAGGATTTTAAACGTTGACTAATTCTTAGAGTAAACGCTAAAAACAAAAGAAGACAATATTAAGCTAGTGTTTAGACCCTGATCCCTAGAACAAAATGAATAAGAGCATCTCGGACAGGGAAATCCGTGATTCGGATAAATCTTGAGCAAGAAATCAGTGATTCAGATCTTATGACTGTGCTGCTGCAAAGCTCACCCCCACCGATACCAGGAAGAAAAACAGAGCAGCAGATCAGAGGACCAGAGGCCGGCCATTCTTCTGATCTCTGTCCCCCACCGGTGCACTCGACTTGGAACAGCCCTCTAGCTCAAACGGACGAATCTCACGGGAACACTAGACTTGGGAGCTGGGGACAGCCCTCTAGCTCTCAAACTAACGAATCTCACAGTCACAGGAAGGGACATAGCGGCCTTCTTCTTGTACAGTTGGACCTCCAGCACAGATCAGGAACACTACCCTCCGCCCCTCCTCGACGGGCCCGAACCAGATCAGATGGGAATGAATGAAATCTAACTCTACCTGTCCAGATGGAGCAGACGAACTAGAGGCAGAAGTGTGTGCAGAAGGAGGAGAGGGGACGATGCGGGGGTTACTCACTCCGTCTGGGAGAAGACGGCGACGCGGAGCGCCCAGATGTCGAAGAAGCCGAACCAGACGGAGGCGAGGCGGAGGGAGCCGACCAGCATTAGCCACCACCCCAGCGCCGGCACGCCCTTCTTCGTTCCCTCCGCCGCCATGACTGTCCGCCAAGCAGAGCTGCGCAGCGAAGCCGGGACCGGTCGGTTCGGTCCTCGTTTCTCTGAAATAGATATATTTTTCGGTTTTAACGTGGACTGAAAAAATATAATTACAGCCACGTAACCGAAATATACTACTACCTCCGTACCAGCGTTGTGGACAAGGTTTTCGTCCAACGTTGCCAATATAAATCATGATGAATAATTTTTAAGTGGTTGATTTTGATAATAGGAAAAAATTATTATATCAATAGAGTTGTCTTTAAAATCATTTTTATAAAAATATATAACTTTTAATAGATATTTTTTGTAGAAAAAGATAAGTTAAAGTTGTGCTTTGAAGATGTGTCCTTTGTCAAGTCTTCTAATTATGATACGTATGGAGTATGCAATTCCAAACCCTAATTATGATACGTAACGAAGATGCAATTCCAAACGCGCCGACCCTTGGAATCAGATATCTTGATCCTAGTCCGTCCGGCCCTTAGGCTGGATGGATTCGGATGCCGAAATGACGTAAATGCCCAAACATGTCGCCGACGGCCCCTATCACACCCAAATTTACGACAAGTTCTCCACCCGCACTAAATTATGATACGTAGGAGTATGCAATTCCAAACGTCGCGACACCGAATTTTATATCCCCGATCCCAAATCCGCCCATCCTTAGGCCGAATGGATTCTCGGATGCCGAGCCGACAAAAATGCCCAAACATACACTCGGGGCTTCCTATCACGCCCGACGACAAGTTCTCCATCCACACCACACTCGTGGAACGTCGCCTTCTTCCCTACACCAAGATTCTATTATACTATACATAGAGAAGACAAATGGTTTATTGGTTAACGAGCTACATTTGGATTGATGGTGATAAGTCGCTACCGGATTATTGGTCGATAGAGCTGGGCGCTACCTTTTGAGCTACCCTCAATTTTTTATATACTCCCCTCCAGCCGGTATTGGAAGTCATTTAGGACATGATTGTGTATACCGCTGAAACGGCGAGGAAGCGCGCGCATGGGGAAGGCATCGAGGCAAGGGCAAAACCGTCCGCTAAAACCCATCGTGAACTGTAATCGACTTCTATTTGTGCCACGCAGCAAAATCTCCGCATCGACTTCTATTCCCATCCCGGGAAGTACTATATTAGACTTGTTTTACCATTCATTTTGAAAAAGTTCTTCTAATTTTACAACATATAAATTATATATTATGAAAATATTTTGCATAGTAAATCTAAAAAACATAAATTTTATATCTTGAATCTATATATTTTTTTGGCTCTATCCACGTTTCTCTCGTTGGGGATTCGGTTTTAACCGACAATTGAGTTCGGTTCTTTGGTTCCTATATAATTGATTTTCCAAAGAAACAACACCTTAATTTGTTTACTTCAGGAATAAAAAGCCGATGGCTCTATCCACGCTTTCTCTATTTCCTCTAACTTATAAAACTAAGTATTTTACTCAAACTATTTAAAACCATCTAATAACACCAAGGTGGGTTTGAAGCACCTACCCTAACATATCAATAGCTGACTCCATGACCCCACATGGCCACAAATATAAATTATGATATTATAGCTTGTAAAGCCTTTCAATTCTTGTACTCGTAATTGGAAAGTTACGGAAGGAGATCCATTATTTTGCAATGAAAACAACCCAGCTGCCTATACTGCCCAATGCAACCAACCTCTCTTGTCGTTGCTAAGTGGACAACTTCTCAGCCATCCCACTCTCCACCACCATCTCGATCGCAACCAACGTCGATTTATTAAATCCAAACTTCCTAATTCCTCTGTCCCATATAAAATGTTGCTATGGGTTAAATTAACTTTACCTAGATCTTCTGTATAAAACATACAATATTTGTATCTATATTTAAGTTTTTTCATAAAAAAATATTCAAAAATCTATCTAATGATACTAATTATGTATGAAAGATGTATAAAACATACAACATTTGTATCTATAAATAGGTTTTCGTATAAAAAAGTATATTAGATATTAATATTTTCTTATATATTTAGTACTAGAAGTTAAATATTTAATTGTTAAGGTTAGGAGAGTTATGTGCAGGCCGAATGACCCCGCTATTGTGATGAGCGACAGGAAGCACCGCTAGCTTACTGAAGTGAAATTTTTGCATTTTGGCTTTTTTTGAATTTTGTTTTTACAAATGGCCCCCTCCGAGAAAATGGTCTGAGACTGTGAGCAAGTGGTTTATCTCTAGAAATGTTTTGTGGGGACACTATTTGTATAATATGTTTTTATAAAGGGCTAAAATGCAAAAACATCACCTCACTGTGAGCAAGTGGTTTATCTCCAGCTAAATACATAATGCAAATATGCAATGCAGCGGCGTTGGGTAGCTCTGGAGCTGGGATCGAGGCGACGCGTCGTAGGACGGTAGGATCCGGAGCAGGGGAGGCAGCTGACCTGAACACCGAACGGAGCCAGGTTAGGGTTTATGTCCCGTTTATCTTCTTGATCCTTTTTTAAGAATTTCTTGATCCCTATTTATAATGCTATACACGGCGTCCATGGCAAATTGGCAAATCGGGAATCCTTGCCGCCGGTGGAGAGGGCTGCGCCAGTGTGCTCACTGTGTTGAACTGAACTCTGCTGCTGAGGGTGGCAAAATTGCAAACCCCCATTTTGCATCTTCCAAAATTGTTCCCTTTTTCTTTCACGTTTGTTCGAATTGAAATAGCTTTCTTCTCTTGATATGTTAGCAAGAATCGCGTTCTTTGTTCTCTCAGTTGTTTTGACTGATTTTTTTTTCTGATTTTCTCCCGTGAAGATTGGGGAAATTTCATCTAGGTTACAGCTAGTCTCTTTCTGCAGAATCTCTCCATTCTGCTCTCTCTTCTTCTTTGGAAAGATTCCCCACCAAAATTTGTTCTGAACTTCCTAGCTAAAGGTACCAAATTGTTTTAGAAGGGTAAACAAAGGAGAAATGTGGAAATGGTAGGCACATTCTGTAGGCGAGTATTTCTCAGTGGATAGGATCAAACAATGCTCATTGGTTTTCACCCAAATTTTTACTCAAAGAAAAATGGTTACCTCCTTTGATGCATTTTTATTGTGTAGAGCAGCCATGGTGCCAGTCTTCTGTATCCTAGTTGTCTCTGTTCCAACGTTACAGAGTGCCAAGCTTTCTTCAGGCTGTGTAATTATCATCCTTCTGGACCGTCAAAAAAAAAAAAAATCATCCTGGAATGGCTTTTTTCTCTTGGTGCCGGGTGGCTGTGCTGTAGCCGTAGTAATCAATGGATTACTATTGCTGCATTTTATATTGGACCTTTGTTTCTACTCCTGTTTAATGAATTCCATGCATTGCTCGAAAAAAAAAAGAATGACCTTTTTTTTCTTCTAAGAGTAGACGCTAGGGAACTGCTGTAGTTTTCTTGAGCCTGAAGAAGCCCTGAACTGCATGAATGCAAGACCAGTTACAAACACTCAGGAATTTTAGTAATTATAAGAGACCAAAGAGAGGAGTCAGAAGTTAGTACTAGCTAGATCCTTACTCTAACACTGTATTCTTGATTGTTATTACCTTATTTCTCATTGTGTACTTGTTATTAGCCTTTTCCATCGCATATTTGCTCACTGTGGCACTTGGTCTGGTACCAGGGTAGTGCCAATTTCTAGACAGTTCGCTTTGCATATTCAAATTTCACTGCTCATTTTGAAACATTTGTGCCATCTGATTTTTACTGGTTCCTACTGATCACCAGCTGTAGAAAGATATCAGTCTGCCAGCTCGAAATGATTCAAATTTTTGAATGTTAATCCAGTGAAACCAATAACTATTTTTGGCATTAATCTCCATGGCATGACTAAACTAGATGTTCTCTTTTGTGGTTGGGCTATTTAATCTAGAGGAGAGAACATCCGCCTTCTTTTGCTTTCCACGATAACAAGCCATGCTCTGTTTTATGATGGTTTTGTTTCCATTATTTATTTATTTGCTCACCAACTGTCTGGCATGATCTTATTGATAGATGGGCAGCTCTCGTGAGAACTGTATGAGGTGGTGGGATCACCAAGACCGGAACTGTGTGAATAATGAGAAGATGAGATTCCATGTTGTTGCTGGTGAAGATTTCAGAAGTCACTTGGTAAGTTAGCTCTATTTGGCACAGCGACCATGCACCTGACACGCAGCTCCTGGGGTCAATTCTTTTGGAACTAGCTAGTGTTGCTTCTACCACACTTTCTTTCTCACCATATTGTGATTTGCATCTAAACAAGGGTTGTGGATGTGCTTCTGAATATTAAAAAGTAGGAGGGTGTTCGGTATCAAAGTTTCCTAGCCAAGCTATTTTATTCTTAATACATGAGGCGAATTTCATCCTTTTTACATGTTAGCTATTCTGTGCAACACTTTATCTAGTAATCAAGCATTCCAATGTCCCTAGTAGGAGGGGCTACTTGAAAATCAAAGATTTCTAGCCAAGCCATTTTGTTCTTAGTACAAGGCCTAGCTTTTTTTCCCACATTGTTGGATTGTTAGTTATGTTGTACAATACCTAAACTACAACACTTCAATGAAACCCAAAAGTATTGTGAAGCTCTAACATAGTTATTATATTTTTGTTAGCTGCAAAAATGTAATTTGATTACTGATGTCGTTCAAGCACAAAACTTGTTCATTTTCTGACAAATGGATGTTTTGCATTTATAAATGTTTAGCTGATCTACCATGTTCTTTGGTCAACCATGAAATCTGAAATGGCGTAGCTAAATTTGAAATATCATGGAGAATTGTCTAAACTAGCAATACTTCTTGCCCTACTGACCTAACATAGTATTCTTGTTCTAAAACAGCGCGTACCTCAGGAGTTTGGAAGTCATTTGAGGAATATCATTTCTGATACCATCAAGCTAAATGCTCCAAATGGTTGCGTATATGATATTCAGATTAGCAGGGAGCTGGGTGAGATAGTTCTGCGTTCTGGCTGGGATGTGTTTACCACTGCTCATAACTTGAAACAGAATGATTATCTTGTGTTCAAGTTCTGCGGGAACTTGAGCTTTAAGGTCCAGATATTTAATTCATGTGATGGTTCCCAGAAGATCACTTCCTGTGTCAATCCACACCCTGAGATCCTTGAAGCTATTCCTAATAGTAATATTTCTTTAAGTCACATTTCAAATGGTAAAATGAATTAAAATTTGAGTGATTTTGTGATCGTTGTACTATTCTTTATGTGCAGGAGGTGAGATGTATAATGCTGAACACGTTCAGACACTATCTGGGTCTGACTATTTCACATCAGTAGGCACTCGTTTAACTAAGGAACAAGACAACAAAGTATTGGAAATTGCTCAAACAATCAAGTCTGAAACCCCTCTGTATGTGGCAGTCATGCACAAAAGCAATGTTGACTTCAACTGTTGCTTTATTGTAAGTTTCTTTTCTACATGATTGTAATGCTTACTCCAGTTACTGTAATCTAATTTTGTTACTCAAGACTTGATTCTATTCTTTATTTCCTTGCAGAGGATTCCATCTATACTCATGAAAGATGTTGGAGAGAAGGTGCTTAAAGGTACTGTTAAATTAGAAGCCCCTGATGCCAATGTATACAGTGTTTCAGCTACCCAACAGGGCAGTGATGAAATAGTTCTCAGGTCTGGATGGAATGTTTTTGTGATTGCTCATCACGTCCAAGAGCGTGACCTCATCATTTTCAGACACAAAGGGAACTCTCGCCTTGAAGTTTTCATCCTTGACCCAAATGGATGTCAAAAAGACCTTTTCGTCATTTGGCATGGGTGATGTTTTCAATACCCAAGAAATACTTGATGATTCAGTTGAAATTGTCGATCCACCTCATAATGCAATTGACACGATTGATCTGAGCAGCAGTTCTGATGATGAGAAGAATGTGGCAGCATACAATGCAAGATCGAATAGGTGCCAGAAGAGCAATTTTGCTAAAACTAGGACTATGGCTTCAACCTCCTGCCCATCTACTAAACCTGTCATTGAGGGGCCTTCCCAGCCTCCCTACATTATATCTCTACTACATATAATGCACCAAAAATATAATCGCACCAAAAAAAAAACTTCCTAAAGCCACACACAACCAAGTCATTCCCTACAATTCATTATCTCTCCTAATCTTAATGTAAGTGCACCCAACAAAAATGTAATTCCAAAGCTAATCATCTTTTTTGAATAAATGGCCCGGATCTGTTCTGTCTCTTTCTTTTCTTCACTCACCCACATCCAAAGGCCAAATTGCTGGGATCAACGCTCATCTACCACCATCCCGCTCAGGCGCGCCCCCCTCCTCCCACCCGCACGCGCGACGCTCCGTCTCCCCGCAATCACTCAGGCGCGGGAGCGCGAGGCCGCGAGACCGTCTCCCCGTCCCGCACACTCCCCGACGCCAATCCCGCCTCCATCGCCAGAGACTACCGCTGCTCGTCCACCCAACGCCAATCCCACCTCCATCGCCACGCCAGTAGGACGAGCGCAGAAGCGCAGCCCTCTCCGGGGGGCACCAGTGCGTGCGTCGTGACTTCCTCGCACCTTCTTCTCTGCTCGTCGAGAACGACTCCACAGCGCACCAGCGCGGCGACAGCCAGCCCGCCCGCGAAGAGAGAGAGAGAGATACTAACCGGTTGGATTCGGTCCAATCCAGCCGGCGTGCCTCACTTGTCGCTCCCACGCGCGGCCGACCAGCCGATCCTGAGGTTGCCGAATCGATCTGCTGGGGGCGCGGGCAGATGAGGAGGGCCGCCAGGGAAACCCGTCGTCACTCCTGCATAAGGTGAGGAGCAGGGCTGCTGGTTGGAGTCTCCGCATCCACTCTCTCCACCGCCTGTTGATTGAAGATTGAGGGCGACCTCGGCCGCGCCACTCATGGCCCTCCAAGTACGTTGGGCACTGATATTCTTTAGATCCTTTGAAATTTTAATTTTGTAGCCCAAAATCAATTCATGGACGCAGGTAATGTAGTAGATATTTAGCACAGTGGGATAGAATTTCAAATTTGATAACGCAATGTGCATGGTAGAATTTTGTGTGGTAGAATTTTGTATAGTAGAATTTGCAATTTGATAACGATGGGGGCGGGTCTGCTGTCTAGATTCATCAGATAGCATGGTAGAATCTGATCCCAATGTTTCTGTTCCGAGTAGTGGATTTCCAATTTCAGTCAGAACTCACATTCTTCTTGACATTGTGATGCAGAAGGTTCTGTACCATTTGTGTAGAGAAGATGCATGGTAAATTGCTCGTCTCCATATGGGGGTCAGATATGGGGATCCCAATAGTATCCTCTTGCTCTTCATATCGCGACAGTATCATGGTGGGTTTCTCATATTTTTTTTATCAAACACTGGCTGCTGTGGTGCTGCCCGCCACCACAGGAGAGTTGAGGTCGGCCCGCCGCCTGGATACTGCCGCCATATGAGAGCGGAGGTCCACCGTTGACGCTGCAGTAGCATGGCAGCTGCGGGCGAGGTGTGCAATGGGTGGTGCTGACGCCATGACGGCAGCGCCACACTGCAGCAATCAACCCGCCTCCCGGCCGACCATGAGCTGCATCGACAAATAATAACCTAGCAAGTTGACAAGCGGCCGCGTGATTGAATCCACTGCAGGTGATGACAAGTCTTCATTAAGCATGCTTACCCGGAGATGCGCTCGCAGCTGGTAGTTTATTTTTGCTTCTCCAATTTTTGTTTGTCCCTATCGCATCGATAATCGCATAAATTAATTCAATATAGAGGCTGCTACTTTTGGGATTTCTCTTGATTACTTTCAAAGGAAGCTGTAGAACACATTAGATTGGGGTGATTAGCTATGTTATGTTGAATCAAACCAACTTTAGATTTGCCTTTCGCTCAGAGATACCTGCCCACTACCTGAAAATTGATGCGTAGATTTTTTTCCCAAAAAAAGTTGAAGCTGAAAAGATGGTTCAGACATCAATTTGAACTTTCTGATCTTCATTTTTACAAGACCTTGTTGCAGCTATGCTATAGCAAATTTTCATTATATCGATTTTCCTATGCTGTAGCAGCAGGTCTTGGCTTTGGCAAGCAAGAACAGCATGGTGGGTACCTGTTGCTGGTCCTGAATCAATAATGTGCAAACCATTCTGGTATTCAATTTTGTTGCTTTCTTTTTGTATTGTCGAACTCAAAAATACCAATTATGGCTTTTTGAAGTTAAGAAGAAATGATTTTGCAGGATAATTTCACCGAGCTTGTCCTGCAGATGGCAATTTGAGTGTTCATTTCTCTATGCTAGCTTGTTGCTGCAGATGGTGATTCAATTCTTGGCGTGGTGGTGCAGGTCAAGCTACACCTACATCCCTTATTTTGTTTTGTTTCTTCTTTCCATGTGCTTCTTCATAACCTCAGGAACAAATAAATCAGTCGCTGCACTGTTTTAATTTGTGTGATACATTGCATTATTTTAACTGCACCACTGATCCATGTTTTGTTCAAAGAACTTGACAATCCGAACATGGTTTGTTTTCAGGAAGAGAATCATTTTACCAATAATCAGGCTGTGGAGCAGAGGAGATTTTTTTTGGGACCAAGTTCATTAACGATGTGGGAAAATAATTAATCATTTTTGCCAGCAGCAACAACAGAGGACTTAAAAGCTGTGTTTATCAATGGTTACAACAACTGTCTGTTAGAGGGTTTCAAAGTATGGTTGCTTCTTCGCGTCTCTCCTACCATGTAATGTTTCCTGAATGTGTATACAAGCTTCATGTACCTCCCTGCTAATGAACTGATGTTCTTTTCAGTAAAAAAGATGGAATTTGTCAGGTCACTGTAATATTTTGTTTGAGAAAGGATCATTGCTTCATGTCCCACAAATTAATGACTTGTCAGTAATCATTCTCTATGATAAATATAATTTTTCCTATATTTTCACTGCAGCTGCAAATAACAGTGGTTTTGTGCATGTTTCAGTAAGGTTCAACCTTCAAAGCCTGAGTTTCTTGGTCATTTTTTTTTTTTCTTGGCCACATTCGTTAGCTCCGCATGTTATTCTGGGACTTCTATGACTGAATGTCGCCATGATAATTCAGTCAGTTGTTGATTTAGGATTTAGGAAATAATTTGACTCACTGGGAGACAGTCCAAATAATATATCAATTAGGTTTGTCTTTTTATTTTGCTTCACTTAAGTATCTCAATACAAGCTGCTAAGTCCACTACTGTTCTCATCATAATACCTTTATTTATTTATGTTCCACCATATTCCATTTCGTCGGCATATTTATTTCAAATACTTGATACAAAATTTGATTAGATGCTCCATCGTATTCTCATCATAGTACCTGAGCTTGGATTTTCTTAACCTGAATTTTGATGCAAAATTTGATTAGATGCTTGAATTCCTGGATCTCACGCCATCGCTTCTCTTGGAAAATGTAATCCAGCAAGCATTGAGTTGAGAAGCAGTGAAAGTGAAGATGAGTACTCAGAAGAAATCTGACATTAAAGTGAACATGGCTCTCACGGTTCTCTAATATTTTTCTCCTAGAGATTATTTGATCTGTCATGAACTTAGAGCAGCAGGAGCAGGAATTTTATTTGCAACTGATTCTAACTGGAAAGTGAATGTCTTAGCTTGAATTCTTTGTGATGTCTACTGTGTTGTTTTCAATCCATGACCTGAAGTCGATTTTAAATATGTTAATAGTTATGTAGAGTTTCTAAACCTATGGTCATTTACGTTCTTCCTCTGATTTGTTAATTGGTGACCTGCAATATTAAATAATGTAGTTAGAATAATATAGTGATTTTTTTTATTGAAGATCCAGTGCATCATTTCCTCTTATTTGCCATTACTTTCTGCAACATTTCGGATGAACCTATGTAGCTAGAGCCCAAGCTCCCTCGAGCCGGACACAAGCTGGTACATCTAGAATATATTCTTGGTTTCAATGAGATCATGTTGCTTCTTAGGTACTTGAGCACTGTATGCTCTGTGGTTCCTTACGTCCAGCTGAAGAATTGTATGACAGTGTTGTTCTTATTCTCTGCAGGAATCCCATTTATCCGTTCTTGCTGTTTGTGACCTACCTGATGTTCAGGAACATAAATGTATCGTCCTCCAGAGGAGCGCGGACCAAAGTTCAGGAACGGAAATGTATCGTCGTGGAAGTCACGTTTGCAGTCTGTTGTTGATCATGAAGTACCTCTTTGTAGTACTCCATTCTAGAATGATAAATCATAAATGTATTTATAGTCTGAAAAGGAGCCATGTAAACTCAATATCATCTTTGAGACGTCTTTGTACTCAAAATATTCATATCTTTATCGTTAGATTGTTTTTAAATGCATTCTTTAAATTAAAACCGTGGCAAACGCACGGGCACTATACTAGTCAAGCAAGGTATCTCTATCAAGAGTGCAGGAGAAGATTGTTCTAGGAAAGGTCCAAGCTATTAGATCTGAGCTTCATATCCATGTGTCAGTGATGAACAAAAGCAATATTGGTGAGAAAACTCCCATACTGGTAAGTTAACAGTATGCCTGCTTTTTTCAGATAATGAACAGTATGACTACTTTCTTATGCATATTACTAATAAGGATATATTTATTGCCCTATGGTATATGAGATAGCATGTTGCACATTCATTAAATATAAGTCTTCTGATTTGGTCTTGGATAGACCATTCTTTATATAAAAAAACTTGAACTTATTATATTGATGAAAGAAACACCATTTCATCTTCGAGTTTACTAGCAATGCTAAGTTCACAATTTAATGATGCAAAAATTTAAATGGATAGTGCAGGTTCTGAATTCCTATAGCAGACAAGTTCTTTGGTAATTTTAACCTCTATTAGACAATTTTATAGTTGATCGGTTGTAGTTGAACGAACCAGTTTCCTGATTTTGGTTTGCATATGGAATTTTATATTGCCCGGTTGTCATCTGACACTTTTTCATATGGAAACAGTGTTTTGCCAAGGATTATGCAAGAAGATACCTTCCCTCAACAACCCAAGATCTGATACTTCAGCTAGAGGGATGCCAGAACAAGCAGTGGCACACCGTTCTGCATGTTCAGGGTGGTTACAGTAGTTCTCGCGATAATTGGAGGATTTCCAGTGGCTGGGCTCAATTTGTCACCGACAATCATCTCTGTCTGGGAGAGATATCTGCCTGTTCGAGCTGATGAAGACCGCGAGGAGGCTTAGGATGAACGTGTATCTCATCGCAAGAGAGGAGCACATATATAAAGCTGTAGCTGTGTAGAGTAATCAGAAGGAGCTGGAGTGAGGTGGACACTCACAATGTGTGCTAATAGTCCCTACTTATGAGGGAGATCCATATGTGAACTCCATTTGTGATGATATTTAGTATCTCAGATGTTAGCTATGACTTTGACCAAGTAGGCTAATTTCGAAGTGGTCAGAACAGAAAGGATTTTTCTATTTAACTCCTATATTACCATAGTACCATATAATATTCTTATAATGCCTGGAGATGATCATGACCTTTAATTGCATCGTCAACCGGATCATAGCTAATTTCTTGATTACTAATCTCACTCCCACGTCGAAGCTTGATTCATTGTACTGTATACCGGCCTATTGCACTGCACAACCGCAAATTCACAGGACACCATGCAAGAATCTAGTACTGTATACCCGAAGAATCAGATTAAAAGGACAATGTTAGTAGAACGTCAGCTGAAGCTTCACAGCAAGAGATAAATAATAATGGCACCTCAGAGAAGAGATAACGCACATTCTTTATACGCGAATTTATTTTGCCTGATGCATGCTACAATGTAAAATGCACAGCCACATCACACCAAATGCCCAACTCCAACATGATCATCAGAAAATGTGAATTTACAAGTTTATAATCAAACAAAATCTGGACGAACAAGGCAGAGCATTCTGCTCCTTTTTTAACGTAAACATTAATTCGTACTCAAATACATTGGCGAGTGCAACAAATCGATCCACCTATTTGTTGTGTTGTGTCATACGAAGGTTGGTCTTGAAACTAGTAAAACTGGCACAACAAAGCCCTTTTTTGTTGATCTTTAATCAATCCACACTCTTCAGAAATGTGCTTATGTTATGTTCTGAAAAATAATCATATATTGCCTTTGACCCAATGCATCCTTTCGATAAAAAAAAAAACTTTGCTGCTGATACTTTTTTCTTTATTTCATTTTCCATGTGCTTCTTTCATACCCTAAACAAAATAGGGCGCAGCCAAGACACCCTATATCCACCCACTTAGGGTGTGTTTGGTTAGGGAGCTCTACCTAGCCTGGCTAGAAAAATAAGCCCGGGCTTGAGTTAGCCCGGCCCAAGTCAAGCCACTCACAGTGCTGTTTGGTTGTCATGTGCTAGCTCGGCGGCTAAAATAAGTTTTTGTTTAAGGTGCGCTTATGTGGTAGTGTTACCTTTTCTGTGATGGTGACCTTACCTCCATCACCGCGGCGAGACGAGATGATGGGAATAGAAACTCAAGCGGCGAGCTCACGATAAGGAGCATCTCGCTCCAAATCACGTGTGAGGCGACGAGGACGATTCCACCGCATCCCCCACCGCATCCCTTTGCATCGCCATGCCGAGAGCTCGAATCGCTCCAACCGCATCCCCACCGCATCTGCCGGTCGCCAAACCGGCCTCCCAACCACGTCTCGTGGTCATTTGCGAAGAGGATTGGTGGAGACCGTAGCCCGCGCCCGAGCGAGGGGATGGATCGATGACGCAGGGCCGCGAGTTGTGGGAGTCGGACGGCCGGCGCGCACACCACGCGACTTTGGCGGGATGCCGCGGTGGCGAGGATGCGACGGCGGGGGGGCGGCGGCGGGAGGGAGGAAGAGGTTGCGACTCACCACTCACGGTCACCGACTCGGGCATGGACGCCGTGAGCGGCACTTGCCGAGCTCGCGTGGTGGAGGCCATTGCTCGAGTCCGAGGGCCGCCTGCCAAGGCTAGCGCGAGTTAGGGTGGAGCCGCAGAGAAGCCGCTGAGAGGAGCTCCATATGTCCACCCATGGATGCCGTGGGTCGGATCTCGGAAGGAGGAGCTCGCCAACCGAGGATGCCGTGGTCGATCGGAGCGAGGAGGTCGCGGGGCGACCGCGGTGAAGGTCACGAGGTCGCCGCTCCCATGTCCTTCAAGTGGGGAAGAAGTTGTTGTTCTCCGTCATCGCCATCGGCCAAGGTGGGGAGGATGAGCACCGGCGTAGGAGGCGAGTGGTGACGGACACGGGACACGCTAGACTCGCCTCAAGCGGTGACAGGCCTCTCGTCCGTGGCTAACGCAGCCCGCCCCCGAAAACCGACCCGGGGGTCGTTTTTTTCCTAGCCCCGGCTAAGGGGTGGTTGGTGGCCCGGCCTGCCCCTCGCTGGGGCTGGCCAAGGGCAACCAAACGCCAATTTGGCCCCGGCCGCCATGGCCAGCCCAAGCCAGGCAACCAAACACGACCTTCATGTATTTCACTAGTTTTGCATCCTGTCTACTCGTCCGCCGAAAGGTCCTAATGGCTAGAGGGGGGGGTTGAATAGCCTATTAAAAATTTCCTTCAAACAACACTTGAGCAACCGGTTAGTAAATAAAACGGCGAAGTGAAATAAAGGTGCTACAAGTGTATCTAAGCAAAGCCCCTATGCAATCAACACTACATCAAGACTATGATCTCTAGTAACACAATCTATGTGACTAAGTACTCCTAGGTGAACAAGATATACTAAGTATGTCTAACACTAGAGGCTACACAAAGTGATCAAATGATAGCTAAGCAATACTACATAAGTCAAACTATGGAAGTAATGCAAAGTAGCTCTAGGATACAATACCGACGGTGTCGAAGATGTAGTAGCCAATCACCGGTCAATGAAATCTCCAACGAGCAAAGCACACTTGACACGATGATTTTTACCGAGGTTCACGTGTTTGCCGACACGCTACTCCTCGTTGTGGAGATGCATCCACTTGATGTTCCACAAGCTTAATGGCCGGTGCCAAATCCCACCGTGGGAGCTCAATGAAACACTCACAAGAGGGGATCCACAAGCCACGACCAATCCACTAGAGATGCCTTTCGTGAATCTCCCCCCGGGGTAAGGCTCAACCCCTCAACCTGTGGCCTCGAACAAGCTCCAATCGAGCTCAACACCGCCTCAAGCTCCAACCCGCTAGGGAACCAAGCAAATTCCCAAGAGAAACGAAATCCCGCAGCTCCTCCAAGGATGAAGTGCCTCTAGATGCAAGCTATCAAGCAAATGCACTTCAATCTCTCAATCTCACCCAAGAATCAAAGTTAGGGTCAAGAGATGAGTGGAGGGAGTGTCTTTGTCTCACAAGTGTGTTAGAGTGTTTGAATGTGCAAGAGAGCTGCCTCCCAACCGGACAAACACATATATATAGAGCCCAAGTCGAAAGCAGTCGTTGCTTTCAAGCTGCCCCTGGGACGCTGCGCCCGGACGCGCGGGCGTAGCCAATAACGGCGCCCGACGCGCTACGCCCGGGCGTGCGAGCAGCGCGGCGGGCGGGGGTCCTTGAGGGCTCTGCGGACTGCGTCAGCGTTTGCGCCGACGCGCCCGGTCAGCGCCCGAGCTGTGCAAACCGGCGGTCGGTTCACCTTCAACTACGCCCGGGGATTCAATTTGGCCGCGTCGGTCGCGGAAGCTTGCTGTTTCGCCAAAGCGCCCGGTTTTGAATTCCAGCGCGGCACACAAGCTGGCCCGACGCGCCCCCGGCGCCAGCGTGCCCAGCGTCGGTGCATAGCTTGAAGCTGCCCTTCAACGCCGGCGTCATCTTTCCATCTTTCCAAGTTTAAGCCTCTTGTCTTAAGTTGCCAACACATCAAAGTACATCCCGAGAGCACGTGTGTTAGCATATCGCAATCAATATCACAAGAGCGGGTTAGCGCCGGCTAGATTCTAAATATGCATATGCAAGTTACCATGAACCTAGAGGCACTTTCTCATTGGATTAGCCGTGGCATTCCTCTTGATAGTCGGCTATCTATCCTAAACGTGATCACACTCTCTATAGTGTCTTGATCACCAAAAGAAAACCCCTATCAAGTTATACCTTTGCCTTGATCTCCGGGTCCTTTCCATTCCACACGTGAGCTCGATGATCCACCATGTCCATCATCAACATCCATGTCCATGATCATGTTGCTCCACATCATCCATGCAATCCTATCTCTTAAGTTACACTTAGAGCAAAGGATTAGCATAACACGGTGTCATCAATTTCCAAAGCCAAACATGAGATTTCAGTCGCCTAGGTATCTATTTGCCCTCTACAATTGTTCATTCATGGTTTAGGGTGTGTTTGGTTGGGCTGTGGCTTTTGCAAAAGCAGCTGTGAGCTATGACTTTTGCAAAAGCAGATGTGGCAAAGCGGCTGTGAGAAAAGCAGAAGTCTGTTTGGTTAGAACAATGGTGGCTTTTGAAAAAGTAATGAGTGGACCCCATATGTATCTCCGTCCCTCTCACTCAACTCTCTCCTTGTCTCACTGACGAGCGGATCTACTCGTCATACACCTCTTCTTCCTCCCCGCGATTGACCAAGATGACCTCCATGCCCATGGGGATGGCCATCACCGTCAGGGCAAGGGGCTAGCCCGGCGATAGCCGGAGGTGGGTGGGCAGACCTCCGGTGGTGGGCGGGCGGACCTTCGAAGAGCTAGGCCGGGGGGAGGACCACGCCACCGCGGCCCGATCGAGCCGGGGCTGCCGAGCTAGCTAGGGTGTGCCTGGCTGGTGTTGGGGCGCGCCGCCGATCTTGGTGGCTGTCCACGCCGCCTAAATCCAGGAGGGGCACAATGAGCGACCGCGCCGGAGTTGAGAATCCATGGAAGTAGGGAGCTCGCGAGTTCGTCCGGATTTCGCGAGCAAATCAGCGGAGTTCGTGAGAGCCAGGAGGGGCCGCCGGTCTTGGGGACGTGCTGCCGGCGTCTTGGTGGGCGACCAGAGTTCGTGGCCGAGGAGGGGCTACCGGTGCTGGGGCCGTGCTCGCCGGTCTTGGTGGCCGGAGTTCGGTGGAGTGGTCGGCGGCCGTTCCTCACGCCATGCTTTGATAGAGAAGGGAGGAGCTCCATCTCCGCCGGTCACGAGGAGGAGGGACCTACCGGTGCCAAGGAGGGAGCCACACCTCGCGAACGGCGCACTCCTGTGGCCGGGTTCATGGATCCGGCGGGGATGGAAGGGAGGCGCGGACCGCTAGCCTCCTCGGTAGGTGGGGAGGGGGAAAGAACGAAGGGGTATTTTCCACTTACCGCTGGGCAAAGCGGGTAAATACCTCGAACTTCTTCCAAACCCAAAGCCGATGAAAGCAAGTCCGAGGTGCTTTCATTTTTTACTACCACAAAGCCGGCTTTTGGAGGAAGCAAAACCTGAGAATATGCCATTTGGTTGGGCTTTTGGGTTTTGGGGGCAAAAGCCACGACCAAAAAGCCCAACCAAAGGGTAGAAAAGAACATATACTTTAGTGGATAAATAGGGCTCCATGACCCAAAGCCAGGTGTTGGCCGATATCTAGATGACATTTGTCTCCCCGATGACTTGCAAGCCTATGCGTGTATCTCGTATGGAGAAAGTCCGATGTACAAGTACATGAGGAGATCTCATGTTGCAACCCTTGTGATGAGAGTTGTAGTCTTTGTGTTACCTTTATAAGTGCACATCTCTTGCGTTTTTATACACTTTTTTTTTGGAGCAAAGGAAAAAGTCTACAACACCCCCAACTTTGGCACCCTAATTGATCCACCCATGAGATTTAAAATAGTCTAAACAACACCCTAAACTTTCTTAAACCATTTAACTAACCCCCTAGGTGGTTTGGGGGCTGTTTTGCTCGCCTAGCCATTCCACGGTGCACTAAGCGCCGTTCATTTTGGCGGGGAGGGATGTGCATTTCCCTCTTGGAGCTCCATTGTCCACTCATTTTGGCAAAGAAAAACATTCATAGACAGAGAAGACACGCTAGCATCCAACAATTGATCATTACGAATGGCTGCATTCACATTCTCGAAAGCACATAATCTCCACCTCTATTCAACCATCCCGGGTTCTACGCCACTAAGCGACCAAGTGGGAGAAGAAGGGTTAGACCTTCGCTAGGCGTGGAGGCGTAACCCGAAAGTGACGTGGAGGCAAGGCGGCACATGTGTGTCCTAGAGGCGAGGTTGGCGTGACGACACCTAGCTTCGAGGTGCATCCCGACGCAGCCAAGAATCGAGGCAACGCGGCTTGGAAGCGGACTCCAACGCTGCGTCATTGAGGAGGACTCTAGCACGGGCGCGTCAAGGTGGACTCCAGTATGTATGGTGCGTGGAGGATGCCGGTCCAGCGTGGTGCGGCGGCGAGGCGGGCTAGTGCGGCGCGTGACGCCGAAGACCGACGCGCTTGAAAGGCCATGGCCATTTTGCGAGCGGCGGATGGAAAGGTCAGGATTGGAATATTTTAGTCCATGTTGCCAAAAATAGCCACCAAACCCGTGACGGTTGTCGACACGGCGGTGGTGGCGGGTTGTCTCACGGTGAGTGAGGGCCGCCACCGAGCGGGCGAGGGCTGGACCGGTCGGTTAGCTATGGGTAGGCGTCGGGGCGAACACCGACAAAGTAGCGGAGTGCGGGCTCGCCGTAGCTAAAGACGGTGGCTGTGAGGTCGTGTGGAGGGCGGTGGGCGGCGGTGTCGCGCGGTCGCGGCCGCGAGCGCAATGAAGAAGTCCATGTGGGCCGGCGTGGGTGAGGCCCGTTTGCCATGGTCTAACCCGATCACCCCAAGTGGGGTGGTCAAAGTTCAGCGAGGTGTTGTAGACTTTTTCTAGGGAGCAAATGAACTTAGGCCTTGTTTAGATCGCTAAAATTTCTAACTCTTTTTTTCCTCTCTCTCCATCACATCACATCACATCACATCACATTAAATACACCAAAAGACATATGTTTAGAGTATAAAATGTAGGTAAAAAAATAATTAATTACACAGTTTAGATGTACATTGCGAGACGATTCTTTTGAGTCTAGTTACCCCATGGTAGGATAATATTACCACAAACAAACAAAACGTGCTGCAGTGCACTACAGGAGTTCCAACAGTTACTTTTGCAAGTTTTTCTAACGTCTAAATAAGGGAGGGCAAGAGGAGCATAAACCAACCACGAGACATCAAGTACACAAATTAATTTAGACTACAGAATTTATTTCGCCTGACATATTCATTGCAATATGATATAAATCTTGATCGTGTGCTGCAATTGACATGAATCTTGATTAAGTGAACTACTGTAATTGTACCATATTGTACGATTCATTGCAATATGCAGGGTTACGCACAATGACCTTTGTGTGTGTGTGTGTGTGGAGAAACGCGCATACGTTACCAGCCTGGGCACATGGGCCAGGGCCCAAACACGCATAAGCCCAATAGCCTACTAAACAGCCTATATTATCTTTTTTTTTTTTGCGAAAGAAACAGCCTATATTATCTAACAAGTGGGAGTACAATTTACCCAAAACTCGCACGCTGCCTCTGTGGCTGTGCTCGCTAATAACTGGGTTGCAATGCAAAGCTCATGAAAGCAGCAGCGCTGGGTAGCAGTGTGGGATCGGAGCGATTCGCGACGTAGGAGCTGGACTGGAGGAGCGTGAGCAGGGGAGGACGGTAGGAAGCTGACGAGGAGCAGAGGCAGCTCGGCCGCCGGAAGGTTAGGCTTTATTCCCTTCTTGATCCAATTCCTGAGGCAAAATCAGGAATGCTCGCCGCTGCTAGAGACGGTGAAGGGGGGGCGGCGTCAGTACGTGTGTGTTCGATTGAAGTCCCAGGGAAGGTCCAGTTCTGCTGCCGGTTCCCAAATGTTTTCTCAAAATGCGAATGTACGATTCCAAAATTGTTCTTTTGGCGTTTTTTTTTTTTTTTTTGCAAATTGCAATGGTTTTCTTCTATTCACGTGTTAGCAGGAATCACAGTTCTTTTTTTTTTTCTAAAAAATCCGCTTACTCCTACGAAGATCAGGGGAGATGCAGATACATTCTTTCTGCAGAATCTCTGAACTCTGCTTTCCCTTCTTTGGAGGGTTTTTTTTTTTTTTTTTGTTTTTTTTGGGAGCTTCCCTACCAGAAGGTGGCGTAAAGAGGGCAAAAAATGCAGAACTATGTAAGTAGAAACGGTAGGCTCAATCTGTAGGCGAGTATTTTTCCAGTGGATCAAACAATGTAAATTGCTGTTTACCCTTTTTACTCAAAGGAACAAGAAGCCTGTTTCGATGAATTTTTATTCTGTAGAGCAGCCATGGCGCCACCATTTTCCGTGGCACAGATTCACAGTGTGCGAAGCTTCCATTACCTTTGCAATTGGAGAAATGGAATTGCTATTCTAAGATTTAGTAGAACACTAGGAAACTGAACTAGATCGTGAGCGTAAAGAAGCCCTGAACTACAGCCATTCAGGAATCAGAAATTACAGGAAACCTGGGGAGTCAGAGAGGCAGAAGTTATGATCAGTTACTAGCGAGATCGTCCTTACTCTCTGTATTCTCTAATGTTTTTAAATTATTTGTCACTATTTACATACTATTAAACTCTTTCCTCCACAAGTTGATTAATTTGGAAAAAGTAGTGCTGTTCAAAGTTTCTTTAAGAAAGCGCTTTGCACTATTTTTACATACTATTTACCTAGCAGTTTCTTTTCTGCACGGGCTATTCATCTGGAGGAGAAAACATCTGCCTTCTTTCCCTTTCACAATTAAAAAACCATGTTTTGTTTTAAGAAGGCGCTGTTTGCACTATCTATTACAACATAAACCAGAAATTTTGTGTTTCCTCACCAACTACCTGGCATGATTTTATTGATAGATGAGCAACGCTGGTGGGAACCGCATAAGGTGGTGGGATCGCCAAGACAGGGATTGCAAAAGTAATGAGAAGATGAGATTCCATGTTGTAGCTGATGAAGATTTCAGGAGTGCTATGGTTAGTTAGATCTACTTAATACCGCCTCCTCAAAGTCTTCATGCACGTCCTTGGGTCAATTCTTTGGATTCCTATTTACAGTTTAAACTGTTGCTGTATTGCATGATTGGCTACTCAACACTTACATTTATCTCGTATCAATTCCAATATCCCTGAGAATACAGTAGGGTGCTTGAATATCATTGATTTCTGTCTAGCCATTATGCCCTTAGTATAAGCCCTACAAATGTTTTCTCAAATGATTATTTATGTTGTGCGATCCTTCAAATACATGTACTTCATTTGAACCAAAAAAGTCTTATGAAGCTCTTAATGAGGTCATTATTATATTATCGTAAGCTAACTTGGTGAAATTTTCTTACTGTAGCCTAACTTTATTCTTGTCATACAACAGCATGTACCTCAGGATTTTGGAAACTATTTGAGAAAAAATTAATTCTGATATCATCAAGCTAAATGCTCCCAATGGTTGCACCTATGATATCGGGGTTTCCCATGAGATGGGTCAGATAGTTCTTCGGTCTGGCTGGAATGTGTTTGCTACTGCTCATAACTTGGAAAAGAATGACTATCTTGTGTTCAAGTTTTGTGGGAGCTTGAGCTTTAAGGTCCGATATATAGTTCATGTGGTGGTTCCCAGAAGATCACTTCGTGTGTTAATCCAGATCCTGAGATCCTGGAAGACGTTCCTCCCCGTACTACTTCTGATCATCACGTTCCAATTGTTAAAAAAAATTTAGAATTTTATGTACTGTTATTTTTGTGTTCATTAGCCATGTTCTATATGTGCAGGAAATGAGATACCTCATCCTGGACATTGTAAGACACCAACTTGTTTTGAATATTTCACATCAGGGGCTCTCGTTTAACCAAGGCACAAGACAAGAAAGTATTGGAAATTGCTTGCACAATCAATTCTGAAATTCCTCTATACGTGGCAGCCATGAACAAAAGTAATGTTGACTTGAATGGTTGCTCTATAGTAAGTCACACCTTTTGTTTCTAGATCATTGTAATTATGCAGTTACTACAGTCTGATTTTGCTGGCCAAGACTCTGCCTTATCTGTCCTATGTTCCTGCAGAGAATTCCATCTTTACTCATGGAAGATGTTAGAGAAGAGGTTTTTCAAACTACTGTTGAACTAGAAGCCCCTGATGCTAATGTATACAATGTTTCAGCTACCCAACAGGGCAATGATGAAATAGTTCTCCAGTCTGGATGGGATACTTTTGTGGTTGCTCATCACGTCCAAGAGCGTGACCTCATCATTTTCAGACACAAAGGGAATTCTCGTCTTGAAGTTTTTGTCCTTGACCGGTGGTCATCAGAAAATTTGTTCAGGGTTTTGGCATGGGTGACGTTTCCAATACCCAAGAAATGTGTGATGGTTCTGTTAAAATTGTTGATCCACCTCATAAAGCAGTTGATATCATTAATCTGAGCAGCGGTTCTGATGATGAGAACAATGTGGCAGCATACAGTGCAAAATCATCTATGTGCCAGAAGCAGCAGTTACACCGTTGTGTGATAACTAGGAGGATGGCCTCAACTTCCAGCTCATCTATTAAATCTGGCCATCTACCGAACACAGAGGGGCCTTCCGGCCTCCCTATATCAAGTATCAAGCAGGGTATCTCTATCTAGAGTGCTGGAGAAGATGGTTCTAGGTAAAGTGCAAGCAATCGGATCTGAATTTCCTATCCATGTATCTGTGATGAACACAAGCAATATTGGTAAGAGAGCTTTCTTAATGGTAAGTTAACAGTATGCCTACTTTTTTTTAAAAAAGATAATGAATAGTATGCTTACTTGCTTATGTAAATCTACTAGTAAGGATATGTTTATTGACCTATGGTACATGAGATAGAATGTTGCACATTCATTCACTAGAAGCCTTCTGATTTGCTCTTGGATATTATTCTTATAAAAAACATGAAAATCCTTATATTTTGATGAAAGAAACATTATTTCATCTTGGCATTTACTAGCAATGATAAGCTCACAATTGAATGATGCAAAAATTTTAAATGGATGGTTCTGAATTCCTACAGCAGACAAGTTCCTTGGTAATTTTAACCGCTATTTGGCAATTTTTTGGTTGATCGGAAGTAGTTGAATGAACCAGTTTCCTGATTTTGGTTTGTATATGGAATTTTATATTACCCAGTTGTTATCTGACACTTTTTCATACGGAAACAGTATTTTGCCAAGGACTATGCAAGAAGATACCTTCCCTCAACAACCCAAGATCTGATGCTTCAGCTGGAGGGATGCCAGAGCAAGCAGTGGCAAACCGTTCTGTATGTTGCGGGTGGTCACAGTAGTGCTCGTGATAATCGGAGGATTTCCAGTGGCTGGGCTGAATTCGTCTCCGACAATCGTCTCCGGCTAGGAGATATCTGCCTGTTCGAGCTGGTGGAGACCACGAGAAGGCTCAGGATGAACGTGCATCTCATTCGCAAATTGCAATACACAGGAGTGCATATTTGAATAAGCTGTAGCTGTAGAGTAATCCGAAGGAGCTGGTGGGAACTGGATGCTCACAATGTGTGTTAATGGTCTCTACTTGTGAGGGAGATCCATATGTGAACTCCCATTTGTGATGATATTTAGCACCTCATATGTTCTTATGATCAAGTAGGCTAATTTGGATATGGTCAGAACAGAAAGGATTTCTGTCTACCTACAGATGTGGAAATATTTAACTCGATCCTATATTACCTAGTACCATATCGTAAGCTTATAAGGCCTGGAGATGATAATGACCTTTAATTGCATCAACCGGATCATAGCTCATTCCCACCCTGGGTTATATGTTTTTTTTAAATGAAATTCCCACCCTGGGGTATGATAGATACAGTAAGATTGTGAGCAAATGGGGCTGGCAGTTCTTTTTCTGATGTATATTCACATTTGGGACATTAAACTTCCGAAACTCCCTCAGTGCAGCAACAGATACCCCTCCTGAGAGAATGCCCTTGCTCATTTCACTACCATTTCGAAGCTTGATTCATTATATACCCTGTTGCACTTCACAACCTCAAATTTACAGCACACCAGGCAAGAATCTAGTGCTTAAGAAGAGCATACTCTTTAGTGCTCTTGTGCCCAAGAAGAATCAGATTAGAAGGGCGAGGGCAACAGAGCGTGTATTAACATTAAGTCACAAGAAAAAATACATTAGTTCGTACATTCTCCAGTATCAAATAAAGTCGTGCCATGAGACTGACATATATTTACTTGTTCTTTTTGCCGCGTGTGTATGGCTGGAATTTTGTTTCAGCAGAACTTTGAGTTGGGTTTGGATCTTGTAATAATTGGTGCGATTCTATCTTTGGATAGATGAAGCCGGATGTTTATCCTTTATCTAAAAAATGGGACTGACATATACGGCGAGGGCAACAGATCGATCCTCCAGTATCAAATAAAGCCATGCCGGTCCATCAATTAACAGATCGAGTATGTCATTACCATCCATAATCGTTGTTAGGGTCCCAAAACGGGTCTGGACGGCAACCGCTCTAGTTAACTAGCAGATCAAAATCAGTACAACTTTGTGTATTTCATTCACATGTTTCGTGTACTGCCGAGTCATGGCCTAGGTATCTGTTTGGCCAGCCTCAAACCTCCATCTACATCTGTTCATCTAGGATACAGAAAAAGAATATACACTTTATTAGAGGAGAAAATAGGGTTCCATGACCCACAGTTCTAGATGACATTTGTCTCCTGATGCCTTGCAAGCCAACATGTGTATCTCATAAGGAGACTGATTGAAGCCTACTAAGAGCACTCCTATGTATAAGTGGAGGAGGAGACCGGCCTGTAACCTGTATGGGAGTTGTAGTCTTTGTGTTGCCTTTATAGGTGCACACCCCTTCTCTGTTTTCACAATATATTAACACATGCTCCGATCCGCCAAGAGGCCAGAGGAACACGAGCTGCTCTCTGCTACATCTGGTAGCTGAATAATGAACTAGGCACAAGGCTGCAAGTGCATACATCTAGAGGTACGGTGTACCGTTCATTTAGGGGCAACATGTTTATGCTCAGTTACACACATAGCTAGCCAACTGGGTGTACAGATCATTTAATTCTTGTATTAAGTTTTGATTCGGTGTATGGATGTGTGACTGTACTAGATTGTACTTTCACCATAACTCAGCATACATGCAAAGTTTGTACCTCTGCCCCATTGAAAATGTCATTTTCGACTTTAAACTTCTTGACAATTCGTCTTATTTTTTTTTATGCAAATAATAAATAAACCACTGGAGAAGATTTTGAAAATTTTGAATAACAAAATAAATAATATATGAAAATTTTGTATGATAACTCATTCATTTATGGTGTATCATAACAAAATAAATAATATTTATATGAAAATTTTGAATGAGACGAACGGTCAAAGAAGAAGTTTAAAAGTAAAAAAAAAAAAAAAACACTTTGGATGGGACGAATGGAGTATGTTAATATGCATGCTCGAGAACCGAGCTCTTAAAGATATATTTTTATCTGTGCTTTTCTTTATGTAGCATTTTGATTCAGTTTGGTTCCGTTGCTTGTCCTCAAGTCTTTGTTTTCCAATGCAAGTAATAGTTTAGAATTTTTTAGGTAAAAGGATCAGGTACAACATAGAACACACATCATTTGTAAGTTATTGTTCATGTATCATTATTTGCAGCTATCTGATTGCCTACTTTGAGAAAAAAACAGCCTTGAAAATCTCGATCAACTTTGATGAGCAGTACTTTCGGGTTTCTATACGAGTGAAAACATGTTCTTAAACCAAAACGTAGATAGCAGTTCTTGGTTGAATGTCCATCTCATACAAAAGATGGGCATGCACATTACGACATTACCTGAAGCATTATCAAAAGAGACTGAAATCCTCTTTTGTGCACTGAAATGTGAACTCCATCTCTGATACCCGTTCACGGGAGAGCTCAATAATAAGATACTGAACTCCATCTCTGATACCCATTCACGGGAGAGCTCAATAATAAGATACTTAAGTTTTTGTTGTGAGTTTAAACTCCAGGTGCTATGATCAAGTAGGGAATTTCACAAAAGCTTTTGGTCTACATTCAGATTTATGTATGCTTCCTTTTTCAAAAAAAAAAAAAAAAAAAAACAAGGCACTAGCTTAGACGTATTACAGTGCACTATAGGAAATACAAGAGAGTGACTAAAGTTGGAAGGTGAAAAAAAGCAGCATGTACAAAACAATGGCAACATGAAAAGAACTTCGGCTACGACCAAACTGCTTGGACAACCTCCCAACATTGCCCAATCGCACTCACCGTTGAAGAGAAGGCCTGTAACCAAATGTCACGGGTTCGAAGCCCGGTGCGGATGGGCCAAATGGGTAACTAATCTATCACCTGTCGTTCTGGGCAAGCCAATCCGAATGGGCGTCGTCTTGGCGCCCGGGCGCGCCTTCATCACTAGTGGTTATGCAAGATGGATACAAGGCATTTATACTAGTTCGGGCACCTGAAGGCCTTATGTCCAGTGTGAGGTGTTGCCCGTGTTATCCTCGCACGAAGTGCTCATAGCGAGGGTTACAAGCTTGTGATAGAGGGAGACTTCCCTGTGTCTTGAGAGGGTGAACGAGGAGATAGCTAATAGCCAGAGTGAGGGGAGAGGCTTCAGCGTGCCTTCTTGCTCCCCGAATAGGCGGCCTTGGTGGCGTAGCACAGCAGTGGGTATGACGACATGTAGCCTTGACTTTGTGAAAAGGTGCCGGGCCCTGTAGTGGTTGGAATAGTCCCTGAAAAGATGTGGAGATCTTATCCATAGAGGGGGCCCTCATCCATAGAGGCCTCGGGCGTATCGTGACATTGTGGACCTGTCGAGTCAAATTTAGCAGGAGTTCGCGCAGGGAGACTATTACGTTAATGTTTTTCATTTACTCCTCCTTCGAGGATTAGGTGAGTTTTATCACGTTAATTTGGGTACCCTAATTATGGAACCCGACACACTTGTCCACCAATAGACGCCCCTTGGGCTTGTATATATTTAAGGTTTTTTTGGATCTGTGCCATCGGAATTTTGCAAGGTTGGAGTTCTGCCATTACAATTCGACTAATCCGAGATATGCCATTACAATTCCGCAGCTCGTCAGTTCCTGCCATTTTATACGTATCACCTCTGCTCCCATGCACACACAATTTGTATGGACCTCCTTGCCCCTCCGTTCACGTTAGAAGGCAACGGCGACGCGCTAGGCCGTCCGTTTACCGCGGCGCGCTAGACCGTCCGTATGGGCTATGGACACCGTTTTCCTCCTTCCTTGTCATCAAGTGACAGCTTGCAACTGCATGGCAACCAAGTGGGCCATGGACGCCGGCCGCCGTCGTGCCCCTCGGCCATGGCGGCCCCATGGCAGCGTCGAGATCACTCGCAGCCATGTACAGCAACAGCTTTGTATGCCATGGGCAAGCAGGATCAGCAGCTACGTGCGGCCATAGGCAAGCAGCAGCACCTACGTACGTCCAAGGGCAAGCAGCAGCTCCTTGCGTGGCCATGGGCAAGCAACAGTAGCTCCGCACGGCATCAGCAAGCAGCAGCAGTTCCGTACGCATGGGCAGTGCAGCCATGGGCAAGCACCAAGCAGCAGCTCCATGCGCCTCCGCCTTGAGTGCCGCAGCCCGGAAGAAGAAGGGCCGCTCGTCCCTCCTCAACATCAAGAAACGGATCCGTCTTGGATGCCCACGATGACTTGAAGAGGCGGAGCTTCTTCTCACGGTGGCCAAAGCCGGAGTAGGCGAGCTCGTCGTCATCCTCGTCCGCGGCGCCGGCGCTCCGTTCTCCCCTTGGATCTGCAGCTCAAGGCGCAGGAGCTTTGGCTTGCCATGGCTGCACGGGAGTTCCGCCCGCCATGGCCGCGTGGGTGCTCCGCCCGCCATGGCCGCTTGGGAGCTCGAGGCGGAGCAATTACGACCCGCCAGGGCTGTGCGGGAGCCCCGCCCTGACATGGCTGAGAGGCACGATGTCGGCCACGACCCACGGTCGCCAACTCGCCATGGGAGTTGGGACTTGGGAGCAAGCTGTTAGGAAGAAGACAAGGAGGATGAAGATGACTAGTAGGGTCCGCGCGTCAGTGACGCAGAGAGAGTAAGATGGAAGGGGTAATTTTGTCCCTACGAAAATACAATGACAACTTGTACACCTGCAGGCCTCTCCATACGTATATAATGGCATATGTCAAATATAACAAGAATTGTAATGGTGAGGCTCAGAATAGATGAATAGTAATGGCTTTTTTCCAAACTACGAAAATTACAATGGCGACAATCAAAAAACCCTATATTTAAAGAGTAAATTGGGCGTGGAGAAACGCAGCGCGGCCCGGGCGTCCACGCCATCTGTTTTTACCACGGCCGCTGCGATCGAGATCGGTGGATGGGAGGCCTTGGCCCATGCGCGTGTGAGCAGAGCTTCCGCCGGTCGAGTCCGTCTGCGACGTACAGAGTGCGCCCGTCGCCTTCGTTGGTGGCTTTTCTCGCGTTGTCGATCACCAGTTCGTCGGGAGCTCCCGGGCCCGGACGGCCGCATGGACCCTTACGCTTTTCAGGCTGTTCCGGTTGGCGCCTTAACGCGGGCCGCGCGGCTGGCGCATTCCTCATCCCTTTGCCGCGCGGCCGGATAAGGGCCTCGTGCCGCCGGCCGGCGGTCCTGCTCCTTAGGTTTCATCCTGGCCTCCCTTGTCGGTGTGCCCGGCGTTCCTCCATCGGTTCTCGGTGGCCATGTGGGCGCCCGGCTTGCTCGCGGCAGGAGCGTCTTCTTCGTCTCGTCTCCCTCACCGAGGTGCCTGCACATCCTGTTGTTCCGTCTGTTTGTGCTCGGCGGGGGCGGCTGGAGTGGCTGCGAGCCGACCACCTCTCCGCCCGGTGCGCTGCCGGGCGAGCCCCTCCACCTCTCCCGACCGCCTTCCGCCCTCGTGGGTCGTGGCCCCTCCCGCCCCGCCGCGGGCGAGCGCATACCGGTTGCGGCGCCCGGCGTACTTTCCGTCTCGCGGCTCTCTCGCCCGCGGTGTCCAACACGAGGTGGAGATCCGCGACCGCCCAGCGAGATCCGTACTTCTTGGCGTGTCTCGCGGCTCGCTTCGCCTCGCCATACAGGCGACATCAGCGCCCGTCCCCAACGCGGCTCGTGCTCTGGGGACCCGGTCTCGGCGCCGACCTCCCCCTCCGCCCCCGGCCGACCTCGTCCAGTCTTCCTCTCCGGAGACCCGCTCGCGTCGCCGCCCGTCGCGGTCGCCCGAGTGGGCGGCGGCGGATCCACGAGCTCGCCCGACGGCGAACGCGCCCGGCTAGGTGGCCGGGCTCTCTAGCCCCCTCCTCTTCTCTTCGAGCTCCAAGCGCGGGTGCGAGGCAATGGCGCTTCCGGCACCCAAGCGGTGACACAAAGAGCCCCCCCCAAGCACGGCCTCCCAATGGCTCAGCGGCCCGGTCGCGGCGGCCGCCGTGGCGCCGTCTCTCCCGCTCCCATCCCTCGTTTAGCGGCCCATGGGAGCTGCTCGGTGACCCATCCGTGGACGGATCCGTCGATCTAGCCGGCGGCTAGGGTTAATCTCGCTTTCAGTCGGTTATCACACCATCGTCGTCCTTGTTCTCGCTGCGCATCTTCTTCCTATTGAACAAATTATTGTGCTTCGGTGATGTGGTTTTCTTGTTTGACATGACGGCGGCAGCCGGCCTGGCAAAGAATGGCCTCGCGGCTGCGGTGGAAGGGGCAAGAGTCATGCCATAACGTATGGCGATAAATATATCTTCCGATCTGTTGTTGAGGATTTGAGTATTTTAGTATGCATTGCTTAACCTGACTTTGTTTGGTTCCACATGCGTAACTACAGACCACTAGAGGTCGTTTCAGAGGCTGAACGCTAAGGATCTACGGCACCGCGTTACGGTCATTGAGACTCAACATTTTCAGAAATAATAATTGATTAAATGTTTCCTTTAGTTTCCAAGTAATGGAGGCTGTATTGCATTCGGTCCGTAGATTTAAATAAATTCCTGAAAATATATGTCTTTGGCCTAATCTAAGTGGTCGAAAAAAATCAAACGATACTTCAACAAAACATCATGCAACTTATTGATTTTGAATATCTATCTTCGGTAATTTTTGGTCCCGAAGTTTCGATTGGTCGCTTGCTCTGAGGCCAGCCACGAAGGCATCTCTCAAGAGGCAATTTTGTTCCTTTCATTTCCGTTTGTTCCTCAACCTCATAATATTTTGACCACTACTTGCCGGAAGATGCATAGTCAAAGAAGTCCAAAGGTGCTCAAGCTGTTTTGATCGAGATTACGTCATCCGAATGGTGGGCATCTCAGGTCATGAAAGTTTAGCATGCTGACTATTGACTATAAAACAGATGAGATATTATACATGGAAATTAGTGCATGCTGATCGAGTAGGTGCAACAAAACGGTTGTGGGAGATTTTTGAAAGACCATTAGCCACCTACGTGTTCTGGAATGCCAAACTGCTTGAGGTCTTTTCTTTATTTTGCATGTCATTTGAGCCTTTCTTCGGTTTATAGTGTAGATGGACCAATAACCTGCTGTCCATGCCGCAACATTTGCTTGTTTTCAGCTTTTATACAAAATATTAGGGAACATTTGCTTGTTTTTCGGTTTTAACACATGTGTCATGCCTGCATACATGTTTCAATATATTGAGAATCCTCGAGTGTATATAATTTAGAGTGGACGGAGTAGTAAATAAACCCCTTTGGTAAATATTAATTTGATACATGATAATTTATGTCGCCTTGTATTTGAGAAGTTCCGGGGAAACTCGAATCATGTTCCCGCCACTCTTTTTTTTGTTGTTAGTTACAACAGGTCATCGATTATCACAAGAGAAGCAAATGGATACCCGAATGTGAAAGAACTTTCTCGAATATATGATAAACTATGTAATTTTTGGCACTGAATAATCTGAGAATACACATAAAAGATTGCACATCCTTAGAAATGTTTGTAAAAAACTGTACACATCTCTTGCGGGGTTTCAAATAAAAATGGTATTCGCTTTTTGTGACTTCCTTATGCATTGATGCCTACTTCATTGTTCTACTCCATAGTCCATTTCTCAATGCTCTTTTCGACTTGGGACAACAAGAAGCTCATTAGGAAATTCAGAGGGCCTTTCTCCACATCAACGCTATCAAGTTGGTCATATTGCATAATCTGTAAGATTCTCTTCACATGGTATTTTTCAAACGCATGTTGGTTTGACTCAGCGGCTTCTCGAAAGTCTATTGAAATATGTTTACTTCATTGTCCATGACATAATCTGGAAGTTTAGTTTTCATTCCTATAGTTATAGCTCATTTCCGTTTTTAGAGTGTGAAAAGTTATCTACTATCTATATGAAGTTGTCATATTCGGCAAATCTGTTTTTGTCCATGTTCTGAATTCGATATAGCTCTCTTTCAAAGTATTAATATTCAAGTTTTCCAGGTCTTACATTTTGTTGTCTCCTTATATTTTTATTTTGCCTTCCGATATTGGCAAGGACTATTAAATACCTACCATTCTCTTAGAGTTTTGCAAATTTTTGATGGTGTTTTATGTTGCTTTTTGTCTCTGCAAAGACTATTGGCACGACATGTGAATTCCTTGTTTTGGAGCCTCCCTACCTTCAGGTGATTTTTTTTTTTTTTTTTTCTTTACCCGCATGCTTTCCTCAAGAAAATATGTAGTGATTCTGCTGTCGATTATATAATACATGTACTACCAAAACAGGCCGAGCATGAAGGTACTCGAGCTACTACACTAACCGATAGTGCCTGTCATATATAACATGATTCATACTTTGTATTTTTCTTGTTTGAGAATAAACATGCAATTTAACCAAGGACAGTCATGCTCTAGCGGTATCTATGAACAAGTTTACAGAGGTACTATAGCTCTTCAATCTCACTTTACATGCCCCGACATTGCATATTATAGTACTTGCTACACTGCACTACTTGCATTCCATATTCAACGGATGAAAACAACATGCTTGAAGAATACTCTTCGGGTATATTGTTTGCAACACCAATTCACTATTGTCACGAGCTATGACGTTCTTTGTCTTTTGTAAGCTCTACGTCCCCGGTTCATGCGAGGTAGCTGGAAAGATTTAGACATTGGGGGTGATATGGTACCTAAAAGGTTTAAACTTTGGCTTATATATAATGCTCCATGATTTTCTTACACAAGGAAACTATTTATCTAAGTCTCTGTCAAAGAAATTGCTCACATGCTCGATGGAAGAACAAAATGGTATGTCAACTCTCTAGTGCGTTGGTCGCTATCGACCAATCCTTTGTTTAGCCGCAAACCTGTTACATTTAGATTATTTTCTTTGGAATAGAATGGGTAATGAAGAGGGAATCTTACGCAAAACCAAAAGTTGCAGCCAATATTGTAAGATTTTAGACATCTATTAGGTCATGTTGTATATTTTTTGGTCCATTTGATTAGTGTCGTCATCATGTTCTTTGTCATTCCAAACGGAAGCATATGCTCGAGGATGTTATGGAGCTGCATGGTCCGGAATTTGATGTGATCTGCTCCCTTGACAAAGTATTACCAATTTACCATTCAAATTCTTGTGTCCGCTTGCGACCTTATGAAGAACTATAGTCTTGTCTATGTTGGCCTATTGATAACAAGTTTCCTGTGTAACATGTGTTTATGTCAACCTATTATATATCGGTAGTGTAATATCTTTGTCATCGAATATTATGTCTTTATCTATCCTTTGTCATAAGTATATCTATTATTTCATTTATCAAATAGTCATAAAACTATCATGTAAAATTATCTTGCCTCGGATAGTGCTAAAACAATATGCTAATACCTGTATATACAATACTCGGGGCTAGGCGGCGGCTCGAGCCTCGGATGATGCTCCTTGGTGCTTTATGAGAGGAACACAGGAGACTTAGCCACCACAACTACGAATCGCTATAGTAACAGAAAGATATACTATGTACTAAACCATGCCAGCAGACCCTTCCAGTCATATGGCCATACTCTCTTTTATGTACCGTCGTGGACAATATGAATGACTCTTTATGTGCCTTAACTTTTATGCACAAGTGCGCTAATATATGCAATCACCTCATCAATACAAAAATGAGCCCAACCATGTTTAAAATCTGTTGTGTAAGATCATAGAAAACAGAAATGGCCATTACCCCGCCCCATGCGCGCCGCGCCAAAACACTAGTTGTATATAGACACCGTTCAACAAGATATCTATCGATTCATTCTTTCACTTTCGGTCTCAACAATGCCAAATGTGTCAACTGAATAAATTAAACCTTGGTAGATATTTGTACCAGAAAAAATATCTTTCATTTGTGGCATCGGACCTAACGGTGAATCCTTTGAAACGGGTCCATTATTGACAAATCATGAACTTCCCAATCTCGGGTGCATGACCCAATCAAGACGTTTCGGATACAAAATCGAACTTTGCACCCATGGAAGCCCTCTTTTTCGAGCTCGAGCAGAATATGTTGCCTTTCAATCCATTTATTGCTAACGGCGTTTGCTACCAACTCAAACCTCATTAACTCCAGCATTCTTGAACTTGATATAAAGAACTTGGCCAACTTAACCTGTGACTTGTAGGCTCGATAGTTTGTTAGCACAATTTTCCTTAGACGGATGTCTAGGGTACCAATGTTCTCCTCGTATCCAAACCAACTTTCCGCCTCAAGACGTGTTATCTGATAAACAAAAGTCAACATAAGAACTGTAGAATCAATGCTAATCATCGATGTTACAGGAGTAAATGTAGAGGAATGCAAGTGCACACTCTGGTAATTCATTCCAAATTGTAAGTCATTCAAAAAATATTGGAGATGGAGTCAAAGTATTTTAAGTTTGACCAAAGTTATAGAGAACACTACAAATATTTGCGACCATCAAATATGTATAATATAATTGATAATAAAAAAGGTAACAAATGTTACCTTGATGTACAACTTCTCCAAATGTGGAAAGCACTTGATCAAGTCAATAACCCCATTCATATTGAGTTTCTCGTTTGATGTTGCTAGAACCTTGACACTGCTCACCACCGGCGTCATATTTGATCCCTGAGTTAAAAGCACGTTTAACATTATTAACACATGTATGTATAGCCCTGAGGATCGATGCCGGCCTTTACCTGAACACTAGTTGAAGTCCCAGAGTGAAACCTAGGGAAATTAGTACTAGGGAATCTCCCCAAAATATGCAATCTTGGCGCAGAGATTACCAACACGTCGGTCTTATTTCCTCCAAAAAGTAACAACCTTTCTAGACATGGGGCGTCCTTGATGACGAGCTGATGTTGTACCTTACTATAGTACTTTGTCCAGCCAGAATGCACACCGATGCTTATGAGGCTAGGTGACACGATCTGCACTCGAGGGAAGTCATCCCGCTCACAACGTAGCAGCAAGCTCTTGAGGACAGGGCAGGTGGCGAGCAAGGCATGGAGGTAGCTCTCCGAGATGTCGACATTCATAAGGCTCAGCTGCTTGAGACGCGGCAAATGAAGAAGCGCATCCTCCCTGAAAAGGCAGCGGCTGAAGGTGGCTACGAAGGGTGGACGAGAAGCGGTGTAGTGCTGATTCTGGAACCCGGATATCGAGGTTGATCTGGAGCTCCTGCAGCTTGTCGAGGGCCGGGGACTGGAGCCAGCCGCCCACGTCCGCAGTCATGACGCGGTGGCAGTCGCCGCCGTATGAGACAGAGAAGCGGCGAGCAGGGCCTAGGTGCGAGGAGAGGATGTGCCAGACTCCAATGGATGAAGGGACGACAGCAGAGTAGTTCACCTCAAGGTTGAGAGGAGCGGAGCGCCATAGGTGGCGCCAGCGGGAGGAGAGCACCTGCGTGCGCCCACCGTCTTTGGTGGGGAGAAGAGAGACGATGTCGCCGAGAACGCCCGTCGGGAGGCTGCTGATCCGGTCCGCCATGGCGATGGCGGCGGGCAGATCAGGGGTCGAGGTTGTGGCCGACACGCTCACGACGCCTGCTTTGGAAGCTCGTTTTTATTTGGGCTTTTGGACTAATCTTGCTTTGGGCCATCTACTACATGATTAATCTAATCGTTTCTCAGAAAAAACTACGTATACATGACTAATCTGTCCAACACTCAAACACGGATTTGATTTTTTGTTTCTGTCTTTTTTTTTCGGTCCGTTTAATTTGGAAAATTTCTTGTATGTCTTCATGGTTAAGCAAGACATAGGGAACTTTTTGCAGTTTGCACGGCAGGTTTCACAGTGATTCATGCGGATTTGTTTCGGCCGGCATCCCCTATTAAATTTTAAAATTTAGGAGCTCATATCATAATTCAAATAATTCTATACAAGAAACAAAAGATGTAGATCATGATTTTACGATAAAATATGAAATTGGTTCACTTAGCTAAAACAATTTTCTATAAATATTTTAATATTAAATCAGAATTTAGGATTTGTAAATGTATTTTTATTCTAGAAATGTGTTTGGATAATTTTTTTGAAAAAATTCCATTGTTCATAAATTATAACCGACCTCTTTGGACTAGATCGATTCACCTCCCTTGTTGCTGATGTCAATAAATTTGAGACGGTTTCAAGAATCAAAGATATCTAAAAATCTGGTTTTTCTAACGAGTCAAATGGAGCTCACACAACCGTTGAAGATGGCCAGCAGGTCAGGTAGACTTTTTCTCTATATAAAATAGACAATAAAGTTGTACGAAAATATGGATATAATCCTCGATAGAAAAATAAATAAACCATTATTCAAAACAATTTATGCAAATAATAAATAAATAAACCATTATTAAATATTTCTAAAAAATTAAGTCATAAGAAATTAAATAATAATATTTGTGTAAATTTTTTTGAATAAGACAACGGTCAAACATGAAGTTTACAAAGTAAAAAACAACATTTTTAATTGGACGAAGGGAGTACGTTAGGTCAGTCTCAATGGGAGTTTCAGTGAGTGTTTCATGCAAAATAAATGCAAATCAAGACATCAGCCAAAACTCTTAGGAGAGAGAAGGAAAAAGTTTCACCATGGTGAAACCTTTGAAACACTTGTTTCACATGCATTGGAAATGAGGTGAAATCCCCATTGAGACAAAAAAATAACGTTTTACCATGGAACTATGCAATGAGAGAGAGACTGTGGGACCTGTGAGCCTATGAAATCGTGAATTGAGGGACACGCCTATTTCATGCCAAAGTTTCACATCTTAGAAATCGGGAGGTGAAACGCTCCATTGAGACCCAGCGTCTAAATGCTCGAGAACTGAGCTCTTAATGATGTGTGTTTTTATCTTTGCTTTTCTTTTACAGTATATGTAGCATTTTGATTCAGTTTGGTTCAGTTGCTTGTCCTCAAGTTTTTGTTTCCCATGCAAGTAATAGTTTCAAAAAAAAAAATTTAGGTAAAAGGATGAGGTATAACATAGAACACACATCATTTGTAAGTTATTGTGCATGTAGCATTATTTGCAACTTGCTGATTGCCTACTTTGAGAAAAAAACATCCTTGAAAATCTCAATCAACATGGACAGTACTTTCTGATTTCTACATGAGTGAAAACATTTTCTTAAACCAACAAAGTAGATAGCAGTTCTCAGTTGAATGTCCATCTCATCCAAAAGATGGCCATGCACATTACCTGAAGCATCATCAAAAGGGACTGAAATCCTCTTTTGTGCACTGAAATGTGAACTCCATCTCTGATACACGTTCACGGGAGAGCCCAATAAGATTCGTAAGTTTTTTGTTGTGAGTTTAAACTCCAGGTGTTATGATCAATTAGGGAATTTGGCTACGGTCACAAAAGCTTTTGGTCTACATTCAGATTTATGTATGCTTCCTTCTTCTTCTTTTTTTTTTTTTTAAAAAACAAGGCACTAGACGTATCACAGTGCACTATAAGAAATACAGGAGAGAATGGCTAAAGTAGGAAGGTGACAAATAACAAAACGTACAAAAACACTGGCAACATAACAATGACTTACTAAACTTCTCAGACAACCTCCCAACATTGCCCGATCGCACTCACAGATGAAGAGAAGTATGTATGATCAAATGCCATCTCCAGTTAGAGCATCAGAACCAAATGTCACGGATTCGGTGCTACCTATGGTATCTACAGGCATCGGTAAACAAGGTTGTCTCCTGATGCCTCATATGCCTATGGGTGTGGACAAGATCACCATACAACTTTGAGTAGCTAACTGAGAACGTAGCTCTTGTGATTTGGAGAGTTGTTTCTTTGCTTCTTGTAGGGCACACCCTTTTCAATCGAGCAAATGAATTTGTACGACCAAGGGAAGGACAGAGGAGCATGAACCAGCCACGAGACATCAAGTGCTCAAATTAATTCAGACGATTGTGTAGCAGTATACGATTGATTGCAATGTACTCTAGGACCAACCTGGACACATGGGCCAAAGCCCAAACACGCACGACACACAAGCCCAATAGCCCACGAAAAGCTCGCACTCTGCCTCTGTGGCTGTGCTCGTTAATAATTGGGTTGCAATGCTGCTGCCAATGCAAAGCTCATGAAAGCAAGCAGCGTTGGGTAGCAGTGTGTGATCGACGCGACTCGTGACATCGGAGCTGGAATGGAGGAGAGTGGGCAGGGGCGAGGACGGCAGGAAGCGGACGAGGAGCAGAGGCAGCTCGGCCGCCGGAAGGTTAGGCTTTATTCTCTTCTCGATCCATTTCCTAGGGGCAAGAAAAGGGTAAAGTAGGCTTTAGTTCCATGTCGACGACGAGAAATCAAGAATCCCCGCCGCCAGTAGAGACGGTGAATGCGGGCGGCGCTAGTGTGTGGTGGATTTGAACTCTAGGTCGCAGGGAAGGTCCAGTTCCGCCGCCGGTTCCCAAAATGTTTTCTCGAAATGGAAATTTCTTACAAAATTGTTCCTTTTCGCGTTTGTGCAAACTGCAATAATGTGTGTTTTTTTTTCTCTTCTCTTCTTGGTAGAAATCATGTTTCTTTTTAATTTGGCTTCCTCCTACGAAGATCAGGGGAGATACAGCTGCATTCTTTCTGCAGAATCTCTGAACTCTGCTCTCCCTTCTTTGGAGAGGGAGAGGTTCAGCTTCGGCAACATTTTTTTTTTTTTTTGGCTTGAGCTTCCTACCAGAAGGTGGCATAATTTTTTTTTTTTGAGAGGGCAAAAAATGTAGAAGCACAAAATTGGAAACGGTAGTCTCAATCTATAGGAGAGTATTTTTCCAGTGGATCAAACAATGTAAATTGTTGTTTACTAAACTAGATGTTCCCTTTGGTGGTTGAGAGATCCATATGTGTGAACTCCATTTGTGATGATATGTAGCACCTCAGATGTTAGTTATGATCAAGTAGGCTAATTTGGATATGGTCAAAACAGAAATGATTTCTGTCTACCTGCACATGTGGAAATATTTGACTCCTATATTCCCATAGTACTGTATAATATGCTTATAATGCCTGGAGTTTATCATGACCTTTAATTGTAATGTCAACCGTTTCATAGCTAATTCATTAAGTATTTCTTTCTTAATTACTCATTTCACTCCCATGTCGAAGCTTGATTCAGTGTATACCCTATTGCACACTAAACAACCGCAAATTCACAGCATACCATGCAAGAATCCAGTGCTTAACAAGAACCGACTCCTTACTTCCTTAGTGGTCTCGTGCTCAAGAAGAATCAGATTAAAAACAAAATGCTAGTAGAATATAAGCTGAAGCTTCACAGCAAGAAAGAAAGATTAATGACATCTTAAAGAAGAGATAATGCACATCCGTCACTAGCTATAAGTAAAATGTAAAATGCACAACCATATCACACCAAATGGTCCAACATGATCATTCAGAAAATGTGAATCTACGAGTTTATAAACAAATGTAGCCCTTGTGATTGGGAGAGTTGTTTATTTGCTTCTTATTATAGGCCCACACTTTTGAAGGGAGCAAATTAACTTCTACCAAGAGAAGGCCAGAAGGAGCATGAATCAGCCACAAGACATCAACTGCACAAATTAAATATTCAGTGGGCATAATTCATTCTGCACAACATATTCATGCTCGATCAATTGCGTTGACTAGTGTGCTGCAATTCATATGAACTTGATTAAGTGGACTAATGTAGCTGTATCATACTATACCATTGATTGCAATGTACCCACAAGGATTCTTTCTTTTTTTTTAAAAAAAATAGAAACACGCACAAGGACTCTAGTCTAAGATCCGTGAGCAACCTGGGCACATGGGCAGTACAACTTATACCCAAAACTCGCACGCTGGCTGTGCTCGTTAATAATTGGGTTGCAATGCAAAGCTCACGAAACCAGAGCGCTGGGTAGCAGTGTGAGATTGACGTAGGAGCTGGACTGGAGGAGGGTGAGCAGGGGGCGGACGAGGAGCAGAGGCAGCTCTGCTGCCGGAAGGTTAGGCTTTATTCTCTTCTTGATCCATGTCCTGGGGTTTTGGTTCCCCATCGGCGAAGGGAAATCAGGAATGCCTGCTGCCGGTAGGGACGGTGAAAGGGGCGCGGCGTCGGTGTGTGTTCGATTCAACTCTCGGTAGCAGGGGGAAGGTCGAGTTCCGCCGCCGGCTCCCCAAAATTGTTTTCTCAAAGTGGAAATTTCTTCCAAAATTGTTCCTTTTCGTGTTTATGCAAACTGCAATAATGTTTTTTTCCCTCTCTTCACATCCTGGTAGAAATAAAAAAAATTAGCTTCCTCCCTACGAAGATCAGGGAAGATAGAGCTACATTCTTTCTGCAGAACCTCTGAACTCTGCTCTCCCTTCTTTGGGGAGGTCGGCTTTGCTGAACTTCCTACCAGAGGGTGGAATAACTTTTTTGAGAGGGGAAAAAATTGAAGTAGTATGGTAGTCTGATTCTTTAGGCGTTTTTTATCCAGTGGATCAAACAGTGTTAATTGTTTTTTATCCAAGTTTTTACTCAAAGACACAACAAGGCTGCTTTGATGCATTTTTTTTTGTGTAGAGCAGCCATGGGGCCACCATCTTTCCTGTCACAGACTCACAGTTTGTGAAAGCTTCCATTACCTATGCAATTAGTAGAACACTAGGAAACTGCAGTAGATCAGCCTGAAGAAGCACACTGAACTACATGAATGCAAGACCAGTTACAACCATTCAGGAACCTTCTTTTCAAAAAAAAAAAAAAAAAAAAAAAAAAAAACCATTCAGGAACCTTAGAAAACCCTGGGAGAATGAGACAGGCAGAAGTTTCCCTATTAGTTATTACTAGCTACATCCTTACTCTAAGGCTGTATTCTTGAATGTTTTTACCTTATTTGTCAAAATGCACAAATGTATGTACTATTATCCTCTTTCATACACATGTTGGCTAATTTGGATGAAGTTGTGCTTGTTCAGTATATTTATATTAGTTATTTGCTTGATATATGCTAGATACCATACTCTGTTGATTGGTAGGATACCAGGCTAGTGCCATTGTGTTGACAGTTCAAATTTCACTGCTCCAATTGAATCACTTTGTGATCTGATTTTTACCAGTTCCCACTGATCACCAGTCTCAATGCATGTAAGCCTTCTAACGGAATTGATCCAGAGTATGGAATGACAGTCCTGCTCCACCAAATCAATAACCCTTTTTGGCATCGATATTCATGGATTGACTAACCTAGCAGTTCCTTTTGTGCTCAGGCTATTTAATATTTTAATCTAGAGGAGAAAACATCTGCCTTTCTCCCTTGCACAATTAAACAAGCCATGTTTTGTTTTAAGAAGGTGCTGTTTGACTATCTATTACCATGTGAACCAACAAATTTGTGTTTGCTCACCAACTACCTGGCATGATTTTGTTGATAGATGGGCAGCACTAGTGGGAACTGCATAAGGTGGTGGGATCACCAAGATAGGGACTGCAGAAAAAATGAGATTCCATGTTGTAGCTGATGAAGATTTCAGGAGTTCTATGGTAAGTTATGTTTACTTGACACTACCTCCTCAAGCCCTCAATATACCTGACATGCACCAGTGTTGCTTATAGCACTTTTTCCCCTATTTTCTTTATCCAAATTATACTATTGTCGTAAAAATTAGGTCTACTCAACACTTGAGATAATAGGAACAAATGTCACGGGTTGATTCCCTGAGAAAGTAATAACAGGAACAAAGGTCTACTCAACACCTGACATTCCAATATCCCTGAGAAAGTGATAATAGGAAAGGGTGCTTGAATATCATTGATTCCTAGCCAATGCAAGCCATTATGCACTTAGTATAAGCCCTACCCTTATGTCTCAAATGATTAGTTATGTTGTGCAATTCTTCAAGTACAAGCACTTCATCAGAACCAAAAAAAAGTCTTAAATGAGGTAGTTATTTTATTACTGTAAGCTATAAACAAACAAATTTGATAACTGGTGTAGTCCAAGCATAAACCTTATTCTTCATCATGTAACAAATGGATATCTTTCATGTATGGGTATGTTGTTGATCTGTTCTTTGGTTGACAACAGAATCTGAAATGGTGTATGCAAATATCATGATAAACCGAAAAGATGTCTAATTGGTGAATTTCTTACCCTAACCTAACTTATACTGTCCTACAACAGCGCATACCTCAGGAGTTTGGAAGCTATTTAAGAAGAATCATTTCTGATACCATCAAGCTAAATGCTCCCAATGGTCGCACCTATGTTATTGGGGTTTGCAGGGAGATGGGTGAGATAGTTCTTCGGTCTGGCTGGAATGTGTTTGCTGATGCTCATAACTTGGAACAGAATGACTATCTTGTGTTCAAGTTTTGTGGGAGCTCGAGCTTTAAGGTCCAGATATATAGTTCATGTGGTGGTTCCCAGAAGATCACTTCATGTGTTAATCTAGATCCTGAGATCCTAGAAGATGTTTCTCCCGGTAGTACTTCTGTTCATCACACTCCAAATGGTAAAATCCCCTCCCGGTAGTACTTCCGTTCATCACACTCCAAATGGTAAAATCATCAGAACTTCACTGCTGTGATTTTTGTGATCATTGTAGTCATGTTGTATATGTGCAGGAAATGAGATGCCTCATCCTGGACATGCTCAGACACCTGTTTGTTTTGAATATTTCACGCCTGGGGGCTCTCGTTTAACCAAGGCACAAGACAAGAAAGTATTGGAAATTGCTCACACAATCAAGTCTGAAATTCCCCTATATGTGGCAGTCATAAACAAAAGCAATGTTGACTTGAATGGTGGCTCTATGGTAAGTTGCAATTTTTTTTCCAGATCATTGTAATTATGTTTTCTGTAGTTACTACAGTCTGATTTTGTGGGCCAAGACTTTGTCTTATTTTTCTTCTTTTCTGCAGAGAATTCCATCTGTACTCATGGAAGATGTTAGAGAGGAGGTTCTTAAAGCGACTGTTAAACTAGAAGCCCCTGATGCCAATGTATACGTTGTTTCAGCTACCCGGCAGGATAATGATGAAATAGTTCTTAAGTCTGGATGGGATGCTTTTGTGGTTGCTCATCACGTCCAAGAACGTGACCTCCTCATTTTCAGACACAAAGGGAACTCTCGCCTTGAAGTTTTCATGCTTGATTCAAGTGGTTATCAGAAAACCACTTCATGGTTTGGCATGCGTGACGTTTCCAGTACCCAAGAAATGTGTGATGATTCTGTTGAAATTGTCGAGCCACCCAATAAAACAGTTGGTATCATTGATCTGAGCAGCAGTTCTGATGATGACAACAATGTGGCAGCATACAGTGTAAAGTCCGTGAGGCGCCAGAAGCAGCAATTGGGCGATTTTGCGAAAACTAGGAGGATGGCTTCAACTTCCTGCCTATCTATGAAATCAGGTTATGACATAGTAGTTATTTGTGATTTTTTATACATTTTTTCTCTTCATTTTTCTTATTCTATTCTTACTGAGCATATGGCCTTTACTATAGAGCATGATCGGTTCCCTCTCAATTCCAACAACTCTGAGGGGTCTGCCAGGCCTCGCTATATTATATCAAAGATGGTAACTCTATCGAGAGCGCAGAAAAAAAAGGTATTAAAAAAAGTTCAAGCAATCCGATCTAGATTTCCTATCTATGTGGCAGTAATAAACAAAAGCGGTGCTGTTGAAGGAAAGAAATGTTCCAGAATGGTAAGTTAATAGCATATCTAGTCAGTTGCGTACAACTTTCTGTAAGGATTAATTTGGTTGTTGATCTCTAGTTATCCCGTTCGACTGCTGAACATCCATGTATTGTGCCTTTTGATTTGGTCTTGGATCAGTGATTTTTCTTATAAGAAAATACTTGCATGAAACCTCTCTTTCTTTCTCCCTCAGTCTCTTGCTATTGACAACACCACTCTTTTGATCTTGAAGTGGTACTAACAATGAAGAACTCTGCATTTTTGGAACTCAAGTAAATTAATATGGAATGGCTTGCCCTTGAGGGCACCGAATCTAATTATATATAATTCTGGCATTGGCTGAACCTAGATCTTTACAGGCCTTGGATACACCTTATATGTCTAATCCATCTAGAAAGTGTAAGGTACCAATACCAACTCAATTATGCGAAGCTTTGAATAGATGGTGGACATTGTGCATTCCTGCAATAGATTAGTTATTTGGTAGTACAGACCAATGGCTGGAAATGGTTTTGGTTGATTTGTGTTAGGTGTTACTGTATTTGGTTTGTTGATTTGTGTTAGGTGTTACTGTATTTGATTTTTTTTTTTTGAGATCACGCCGAAGCGCGTATTTCATTAAGAAGAAAGAGTTTGACAAACATACACTTGGTAATGCCATGATTACCGGGGCACACACCTAGACTACTGGATCCAACTAAAACTGATTACATATGAGAACAAATTTGCGACAGAGAAACTGGGTAGAAGCAAGGCCCAATCAGGCGCCCTCCTCCTCTAGTCCCGCCAAATTCAGGTTCATGGCAGAGACATCAAACCCACCCTTAAGCAAAGTATGCAGGCGCCGCTTCTTCCTACTGGACATATCACCTCTGAAAGCTACATTGAACTTCTGTACCAGCTGAGGATCCGGCGTCTCGTCTGTCACCTGTACCCCGATCTTCTTGAGGAGTACTGTCTGAGCCTGCAAGGTCATGTTAGCCGCCCTTGGCTGCGCAGCAATACGGTCGCTCCGCCTGAGGGAGAATTGCTGTGGCGACTTGGCACGCCTTAGCCTAGGCCCCGACTTGATCAGCGGGGTGACCATGGGCAGACATATTTCAGCCTCAATCTGCCTCGCATAGCACCCGGGGTGATCACACCTGGCTCCTCTGGCTGCCTCACTAGAGGAGTTGCGATCGGCAGACAGACATCCGCTTGCAGTCTGTCCTGCACCGATCGGCCGACGTCGGCCTCACCACCAGAGGATGGGATACCCTCGGGTGGAGCAGCAGCAGTGGCGGTAGCGTCCTCCGAAGACAGCGGCGACGCTGCAGCGACGTCGTCAGGTAGCTGCAGGTCGGCCAGAGTATGGTCCTCTCCGGCCACCTCTGACACTTCCGTATCAGCGAAGCAGAGTTGGGTCGCACGGCGGCGAAGAGGAGGCCACCAAAGACTTCCTGGGCCTCGAGAGAGGTAGGCGGTGCGAGAGGCGAAACGCACGAGGAGGCCGCGAGCTCAACAAGCATCGGATCATCCCAAACGGAGGCTCCACACCCCCGCCCGCCCCTAGCGCAAGCGGATCTGCAGAGGTGGCGGCGTGGGTGGAGACGTCGGTGTCGGGTCGAGGCCCGGTACAACTCCGTCGGCCGCATGCTCGGACGCCGCAGCTTGGCGGCGGCGCGCCGACGGCCGCCGGGTGGACGCCGCCCGTGTCGTCGATGTCGATGGGGCGCCCCCAAAGGCTCCCTCATTGTTGTCGAGGGGGCCGGACAGAAAATCTCTCCGACAAGGATCGAGGCCACGTGCGTCCCTGGCGCGCTAGGGGCCCCGGCCATGGACACCACTGTCGACATGCCGTGGGTGCGCGTGCACGCGGCTCGCTGAAGGGCGCTGAGGCGACGACGATGGTGATGCAGCTTGCAGTCCCTTGCTCGGTGCCCCGTGCTGAGGCAGACAAGGCAGCGGGACGGGGAGGTGCACTGGGCGGCGATGTGACCCTCCGCCAGGCGCTTTGAGCGAGGGCCAACAAGTGAGCTCGCACCGGGCCGTCGGTGGCGAGGGTTGCGCGGGGCTGGCGACGTCTACGCCGACGGCTTACGACAAGTGTGAAGCCATCGGCGTCGATCGGGGCGACGAGGTGTAGAGGTGTGATTTGCCGCGGACCAAGGCGTTGCTGCGCCGGGACCCTTGCTGAAGGCGACGGACCAAGCCGACGATGTGCAGGTACACGTGCAAAAGGGCCGGCGGCGTCCCTGGTCTTGGCTTGACGACGAGGACAGCGCCGCTTGCGCTTGGGGGCGACCGGTGCCGGGCGCCGGGTTGTTGGCCACGGCACCACCACCGCCGTCTCCAACCGCCCCGACGCAGCGTCGAAGGCGGGCTGACGCGTTTGACGACGTCGCCGAGGGCCGCGCTGAGACCCGCCGTGCGTGATAACGGCGCCGCCCGTGACCGCCGGCGGCGAGACAAAGGCGGCGCGCAGCTGAGATAGCCCGGGAGGGCTCGTAGTCCACCTCGTCCATTGAGTCGGCGTCCTCGACGTGCCCATCCACCCAGCGCTCCAACTTGGACCTCCCGACGGAAGGCACGAATGGGTCGGCGCCGGGAAGAGGGCACCCCCACGGCCACGAGAGTGGCCGTACCGGCGGCCAGCGTCCATCGGAGAGGCCTGCACGCGACGGGGGCCGAGGTGGAGGGAGACGGCGACGAGCTCGGAGCAGAGTTGCGCGCGAGGACGACATTGGGCTCGCCCCCGACGCCGAGATGTCCTCCAGAGGGAGCAGCGCCCGCGTCCCCGGGGTCCCCGGGCACGGTGGGCACCGCCGGCCGGGGGCGTCCATGGCTCCGGCGTCGCGGGCGACGGCCGTCCCAAGCGGCGGCATGGCGGGCGGCCTCCACCGCAGCCCCAACAGCTGAGGGACGGGGTGGGCGACGGAGGCACCATCTTCACCGCAGCGATGGCAACCGGCTCCCGGAACCGCCCGATGCCGCCGGGCTTGTCGGTGCGGGCGAAGGTGGCTCAACCGCAGGGAGCCCCAGGCAGCCCACCGGCGACGAAGAGTCCCCACAACCGCAGCCATGGCTGCAGTCCGACGAAGGTGGGGCGCCCCCACAACCGCAGCCGAGAACAGGGGGAAAAGACCCACCAATCGATAGATCAGCCGGAGGAGAGAGCGGATCGGAGCTTGGATGGGGGAGGGGAGGTACAGGTTGGTAGATCAGAGGTGGAGGGGAAGAAGCGCCGCCGTCGTCTCCGTGGGGGAGGAGCGGGTCGGGGGGCTCACGGGGGTCCATCGAAACATTTACTGTATTTGATTTGTATGTGCATTTCTGAATTGTTTTGTTGTCATCTTATAGTTATTCTTTATCACTGTAATAAACAGGTATTTACCAAAGAATATTCTAGAAGATGTCTTCCGTCAGAGACCCAAGACCTGACTCTTCTGCTGGAGGGTTGCCACAGCAAGCATTGGCACACCTTGATGCACGTTCAGGGTGGTGACAGTCGCTGTCGTGGTATGCGAAGGATTTCCCGTGGCTGGGCTGAATTTGTCAGTGACAATCATCTCAAGCTGGGAGATATCTGCCTGTTCGAGCTGCTGAAGGCCACCAGGAGTCTGAGAATGAAGGTGCACCTCATTCGTAGGGGAGGAGCAGATATATAGAGCTGTATCTGGTGTAATCTGAAAGAGGCCGGAGCAGAGTGGACGCCCTGCAGATCCTGTTTTATGCACTGATATGTGTGGGTCTATACGTGAACTCCATCTGTGATGGATGATACCCAGTTCACGGCTTCGCTAATACTCCTATTTATTTAGTAGCATACCTAAGATGTTAGATTGTTAGTATGGTCCAGTATGCTAATTTGGGTGTGGTCGAAAAAGAACAAATTCTGTAAGGGTGATCGATATGTGATCTCCGTCTGTGATGATACCCAGCTCACGCTTCACTAATACCAGTATTTAATTCAATAATACTAACACTAATGTTAGTTATGGTCAAGTAGGCTAATTTGGGTATGGTAAAAAAACAAAACTAATTTCTGTCTACCAGCACATCTGGAAAATATTTGGCTCCCATATTACCATAGCGGGGCAATGCTGCCAGGTGCTCAGGAAGAATAAAGAGACTAAGAAGACCCAAATTTTTAATGCTGCCAGGTGCTCAGGAAGAATAAAATTAGAAAAAGAAAGATTTTAGTAGAACGGCAAGGTGAAGCTTGAGGGCAAAGAGAAGTAATCATGAAGCACGAAAGAAGAGATGACACATATATTATTCACTATTCACTATACACGGCTTTATTTGCAAATTATTTGCTCGTTGCCTGGATAGCTAGAAAATGAGAATTTTAAATAAACGCTGAAAGAACAGGATGAGTGTGTGCTTACGTGTGTTTGTTAGTGTTTACATTTGAAATCTAGAAAAAAAAAGGACAGAGTGCTGCTTTGTCCTTTTTATTTATCGATAGCACAGGTGTGTATCGACATTAATAATTTATACATTCCCCATTATGTAACAAATTTATTCCATGAGAGTATGACATTATTTGACTAGTGCAATTTATCCATCTTTTTTGTGTTTCCATTAATGGTTAGAAAAACAAGCTGGCCCGAAGTACTTTTTAAAAAAAAAATATCCTAATCGCAAAAAGGAAAGAAACAAAAAGAAGGATTTTTTCAAAAGCGTGCATTGCACGTACTTTATTAAGGAAAGTTCGATCAAAGTTACACGGCCCCAGGTAATCTAATGGTGAGCTGCCATAATCTCATAACAGGCAACATATATAGAAGGCACCGGCTCGAACGGTGGAGCATAGAGGTCGTACTACTTGGCAAAACAATTGCACGGCAGACGGAAAAGCCGGTCTAGACGACGGATGCTAGCAGTGGCAACAAGCTCCGGTATCCTGCTGCGATCCGGGAGTCACCCTCCTTGATGATCAGGCGCGGCGTCTTACTGGTGTCAACGAAGGTCCTCCTGTTCCGCTCTTTCCAGATTTCCAACAAAACAAGCAGCACGATGAGTCGAAGCCGCGCCTGAAGGCGTTAGGGACCATGGTCCTCGTGCGCAACCACCAGTCCACCATGGAGAAGTCACCAGACGGGCAGAGGTGCTGCAGGCTGGCGCGAGACTGAATACGGTACCGTACCTCGCATGAGTAGACGCATGCAGCAAGGCGATGATCAGAGGACTCTTCCTCCTGACTGGAGTGATCGAGTATTCAGCCAACATTTGTCTCCTGTTGCCTTGCATGCCTAGCTAGGTGTGTATTTCGTATGTTGAAAGATCAATATCTATGCGGACTTTGCAATTTGTGCAAGTGGAAGAGGAGGAAATCAGTATGTAACCATGAGTAGCTATGTGAGAAGGTAGCTCTTGGTTTTTGTAGGCTTTGTGTTGTCTTCAGAGGGGCGCATATCTTCCGTTGCAGATAATCAACATGCTCTGTCCAAGAGGACATAGGAACATGAGCTGCTTTACTACTTCCTGCTGCCAAGTAACGTGCACTGTGCAAGTGCATACATTCAGAGTTTTAGCATTAATTTAGGGCATAGCCCAAAATTTGTTTCAACAAAGTTTTACAGCAAATTTGGAAAGAGTAGAAATTACATATCGAACGTTTTCCTTCACATGTCAGCTAGAACAGGGTCCATTCGGTGGATCCGGCACCTCCATATTCGAAAGTTTTGATTATGTGTATGGATGTTAATGTGATTAAAATGGACAGTAACTTCACCATAACTCCGCACATGCAAAATTTTCTTAATGCTATGTGGTTAAAAAATGAATCAGCAACCAATAGTTTATTACAAGATAGCTTGGTTCCTTATGTACGAAAATTTACTCATAACCAAGTGTTATTACTTCCATTCATACTTGTGGTTGCAAATATACTGCATGTACCATTCAGGATGGTGCATAATGTTACAGACAATGTTTGCAAATTCCAATCTATAGTATGGAACATCTTGAAACACAAACTCCTAAAGCTCTCTTGTAGGGAGATGGTGCAAAGACAGAGGTGTAACTCGATATAAGGAAGCATGCATGTTCGGTCTCTTCCCTATATCTAAGATGTTAGTTATGGTCAACTTGGATAATTTGGGTATGGCCAAAACAGAGCAAGTTTCTGAAGTGAGATCCATATGTGAACTTCATCTATGATGATACCCAGTTCACAGCATCACTAATATTTAGTGGACAATCGAAAATGCTAGTTAAAGTCAGAATTGTTGACATGGAGTCTAAGTGACTCAAACAACCCCTAGAAATTAAATTGAGGTAAGATATTTCTAGAACAGTCTAAGAATCCATGACGAGCCTTCTCCTTCTTAGAAGCTTGAGCATAGTATATCTCCACATTTGAGGAAGAAGACTGAGTGCTGTGGTGGCAAGACTGAGCCCGTACAAGACAGATGGTACACTGAAAAAACTTTGTTATCATCTCAGTCGACAACATGATCTCCTGACGCCTCTCATACCCTAGCTAAGTTGACAACATCTCCTAGAAATGAAGGGATTTCTGAGGTTATAGCTAAGTGACAAGGGCGACCCAAGTAGTAGAATGCATGTAAAAAAAACAATGTAGTAGAGCGTGTGTGACTTGAGAGAGCTCTCTTTGTGACTTTTGTGTTGCTTCTGTAGACACACATTTCCCAGGGGAGCTCATCTATATAAATACTTTAAACCTGGAATTCCAAAACACTGTATTAAACCTGGAGAACCCAAAACACTGTACATTAACAGTGTCACTCATATCTAATTATTTATTTCACCAATTAATGGTACTGTGTACGAGACTGTACTCCACATAATGCATTGTGAAAAAGGTATGCATACATAAATAAAGTAGGCTATGTGCACGCACAACCTATTTAGGAAATATTTTTGTCCACATTACTACTTGACTACATTTTTTTAAAAACCGTGCTGCATGTTCAGGGTGGTCATAGTACGTCCCGCAATGATGTGATCATAGATTCATATACCATGGTTTGGCTTCATTCCGTCTCCAACAATCGCCTTCAGCCTTGGTATATCTGTCTCTTTGAGCTGGTGAGTGGCATGAAAAGGCTGAAGATGAAAGTTCACATCATTCACAGCTTGCGTGGGCGTATGTAGATATGTAGCTGGAGCCTCCAAAAGGGATGAAGTGAACACATTGCTGTTCCTCTGTCAGCACTGTTGAGTCTGTTGTGATATTAGCTCTAGGTTGGTCTCTACTTGCATCGTGGCGTCTGTGATGATACCCTTAACCTTTTTAGATACTTTAATTTAATTATGTATCTAGACATAGTGTATAACTAGGTGCATTGCAAAAGAAAAGCCAAACCGTCTTATAATTTGGAACGGAGGTAATACCTCATTGTTAGTCACTGATGATCAACTAGGCTAATTTGAAAGTGGCGAGAAAAGAACAAATTTCTGTCGACCTAGAGATCTAGAAACGTTGGACTCTATTACCATGCATGTTATATATGTTATTATCAGGATGACTAGTATATTTCTGTGCTGTTTTTCAGTAGACAGATCGATGATCACGGAATTCAACTGCATCAATCAGATCATAACTATGCGCTCAGCCTGCTATGATAGAGAAAATTCTTGCCCTTGTCTCAAAAAGGCAAATTAACCCTAAAAAAGGAAAATTAAAGCCATAAGTACGACTTCCACATTTGAAGGATCAACTGCTCTATGATATTATGTTTTTATTTGTAATTGTATTGGGGGTTCAAGTGTTCAACTACTACAAGTCTTCATCCTCTTCGTAATTCTGAAGGGGGCTAGCTATTTCCTTTTTCTTGAACACATAGGGAGTTATGTATGATTACAAGAAAAAGAAGAACATATAAGAAGTCTAAGTAACTCTAACAACTCTTAGAAGGCGAGGTCTAGTAGAGCCTAAGTTTTTTTTTGGATGTATTCGGTTTGACATCAATCCACGTGTGTTATGGCAGAATAATGGGTAGTTTAGTTAAAGTTCCATCCTCATCCACTCCAGCACATGTGTATTGATGCCAAACCGAATACATTCAAACAAGGCTTAATCCACAATGTTCTCAGCTGTGCTGATCAATATATCTCTCTCTCATCTCACTTGTGTCATATCCCATATGGCAAGATTGACTACTGAAGTGGCAACACTGAGCCCGTACAAGGTAGCACATAAGACTCTTCTTTTTCATCAGCTGATAACAAGGTCTCCTGATGCCTCACATACCCTAGCTAGTATACCCATGAAGAAATGAAAGACCAAAGAGAGATTTCCGATTGAGGTGTATAGCTAAGTGACAAGGGTGATGACCCAACAACGTAGAATGTGTGTGACTTGCTACTTTTATGTTGCTTTTGTAGGAACACATTTTCTAGGGAAGCTCGTCATTACTGCTATTCCATAACTTGTTGTGTCAGTATCCAACATGGACAACAGCTACCATTCAGTGAAAAAACCAATGAGCGTGCCACAATTTACAAACATTGCAATCCACACAAGTGCCAAAAGCGGAAAATTTTGAAAGATATTTTCATTTGTCCGATGAGCTGTACATAAGGATGACAATGGGTCGGGTTTGGATCTCCGTGCACCCAAAATCGAAACCCAAACCCGAAACCGATTCGGTGGAAATCCATTACCAAAACCAAACCTGCGGATACCCGAAACCTGAATCGATACATGAAACCCGCAAGTATATATACACACATATTCACATGTATAAACAAGAGACAACAAATAATAAATATTTTCATGAGTCAAATTTGATAATCTAAGTAAATAAGTTATTATTAACATATTATAAAACATGAGTTTAAATTCCAAATGACTTATTTCGATATCCATTGGATATCCATTGGATATCCATGGGTGAAAAACCAAACCCGAAACCAGACTTCGAACCCGAACCCAAACCTGAACCTCGATAACGTGGGCGAAAAACCAGCACCAAACCCGAAACCTGTGGATACCCTCCCCTAACCGGATCCAATGCCATCTTTAGCAGTACATCTGAGCCCCGGCAGGCTTGATCACAAATTGAACAAAATAAGCACACATCGGCACCATGATCACTCTGTCCACCGGCAGCGGCGGATTCCCTTTTCTCTTCACCGGCCATCATGGAAGCAATTTTATTAGAAACACCAAACTACTTAAGTTGTGGTCAGAATGTATATTTTTTTTTTGGCTAGGCTCATCGTTTGCTCAATAAGGCGATTTGGCCAAAAGAAGAAAATGTTGAGAATCAGCTCTTTTTCGTCGCGGGAACAAGAACAGCAAGAACACAAGCACACGGGATGGGAGGAGAAAGTAGCTCTGTTATTTCTTATTACTTCTCTGCACTTTACATCAACTGAAGTGACTCCCTTTATAGGGGACACTTAGAATAGATACAAAGAGCTACAGTAAGATAATGGCTACAGTGTTTGTCCTCCAGCTTTATCTACTACACATTTAATTGGCCACCTAATGAGTCGACTTTTCGGTGTTTGTTGACTCATTCATAACAATCCCCCTTGGCCAATTAAGTGATACGCCAATGCCTCGTCAAAAACTCCTCTCAAAACCCGGTGGGAAAAGAGTAGGAGAAAAGAGTACATTGCATGCACCGGCTTGAATGCACCTGTTGCCTCGTTAAAAACCTTGCATGAGAAAATCCAAAGGGGATAAAACTCATCAAGGGAAAAAAGAGTACAACAGATTGATACTTTGGTCGGATCTTCGGATCGACCCATGACCTTCGGGGTCAAGTTTATGAGCTTATGCTTTCCGGGGAAATTCTCCCCCTGAACCTTGCAACTCTCTAAGTCGTCTCATGCCAATTTCACGAACATGTTTGTGGAAGGTAGAGGCAGGCAGGGATTTTGTGAACAAATCTGCCAGATTGTCACACGACCTAGCTTGCAGGATATCCACTTCCCCACTCTCTTGGAGCTCATGGGGATAGAAGAATTTAGGAGCAATATGCTTCGTGAGATTGCTCTTGACATAGCCCATATGCATCTGTGCAACGCAAGCCGCATTATCTTCATAGATAATGGTAGGGGTATTGATAGTTTCCATGCCACATGACTTCGGATGTGATCAATCATTCGCCGTAGCCAAACACATTCACGTGCGGCTTCATACAAGGCGATTATTTCGAGTGGTTGGTTGATGTTGCAACCAAAGTCTGCTTTTACTGCATCCCAGAAATGGCTGCACCTCCACAGAGAAATACAAAACCAGTTTGTGACTTGGCATTATGAGGGTCGGACATGTAGCCGGCGTCAACATAACCCACCATAGTGAAATCCCTCCTTTCGGGTACCATAATCCAAGGTCCCGGGTACCTTGTAAATACCTGAGGATGGTTTTTATGCCAACCCAATGTCTTCTGGTGGGAGCGGCGCTGTACCTTGCCAAGAGGTTTACTGCAAATGCAATATCAGGCCTTGTGCAATTTGCAAGGTACATTAGTGCTCCTATAGCACTAAGATATGGAACTTCAGGTCCCAATACTCCCTCATCCTCATCCTTGGGTCGGAATGGGTCTTTATCCATTTCCAATGATCGAACGACCATAGGGGTTTTTAGGGGAGGGCTTCTGGCCATATTAAACCTTTCAAGTACCCTCTTAGTGTAGGTGGTCCGGTGTACAAACACTCCTTCCGGGGAGGTGTTCGAGCTGCAGCCCAAACAAAACTTGGTTTTACCCAAGTCTTTCATCTCAAACTCCGTCTTGAGGTAAGTCGATGCTTCCTCAATATCCTTTGTGGTTCCAATGATGTTCAAATCATCAACATAGATGAGATGATGCAAAATCCATCTTTGGATTTCTTTATGAACACACAAAGGACAATCATCGTTGTTTGCGTAACCCTTCTTCGGAGGTAGTTACTCAAATGGTTGAACCACATCCTTCCTGATTGTTTCAAGCCATATAATGATCGGGCCGCAGCGAACACTAAACATGTTGCGTTTTTTATTCGGTCTAGGGACCTTGAGTCCTTCGGGGACTCTCATATAAATTTCGAATCAAGTGACCCATATAAGTATGCGGTCCACGACATCCATTAACTTGCATTTTCAAGTTCATATTAGCTGCCATAGAAATGAGATATCGGAACGTTATGCCACTCATAACGAGGAGAGTATGTTTCATCGAAATCGATGCCGGGTCTCTCGCGTGAACCCTTGTGCCACTAGCCTCGCTTTATATCTTACCACCTGGCCATGTTCATTCCTCTTTCGAGTGAAGACCCATTTACATCCTCACGGGGGATGATTTTTGGGGGTGTTTGGACTACGTGGTCCAAAAACCTTCCTATGGCAAAGCGGCGCAATTACGCCTCAATTGCTGATTTCCATTGTTCCCGTCGGGCGCTTCGGCACTCCATCAAGGACTTGGGTTACGGATCCGGATCCAATGAGTCGGCAATTTTGGAGGCGAAAATATATGTCGACAACTGTGGTCTTTCTATTGTATGATTCTCCTCGATTCCACATAATTAGTGGCGATCTCCTCGGGATCGTCTTCCCACTCATCGTGATTTCCCACAACGATTGAGTTGGGTTGTTCCGACCTTCCAATGCGATGTTGTGCGCACGGTGCATTGGGATTTTCATCTTCAGGATGATGTCCTTTAGGGACTTCTCCAACTTCGGGTTGGTTTGCCACTTCGGGGGCATTCTCTACTTCGTAGAGCTTCTTCAAATGATTCGTTAAGTGGTGCGGTGGCTTAGGACCTTGTCTATGCGGACGTCTCCGCGGAACCTTGTCCTTTGCACCCTTAGGTCTCCCCTTTTCCTAGGATTGGTGGAGACATCGAGTTAGTGTCCTTCGGGGTAGTTGGACTCTCTCAAGCGCATTTCCGCAGGTATATGCGACCTTGTCACCCTTTTTATGATCGGTGAAGGCATCGGGCAGCTCATTCGCAAGATTTTGTAAATGTATAATTCTCTCGAACTTCTAGTTCGGTTTCGGGTGGTGCGTGGATCAATGGATTGCATTCGGTTGCATTCCATTCAATTTCCCGGCATTCCATTGGATGTCTATCTCCCCTAATGCTTTGGGAAATGGTCTTTATCGAAGACGCAATCAGCGTCTCGAGCCGTATGAAGATCCCCATCATAGGCTCTAAATATTTGATTATGGACGAGTCTCATAACCAACATATATCCCCAACTTCCTGTGGTCCCATTGATGTACGCCGAGGTGGTGGTATTGGCACGTATACCGCCCGCCAAATATACGCAGATGGGAAATGCTTGGTTCTTTCCCACGCACCATTTGTGAGGGGATGCCTCATGATATGCGATTGGCCTTGAGTTGAATTAATTTCGCGTGTAACACTGCATGGCCCCAACAACTCCGTTGGTAGCTTACAATTTTGCAATAGTGGCCTTGCAATCCACTTAATCCTCTTGATTAGGGATTCAGCTAGACCATTTTGTGTGTGAACATGTGGTACCGAATGCTCAACCTTAATCCCCAATGCAAGGCAATAATCATCGAAAGCCTTCGACCTGAATTCACCAAAGATTATCCATCCGAATGGATTGGATGCGGTTATCGAGGGAAACTTGCTCTCAATCGATTATCTCATGCAATAAGTTTGGAGAAAGCATGGTTTCTAGTGGACAACAGGTCCACATGGCTCCACCTAGTGGATGCATCAATTAGTACCATGAAGTACCTAAACGGGCCCGACAGGGGCTGAATAGGTCCACAAATGTCACCTTGAATCCTTTGCAGGAATACGGGAGACTCATCCCTAATCTTCAGAAGGGACGGTCTAGTGATTAGCTAACCCTTTGCACACGCGGTGCATACAAAATCTTCAGGATTAGGGAAGCCTTTAACACTATGGCCAACAGAATTGTTGATGATTCTTCTCATCATAGTCAACCCGGGATGACCCAAACGGTCATGCCACATTCGAAATGACTCGAGTCTTTGAATATGGCTTGCATTGCAACATATTCTTCTAAGTGGGTTTAATGTACGTGTAGTACAAACCCGATGGCGATGAAGGGAGCCTTTCTACCACTTGTTTTCGATAACCGCCGAATTTAGTGATGAGGAGGTACTCGGTACCTTTCTCAATCTCGGTTTCAACATGGAAACCATTCGCACGGATATCTTTGAAACTCAAAAGCGTTAAGCTTTGAGTCGTGGTACAACAAAGCATCTTTCACAAATATTTGTGTACCCATAGGGAGGACTAATGTAGCACTTCCGGTGCCTACAATATGAGCATTGCTTCCGGCAATGGTCATGATATTTCCATTTTTCTTAGTCAAGGTTTGGAAATATCTAGTCTCCCTTAGTATGGTGTTAGTGGTGCCGTCTACAAGACATAACTCCTTTTCACCATGGGTCCCCACGAATCTTTGTTAAATACCATAATAAGTAGGAATTTAACATAAGGCATAAAGCATTCATTATAAAAGATAACATTACACAAATCCTGAGAAATCTCTCCTTGAGTTCGGGCCATTTACTACATTACAAGTGCTCTCTTGGAGCATGCATGGCCAAACTAGTGCATGTGGGCATTGCATTTGGTTCCTGAGCTACAGGCTCATTGGTGAAGTAGGACATACGTTGACTCTCCATGCCCTTAGCTTCCGGAAGGACTTGGTAGAGTTCAACCAGTGTTTTTCGGCACGACAATTGCGGGGACGAATGTTCGGTGCCTCCACATCTATGACAACGTTCTTGTTGTTTAGATGTTTCACCTATGACTTTCTTGCGTTCACCTTTACCCTTGGGCTTTCCCTTAAACATGGTGCCTTGTTTCCCCTTCCATTGACCCTTTCCACGACCTCCTTTGCGGTTGCGAGAAATCTCAACAACATTGGCATGTGCTTCAGGCACAACCATGAAACTAGTTGGTCGTGTAGAATGATTGTTCACGGGAACCTCATTCTGCTTGCTCCGCAATCAACGATCTCATTATCGCTCATAGTACTTCGAGTACTTTGAGTTCATGCATTCCTGATATAGTACTGTGTTGCCGGGTCGGAGGGTACAAACGGTTTTCTCGATCATATCCGCGTCTGTGATCTTCTGGCCACATAGACGCAATCTAGACACAATCCTGTGCAAAGCGGAGTTGTATCTTTTGCCACGCACGTATAGTCTTGGAAGCGTAAAGGCGATCCATCTTGTTGTGCTTTGGAGAGCACCATTGACTTTGTTGGCTAAAGCGGTCCTTCGGGGGCCGCCATAAAATCAATGGATCATCCTCATTCATATACTCGGACTTCGTGTCCGGTGTAAATGGTGTTGCAAGAAGTGCAACGTTTACGCTTTGTCAAGTACCGTTCGTTTATCCTTGCTAGCTTCAGTGAGCAATGGTATGATCGAGGTTCATGCTATCGAGTTTGATCTCGGCGTCAATGGCCCGTAAGGTAGTTGTTGCCATCAACGGCGAGCTTCTCAAAGTCCCTCTTTGCAATGTCCGACATGCCCGCATATTCGATGTGTAGGATTATTAATTTGTCGGCCACACGTAATCTTTAGGATTACGGATGCATAGTCTTCGGGACATATGCAAAAATTTCCCAAGTGTAATGCTACAAATATAAATCGCAATAAATAAACCTACTGAGATTTAAATGCGAAATATAAATTGCGATAAATAAATTCGCTGAATTTAAATATCGAAAATAAATTACGGTAAATAAATTTGTGAAATTTAAATACCAAATTTAAATTGCTGTAATTTAAACAAAGGTAATTACGCAAACAAAAATGAGATGGCAAAATAAATTGCCATGGTGGCTTCAGGCCACAAAGAGGCCCATACTGGGGTCCCTGGGCTTGTTTACACTGGCCCATCAGAGGCCCGATCGTTTCTGACCGTCCATCAAGATCGACGGCTCGAGATCTGCCCATATTTCATATAAATAGGGAGGGTAAAAACCCTAACCCTAACCCTCCTTTTATTTCTTTTCCCATTTTACCCCTTCTCCTCTCTCAGCCTTATCTCTTTCTGATTCTGGAGAGTACGCTGCAAAGTGGAGATGGGGCGGCCGACGGGTGCCTTGCACTCCGGCAATGGCAAAGCGAGCCGAGGCCCATGTGGGGAGGGGGGCCACGCCGTGGAGGTGCCGCACCAGCGGCGACGGCGGGAGCGCCGCTCGCCACGCGCGCCCCAGACGGTCCGCGGCACCAGCGCGTCGCCAGCGCGCCGCGCCGACGCCCAATCAGCGGTCCGCGTGGAGCAGCGGCCGGCGCGCGGAGTCCGCATCGTCGGGCGCCGCGCTCGGCGCTCGCGCGACGGGCGGCGGCGCCGTCTTCCGGCCGGCGCGGCTGCGGTCGGCCGCGCGCCGCGGGCGCCAGCGGGGATCAAGGCCGGGGTTGGTGAGCACCGCACCGCCTTGTCCGTCGCGTCGGGGCTGGGCGCACCATACCGGGCGCCTACACGCCCGGGCGGTTGGTGCTCGCGCCCGCCTTCGGCCGACGATTGAGCAGCGGCCGGGGCTGCGAGGCGCTCGCGCGGGTCAAGGACCGCGACGGGTCCGCGCGAGGAGCCGAGACGGGGACAGCGGCCTTCGGGGCCTAGGGTACTTGATCCGCCCGTCTTCAGGGCGGAGGTGACCCGATCTACTCGTCTTCGGGGCGGGTAAGTGATTAGTGTTCGTGTATGTCTGCGGGACATCGGTTTGCTCATGGCCATCGTCGTGGTGCTTGCTTGTTTGCGGTTTCGGATGTAGGGACCAGATCCACAAGGCGGTCATGGCGGCGGCGGCGGCGGCCCGTGGAGGCCTGCTCATCCGTGCTCATGAAGTCCAGGCCATTAGAGTTCTTTGTGGTCGCCTCTTCCGGACGATGTTTTTGTTCCTTTTGCGGTAACTTGTCCATGCTCATCTTCGGGGATGGTCGGATGTGCTCGTGTGTGCTTGTTCTTGATAGAATGGTAGAGAACAGGAACAAGCAATGGTTTTAAGAACTGATTTCTCACCTTGTTACCTTTAGCTCGGTTAGAACTCGTGCTGATAACGTGTTGAGAATCAGCTCTTTTCGTCAAGGAACAAGAACGGCAAGAACACAAGCACACGGGATGGGAGTAGAAAGTAGCTCTGTTATTTCTTATTACTTCTCTGCACTTTACATCAACTGAAGTGACTCCCTTTATAGGGGACACTTAGAATAGATACGAAGAGCTACAGTAAGATAATGGCTACAGTGTTTGTCCTCCAGCTTTATCTACTACACATTTAATTGGCCACCTAATGAGTCGGACTTTTCGGTGTTTGTTGACTCATTCATAACAGAAAACAGCAACGCGATGGGACCCTAAGGGGCACCCCTAGCGGCCGTCCTCCTACCCGCCGCTGCGGGTCGCCATCCCGGCACCGGTGCCCCCATCCACCTTCCCTCCCTGCCCGTGAACTACAGTCCGGTAGATTCTCATTGGTGAGATAAATAAATAATTCATTTGCCCGCCGATTTACAAACATTGCAATCTGCACAAGTGTGAAAAGTGGCAATTTTGAAAGATATTTTCATTTGCCCGATGAGCTGTACATAAGGATGGTAATGGGCCGGGTTTGGGTCTCCGTGCACCCAAAATTGAAACCCGAACCCGAAACCAATTCGGGTGGAAATCCATCACCAAAATTAAACCTGTGGATACCCGAAACCCGGCCCATATTGTCGTAAGCTTTTGCATAGAATTGTTTTGACGATTTAGATTTGGTGTAGTCTGTTTTTTTGTCAACAATGTACTTCTATTGAGAACGACTCTGGTGCTAGCGTTGCCCGCTCAAGTTCGATCCCTAGAAAGTGCCACAATGGTCACGTGGTGCCACAATAGTCAGAACGACGTGTCTGTCGTCTATGGAGCCCGACCTCGGTGACTCCATCGATTTCATGAAGGATGTGATCTTCAAGTGCGTGCAGTTGCTGGTATCAATATGTTCATAGGGTTGTGAGTGTGTGGGGTGTTGCATGTGTTCTCACATGTTCAGGTACTAAAACTATACCTAGTTAAGAGGCATAAAAAAATAACTTCTATTGTCACTGAGATTTATGTTTTTGCATACGGCAATTTCACCTATCATATTTTGTTTTGGGCCAGGTAACCCTATGTAAAATTCATACTTTACACATTCTTAAAAGACATTTGCAACACGGACGTGGCATGGCTAAACAAAACCTATTTTTCTCCAAATCTGGTGATGGCGACAGTGACTTTTTCCTCTTCAAATCTAGCTCTATAGAAGGTCTGGTTGGGGAGGCAGGTATGTTAGAGGGGCCGGGGGGGGGTGTGGGTGGGGCGTGGCTAGACAGGATAAGGGCCTCGTGGTAGCGGCAACGACTAGGTCAGGTCGGGTTGGGGACTCGTGGTCGTGCTTGGCGGCCCGAACCCGTCGAGTTGGAGAACATGATGGCCCAATAGGTGAGGGGAGTAGGGGAACGAGGAGGTCGCTGTGTGCGGGGCACGGTTGTGGCCATGCAGCTCGGGCGAGACCCTACCGTGCCCCACAACAAAGGGCGGTGGGGCAAAGTGGTCGGCGATGGAGGGTGGGGGTGGAGGGAGGAGTAGTGGGGGGCCGCGAGGGAAGAAGAGTTGCATCGAGCGTGTAGAGGAGGCCGGGAGAGGAAAAAGACATGGTTGAGGGGAGGGGGCTGGGCAAACCGTCGGCGCGTGGTGAGGAGGGTGTCAGAACATGCACATGTGCTCGAATGTCCGGCCGCTCACGGTCTTTGATTGAATCGGTTCGAATGTCTGGGCGCTCACACACTAGTACCAAAATGATTTTGCTTGACTCTGCAAATTCTTTTCCGTGGCGGGCGTTGAGTTTGCCTGTCACGGTTAATGTCTCAATTAACCGTGGCGGGCGCTTTTTTATTTTGCGTGACAGGCAAAAACGTCCGCCACGGAAAATCGAATTTCCGTGGCGGGCACCTTTAAAAGCCCGCCAAGGAAAATACAGGCCCAGTTACAGGCCCATACGGCCCAATAACCTGCTCCCGGTATATAAGCAAGCTCAAACCCTAAGCACACATTATCCACTCTTCCTCACTCGACAGCAGGAGTCGCCGGCCCCTCTCTCCCTTCACGCGAAAGGCGAAACCAGCGCCCGCGACTCCTCGCGAAAACCAGCGCCCCTGGCCTCTCCTTCTCCCCACTCCCCATCCCGCCGCCCTTCCTCTTCCCAAGCCACCGACGACCCCCAGCGGTGGCATCTTCCACTCCCCATCCTGACGCGGCGCACCCTCCTCTCCCTTCCTCTCCCGGCGGCGCCCCCCCTCCTCTCCTTCCCCTCCCTTGGGGCCTCCATGGCGGATCCGCCAAGCTCGGGCGGCGAGGAGGCTCCACGGCGGCCTCCGGCGGCGCGCAGGTGGCGGCGCTGCGGGGGATCCAGCGGCGGTGCACGGAGGTGGATCAGCGGTGGCGCCGCGAAGATGGATCCAGCGGCGGCGGACCTCTAGGGCGCGAGACCGGCGGCGGCTCCGACACGCAGCAGATCCAGCGGTGGCGCGTGCGGATCCGCCCGACGGCGCACCTCTGCCGGCGGATCCACCGACCGGGCGCTTCGGGCGACCGGCGGCGCTCTCCTTCATCGGCGGCAGAGACGTGGCCCCCCCCAGCGGATCGACGGGGAGGATCAACGGCGGCGTCACCCAGCCAGCCCAAATCCGGGTCCGAGATGGGCTCGGGTTTGGGGTTTTTTTTTTTTTTTTATTTACCGTGACGGGCGTTTGGTGCCCGCCACGGTTGCTCCCTGATTTGACTGGGTGACGGGCGCACCCGTGACTTAAATCACTTGGTTAGTAGTGACAACACTGATTGAATCGAGGATTATATATATCCATATTTTCATACAACGTTTTTTTTCTTATTTTATAGAGAAAAAGTCTAGCTGACCATCTTCAACTATTGTGTGATGAGGACCATTTGACTCTCTCGGTTAGAAACCGTCTCAAATTTATTGACATTGACATCACCAACAAGGGAGAAAGGAAAGGCAACCTGCCGTACAAACTGCAAAAGTTCCCTTAGTAGCAATGTCTTGCTTAACCATGAAGACATACAAGAAAAAATTCCAAATAAAACGGACCGAAAAAAGACAAAAACGAAAATCAAATCTGATGGACAGATTAGTCATGTATACGTAGTTTTTTTTTCCTTAGAACGATTAATCATGTAGTAGATGGCCCAAAGCAAGATTAGCCAAAAGCCCAAATAAAACCAAAGCTTCCAAAGGAGGCGTCGTGAGCGTGTCGGCCACAACCTTGACGCCCTGATCTGCCCGCCGCCATCGCCATGGCGGAGGAGCGCCTCCCCGACGGATCAGCAGCCTCCCGGCGGCGTTCTCGGCGATATCATCTCTCTTCTCCCCACCAAAGACGGTGGGCGCACGCAGGTGCTCTCCTCCCGCTGGCGCCACCTATGGCGCTCCGCTCCTCTCAACCTGGTGGGTTTTGTCGACGACTTATCTGCCGGCCACAGCGTCCCTTCAGCCACTGTGGTCAGGCGCATCCTCTCGTTGCACCCAGGCCCTGCTCGCTGCTTCTCTGTCTCATACAGCTACCACGGCCACCGCGTCATGACTGGGGACGTGGACGGCTGGCTCCAGTCCCCGGCCCTCGACAAGCTGCAGGAGCTCCAGATCCACGTCGCTATTCGGGTTCCAAAATCAGCGCTACATCGCTTCTCGTCCACCCTTCGTGTCGCCGCCTTCAGCCACTGCAGATTCGGGGATGCAAGGGATGCCAGGGCGCTTAACTTGCCGCTTCTCAAGCAGCTGAGCCTTGTGAATGTTGCCATCTCGGAGAGCTACCTCCATGCCTTGCTCGCCGCCTGCCCTGTCCTGCAGAGCTTTCTGCTACGTTGTGAATGTCGTCGTCTCCGAGTGCAGATCGTGTCACCTAGCCTCATTAGCATCGGTGTGCATTCTGGCTGGATAAAGTATGGTAAGGTACCAGTACCACAGCTCGAGATCAAGGATGCCCCATGTCTAGAAAGGTTGTCACTTTTTGGAGGAAATAAGATCGACGTGTTGGTAATCTCTGCGCCAAGATTGCGTATTTTGGGGAAACTCCGTAGTGCTAATTTCCCCAGGTTTCACTCTGGGACATCAACTACTGTTCAGGTAATGGCGGCATTGATCCTCGATCCTCAGGGATACATGCATGCATACATATGCATGATTCATAATGTTAAATATGCTTTTAACTCAGGGATCAAATATTATGGGTAGCATGACGTCGGTGGTGAGCAGCGTGAAGGTTCTAGCAATATCAAACGTGAAACTCCGTCTGAATGTGGTTATTGACTTGATGAGGTGCTTTCCACATTTGGAAAAGTTGTACATCCAGGTAAAATTTGTACTTCTGCACCTCCATCCCAAATTGTAAGTCACTCCAAGAATGAGAGTCAAAATTTATCAAGTTTAACCAAATTTATATAACAAGATAATAACATTCGTGATGCCAACTAAGTATTATTACATTTTTTTAATTATCAATTATATTATCAAAATATACATATTTGATGGTCACAAATATTTGATTTTGGTCAAACTTAAAATACTTTAACTCTCTAAGATTTTTTGAATGACTTACAATTTGGAATGAAGTACCGGAGTGTGCACGTGCATTCCTCTGCATTAATATACTGGTTAGCATTGACGCTATAGTACTTATGTTGACTGTTGTTTATCAGATAACTCGTCCTGAGGTGGAAAATTGGTTTAGATACGAGGAGAACATTGGCGCCCTAGACATCCGTCTAAGGAAAATTGTGCTAGCAAACTATCAAGGCTACGAGTCACAGGTTAAGTTGGCCAAGTTCTTTATATCAAGTTCAAGCATGCTAGAGTTAATGAGATTTGAGTTGGTATTTGAAAATGTTACCTATGAATGGATTGAAAAGCAACATAGTCTGCTCGAGCTCGAAAAGAGGGCTTCCATGGGTGCAAAGTTTGATTTTGTATCCAGAAACGTCTTGATTGGGTCATGCACCGAGATTGGGAATTACATGATTTGTCAATAATGGACCCCTTTCAAAAGATTCATCGATAGGTCTGATGATACAAATGAAAAGATATTTTGTTTTCAGGTACAAATATATATGTTTGGCACATTTGGTATTGTTGAGATAGAAACTGAAAGAATGAATCGATAGATATCTTGTTGAACGGTGTCTGTACTTTTAATATATATACAAGCTCAAGGGAATATATATATATATATGGTGGCTAACCTATTCTACTACGCTCTTTTAGAACATATATCTCTTTTTATTGGAATTTGGAAAAACTTTTTTTGTGAGAACAAGGGCTATCTTTTATTCTCATCTTTTCTTCCTTTCTCTTTTTCTTCTTCTTTCTTTTCGGGACAGAATAGATTGTCGTGATGCTCCATGTAGGTAATGCACAAGAGTTATATGGATCATTCTCAACCGCTAGCATTATCTCTAGATGCCTTGCACACCAAGGCCTATGTCTATCTCCCAATTATGCAACCATGCAGGTGTATGGGTGGATATACGCATTTAGAGTAGATAATATTGCGAACACATGGTTGATTTAGGTCACATGTGTTTAGTTTTGTGATGGAGTGATTGTCAACGGTCAACATTCTCCTTCTATTTTTCATTTATCTTTTATGCTTGGCTATGTTCACCGGCACACGTGGAGTGTGTCGAAGACGTGTCTCTTGGTTCGTGTTGTGCGGGTGTGGAGCTCGGAGATGGTAGGCCGACGGCGAGGTGAAGGGGCCAAGGAGGGGTGTGCGGGCCGACGGACCGTGGAGGTGAAGGACGGACGTGAGGCTTGGACCGAGGGACCGGATCGCCGGGTGGCTAGCCATGGTGGGCGACATCCGGGACATCGACGGATGCAAGAGGGCGTGGCGGGGCAGTGTCGATCGGGTCAAGACGGCGAAGCGTGCGAGGCGGCGGGGAGCTCGTATGACTTGGCGACTCGGGCGGTCAAGACGGCGATGACACGTGTCGAGGAGGTTTGGTGGTTTGCCCTCAAACCATCGGCGCGGGTTTCGTGGTTTGGGCCTCAAAACCACGGGCGCGGGTTTCGCGGGTTTGGGCCTCAAAACCCGAGGCGTTCGGCCCGGACGGAAGGGCGGCACGTGGCGGCATCGGGGGAAGGTTGCGTGGATGCAAGGCTACCGATGAGGAGGCGCGGTGGCCGTCGGATCAAATTAACCCGTCGTCGACCGAAATAGCCTTAGGGTTACAAGGCGACTCATGTATCTTAGGGGTAGTTTAGGCGGGAAGGAATATGGGGCTATTTAGCGGAGGAATACCCCTTCATCCTTTCTTGCCTCTCATTTTCACATTTCTAGCTAGGGTTTCTAGACTCCGGTGAGAGAGGTCCACCGATCTTGTATCGAATTTGTTGGGCAAGGGCTAGCCGTAAGTAGCCCTCACATGGTGGCGTTTGGGATGTTTGGATCGGTGTTCTTGTTTGATCTTGTCTTTGTGATTTTCGTTTTATCACTTGTTCTTCCCGAGTTTCCTCTCTCCCCCTCTCTTCTCTTCACGATTTCTTCGATTTGGGACCGTTTGGCTTCGTTTTTCTTGCCTTGATTCGTGCTAGGACGTGAGAGGATCATTTCCACCAAAGGATTTCCACTAATTCCTCACGAGCACGCAGATCGGGGCGAGTTTTGGATCGAAGTCGATTTTTTGTGTGTTCTTAGCAAGATCCGAAATTCCTCTCGATTCGCTCCATCAAACTTGAAATTTCTTAGGGGAATCTTGTCACCTACATGCCGTGATTCTATGGCTTAAAAATCGTGACCAAAGATCAAGCGTAGAGGAAGTTCCGATCAGATTTCGTTTTTGAGGCGTTTTTGAGTTCGAGCGGTTCTTGACCCGACAATACGGACATATGCGGTATGCAACCCGGACAAGTCCGGTATTCCTATTCTTCGAGTTTGGGGCTAAAACTTTGTGGAGAGGTTTTCCACTTTGTTCCAAAAGGCTAGGGTTAAATTCATATGATTTTAGAAGGTCTTTTGGTGGGTTTTTCGATTTTTCCCGAGAGGTGATTTTGGGTCGAGTTCAACTCGGACAAGTCCGGTATTCAACCCGGACATGTCCGGTATTTGCTTGAGAACTTGCGTCGGTTTTCATCCCGGACAAGTCCGGTATTCAACCCGGACATGTCCGGTATTTGCTTTGAAAGGGTTCTTTGTTTTCTCTCGATTGTTCGTGCGATCGTTACGTGGTGTTTCCTGGTTGATCCGCCGTGACTCTAGGCCGGTCCCTAGGTCATCCACCTTGCAAACAAGGTCGTGATTCTTCCGTGAGTTGGTCGATTTGCTTTGAGGGGTCGTGAGAGTTACAAGGTCGCAAATTTGAAAGAATTTTGTCGAGGCTCCCATTCACCCCTCCCCCTCTGGTCGCCGTTTCGGTCCTTCAATTGGTATCAGAGCCGGTTAAGGATCATATCCACCTTAATTGGTTCGTGATCCGCAGAAGGCGACATGGAGAGGTTTGGTCACTATGGTGGCAAGCCTCCGGAGTTCGATGGCACCAACTATCCCTATTGGAAGATTAAGATGCAAGCACATCTTTTAGGGATGGATTGGAGAGTGTGGGAGATTGTCGAGGATGAGAACTACCAAGTGCTAGCCGCTCGAGTGGGTGAGGAACAAATAGCCCAACACAATGCCAACAACCGAGCGAGGAGCGTCTTGTTCTCTAGCCTCAAAGACACCGAGTTTGAGAGAGTTGCCACTTGTGAGACCGCTCGTGAGGTGTGGAAGACACTAGAGAGCTACCACGAGGGAACCCCACAAGTCACGGCCCGCCTATATGAGACCTACAAGAGAGTACAACAACCTCATCCAACTTGATGGCGAGTCCATCGATTCTCTCTTTGCTAGGTTTTGGACGATCTACAACAAGCTTCGGGCGAACAAGCCGTCGGAGAGGGCTTGACGAGCACGCGAAGGCGATGCGGCTCTTGTGCGCTCTAGATCGGAAGGTGTGGGATGTGAAGGTGTCGGCGATCATGGAGTCTCGCCAACTACGACACCCTCACACCCGACGAGCTCTACAAAGAAGCTCAAGTCCTCCGAGATCGAGGCTCGGATCCAGGTGGTGAAGAACCCATCTGCGCCCGAATGTTGCTCTCGTCTCGGGTAAGGGGAGTTCGAGCTCTTCTGCTAACCCTTCATAGATCTCGTTTGCCTTGTCCTCTTTGGTGTCCGCGTGATGAGGAGGAGCAGATGGAGAGCCTTGGGGATGATGAGCTTGCACTAGTCATCGGCCGATTCTCGCGGTTCCACAACAACCGCTTGAACCGCCGGGCGTGGCGGTCCATCCAAGGGCGGATGCTTCGAGTGCGGCGATCCGGACCACTTCGTCGTCGCGTGCCCCAAGAAGAACAAGGACAAGTACTCCAGCGAGAAGTACTACTCCAACAAGCACGACTCTGACAAGCGCAAGGACAAGCGCGAGTACATCTTCGGCAAGTACAAGTCCAAGAAGGGCTTCGACAAGGAGGGGATCAAGAAGAAGTACCTCAAGTGTGCCAAGGAGCACAAGCACGCCTTCCTTGCCTCCCTCAGCAACCTCGACAACGACTCTTCAGACGGGCAATCTTCCTCAAGCGATGAGGAGTCCGAGCGCAAGGTCGAGGACAAGCTAAATGGACTTTGCTTCTTCGCCGACTCCAAGCCCGGGGGTTCTGCACCATGGCCCTCGATGGAGCGGTGACCGACAGCATCACGCCACACGACAACGACTCTTCTTCCCCTGAGGTACCTCCTACAATCGAATCTCTCTCTGATGAGGTTGACTCTTTGGGCGATGCGCTTGTGTGTCAAGAGAAGTTGCTTAAGCGTGCCGCTAGGGAGAGAAAGGAGTACAAGGAGAAGTGGGAAATGGCTATGACAGAGATAGAGTTGCTTAGGAAGCCTATCGATGTCTCTGATGAGACGGAGTGTGATGCTTGTGTTGTGCATATGTCTAGCATCATGTCTTTGCAATCCAAGTACTCAGCTTTGCTAGATGAGCACGTTGATCTGAAGTCTAAGCCCATCTTTGTTGAGTGCGTGCAAGTCTTGTCCCGACTTGCGATCCGAGTTGGCGAGAGAAGGCCGCCAAGCTTGTTCGTGCTTGAGAAGACCAACTCGGATAGCACCGTCTTTGAAATGTGCTAAGTGTGAAGCTTTGGAGTTGGAGCTCATGTCTTGTAGGCATGACAAGGGGAGAGTCGAAGAGGAGAACAAGTACCTTCGCTCTCGTCCCGAGTTGGGTGTCTAGTGGAGAGCCACGGCTTGGCATTATGATGAGTCGGTTCAAGAGGGGGGACCGACACATCGGGATTAAACTTTGCTATAGGTGGGAAGGGTGAAGTTATCTATGGTAAGGTTGGTCAGGGTAGTGGTTTGAGCTCAAGTGAGAAACCAACAAACACTCCCAAATTGACCAAGATCACCCCACCTGAGCCTACCAAGCCCATTGTGCAAGATGGCATCCTCCAAGAACCAACAAAGACTCCACCTCCCAAACAAGTGTGGCTTCCCAAACCAAACCACCTCAAGAACCCACTTGACACTTTACCCAGGATCCCTGAGGAAACCCTTTCTAAGGCTAAGGCCACAACAAGAGTGAACCATCCACCCAAGAGAGTGAACCAACAACCACCCAAGAGAGGTGAGGTATCACCGTGAGTATTGCCAGAGAGATGGTCACTTGGTTGAGTTTTGCTTTAGGAGGAAGAGGGATGCTAGGCGTCAAGTTGAGTTTGAGAACCGCGACATGTATCACCCACCGCTTGGCATGTATGAGAGGGGTGTGCAGTCGGTTCGAAAGCGATCTGCTAGGCCGGAAGGTAGGAGGCCTCGGAGGGGCTGAGGCCACGGTTTGTGAGACCCTTTGGCGGTCGTGCTCCGCGAGTGGATGTAGATCCTCGCTTTGGGAGTTTTGAGGTTGACAAGAGGAGTGCACCACGCTTTGTTGTGCGTGGTGAGCGTTTTGGTAAGATGGGACGTGGGATGTTTGTTTTGCCTAATGCCTATCTTGAGCAAGGTGGTCAACACTGGTACTCTTCCAAGTTTACTAACCCCAGTGTTGTGCCACTTGCTCATCCCATGTACTATCGTTGATACAGGATGGAAGGCTGGAGGACATGTGGCTCATTGACTCCGGTTGTTCTCGACACATGACCGGTAACTCCAAGTGGTTCTCCAGCCTCACCCCCATGAAGACCAAGGAGTATATCACTTTCGGGGATAGCAACAAAGGGAAGATTCTCTCTCGTGGTTCAATCAGGATCAATGACCACTTTGTACTCAAGGATGTGGCGCTCGTCTCCAACCTTCACTTCAACCTGCTTTCTGTCTCTCAGCTTATGGCGGGGCCAATTTATGAGGTACGCTTCAAGGTTGGATGTTCTCGAGTTTTGGATTCTCGTGATGATCTCATTTGCTGGATTGTGCCGTTTGGGCAAGTCTTTCATGCTGATTTTTCTCGGGGTTTTGGCACATCTTGTTGCTTGTTGACCGGGTCCTCCTCTGATTTGTGGAAGTGGCATAGGAGACTTGGACACCTGAGCTTTGACCTTCTCACGAGGTTAAGTTCAATGGGTCTAATCCGAGAATTGCCTAAGCTCAAATTTGAGAAAGATTTGGTTTGCCATCCCTGTCGTCACGGGAAGATGGTATCTGCTTCCCACCCCCCAGTTAACCAGATTATGACCTCGAGACCTGGAGAGATCCTTCACATGGACACGGTTGGTCCATCTCGGGTGAGGTCAGTTGGTGGGAAGTGGTATTGTCTAGTGATCGTGGACGATTTTTCGAGATATTCTTGGGTCTTTTTCATGGAGGGCAAGGATGAGGCTTTCGGTTTTGCTCGAGATCTGATTTTGAGATTGAGAACTGAGTTACCAGAGACTGCCATTCGAGCGATTCGCAGTGACAATGGCACAAAATTCAAGAACTCTCAGTTCGAATCTCTTTGTGCTAACTTGGGTGTCGAGCACCGCTTTTCTAGCCCTTATGTCCCGCAGCAGGAGAATGGGATTGTTGAGCGGAAGAACCTGGACGCTTGTGGAGATGGCGAGGACCATGCTCGATGAACACAAGACTCAGGAAGTATTGGGCTGAGGCAATCAACACAAATAAGCCATGTCTCCAACCGCATTTTCCTTCGTGCTTTCACCAAGAAGACATCATATGAGCTGCGGTTTGGGAGGTTGCCCAAGGTAAGCCACTTCCGTGTGTTTGGATGCAGGTGCTTCATTCTCAAGCAAGGTAATCTCGACAAGTTTGAGTCTCGATCAGCTGATGGCATTTTTCTTGGATATGCTTTACACTCACATGCCTACTGAGTTCTAAACCTTGAGACTAACCGCGTTGTAGAGACATGTGAGGTTACCTTCGATGAGACTGCGCCTTGTTCCTCTTACGTGTTTGAGTGTGCGGGAAAGGAGGAGATGGAGCGAGCATCTTTGTGGAGGAGGAGCGGGGAAGATGTTGGGCGGGGTGATCCCTAAGCGACTCCACCGCTTGCCTAGTCGACCTGCGGCGGCGACGACGCTCACGGACCGGACCCTACTACTACTACTTCACGGGGTCCCGTGGAGCGGCTCCCTCGGCCGAGACGGCTGCACGAGGAGGTTCCCGCTCCAAATCGAGGGGGAGGCGACATCTTCGCGCGACGACGCCTCGGATATTCAGCGTCGCCACCCCGGGAGACCATGATTGGAGGACTTAATCGAGGGGTAACTCGTTCCAAAGCTTATGCCATGTGTCATTTTGCTCATTCGCATTTGTTTCCTCTCTTGAGCCCAAAGATGTTAACACTTGCTTTATCGGACTCGACCGGGTCAATGCCATGTATGAGGAGCTGCAGAACTTTGAGAGGAACCAAGTTTGGGTGTTAGTCCCGCCTCCTGCTGAGTGTCATCCCATAGGTACTAAGTGGGTGTTCAAAAACAAACAGAGTGAGGATGGTGTGGTGGTGAGAAACAAAGCCAGATTAGTTGCCCGGGGGTTTTGTCAGAAAGAGGGAATTGACTATGAGGAAACCTTCGCTCCTGTAGCCCGCATAGAAGCTATTAGGATTTTGCTTGCTTTCGCAGCCTCAAAGGTTTTTAAGCTCTACCAGATGGATGTCAAGAGTGCTTTCCTAAATGGGTTCATAGAGGAGGAAGTGTATGTGAGGCAGCCCCCGGGGTTTGAGAATCCTAAACACCCAGACTGTGTGTACAAGTTGTACAAAGCCTTGTACGGGTTGAAACAAGCCCCTAGAACGTGGTATGAGCGATTGAAAGCCTTTCTCTTAGCTAAGGGGTTTGTGATGGGAACTGTAGACAAGACCTTGTCCCTACTTAGGAAAGGCAATGACATTCTCCTTGTCCAGATATATGTGGATGATATCATCTTTGGTGGCTCTTCACATGCTATGGTATCGAGTTTTGCAGAGATTATGAGCAGGGAATTTGAGATGAGCATGATGGGCGAGCTGACCTACTTCCTTGGACTACAAATCAAGCAAACCAAGGACGGGATCTTCGTACACCAGGGCAAGTACACGAAGGACATCATCCGCAAGTTTCGCATGGGTGAGGCCAAGCCTCTTTCGACGCCCATGTCGACGGCGGCGGCCCCCGGGCGAGGACAAGGATGGAGAAGCTGTGGACCAAAGGGAGTTCAGAAGCATGATCGGCTCGCTGCTGTACCTGACGGCGACTCGTCCCGACATTCAGTTCGCAGTGTGCCTCTGCGCACGCTTTCAGTCTTCGCCGCGCACCTCTCACTTTCAGGCTGTGAAGAGGATCTTCAGGTATTTGCAGTTTACTTCTGAGTTTGGCCTTTGGTACTCGGCCTCTTCCACCCTCTCCCGATTGGTTACTCAGATTCGATTATCTTTGGTGATCGTATGCATAGAAAGTCTACCTCGGTACCTGTCAGTTTCTTGGTACTTCTCTAGTGTCTTGGTCGTCTCGCAAACAGTCTGGTGTCGCTCAGTCGACGGTTGAGGCGGAGTATGTAGCTGCTGCCGCGTGTTGTTCCCAGCTGTTGTGGATGGTTGCCACTTTGAGAGACTTTGGCTTGAGCTTTTCTCGTGTACCTTTGTTGTGTGATAGCATGGGAGCTGTGAGTGTAGCCAAAAACCCTGTCCTTCACTCCCAGACCAAACACATAGAGGCGAGGTACCACTTCCTGAGAGATCACCAGGAGAAAGGGGACATAGATGTTCAACATGTGTACACGGAGCAACAAATTGCGGACATTTTCACAAAACCACTAGACCAAGTCCGTTTTGCCCAGCTTCGTGGTGAGTTGGGCGTGTGCTACCCTTTTTGAGGGGTAGCTTTATAGTTGATGTACAGATTTAGGTTTAGGTTTGTTTTTGACTTTTGTATCATACTTGCATATCATGAGCTTCATCTTTATATTGTTTCGAATGAGGCTGTGCTCTTAGTAGTATAAATGTGATAGTGCTTCTAGCTTTAGCTCTTTTTAATCATGTAATGTATGTTATGAGCTGAGCAACCTTTTTCACATGTGAACTTGATTAATGAATGATGAAATTAAATCTTGGTTCACCCTTGAGCTAGCTTCTATCATGAGTAGGATGTTGAGATCCTTTGAGCTTTTATGTGTATGCTTGGTAGCTATGTCTCATGCTTTGATTCATTCACTTGCTTAGATTTTCATGATAATACCATGCTAAAACATGAAGTCTAAAGCTAAAGTGATGAAAAGATCGAAGTGGGTCCATTTTGCCACACTTTGAAGTTTGAGGCTGCTTTCATTTGCACTCTTGAATGAACTTGGACTTCATTGTGTTTGACCCGCACCATTGTCTTAAGCTAATCATTGCTCACGCATAGGCTTGACATGGTTGATTAGTAAGGCAAGGCAAATGTGGATAACCACTCCCATGCTCTCTTGTAACTTGTGAACCGCTGCAACTCTGAATTAAAATGAACACAAGTTTTTACCATAATGTCTAGCATGATGTCTGAACGCCGCTTGGGGTAGTTCACCCGTTTACATGTTTGAGCACTTAGTTGATCTCCTATCTACTTGTGCTAGGTGCTATGTTTGATGGTGAACCTCCTTTTGCAAAATACTGAAATTTGCTCAAAATGCTTTGTGCCATATTTCATATCATCTGATTAGCTTGAGCTCTGGCTAGCACTTGTAATTTGTTGCTATGGTACCACTTTGAGCACTCTCTCATTCGGTTGAATATAATCTTGAAGCTTTGCATTGTGACATATTGCATTTCATAGCTTGATTAGTGCATGTGTCAACAAGGGGGAGAAAGATACAAAGACAGTGATTGCATTTGTCCAGGGGGAGTAGCACTTTGAGCTAGATGTGTAGAGCCTTGCCTCTGTCTTGAGGGTCTAGCTGTTTGTGTGTGAAAGTAATTGGTTTGGAGCTATGCTAGTGGTGTTGAGCCTGTCCTACCTCTTCTTGAGGACTAGCGTGTTTTAGCTTGGTTGTGTCGAGCCTTTTGCCCATGTCTTTAGGAACCAAGTTTTTGCTCCATGTTTGCTATCTAGTGACTATCTTAGCTTTTGTCTAGCTTGTGTTCACTTGGATGTGCTATCTTCTACCTTCTTCTGTCTTTGTGTTGAATGTTGACAATGCACTCATCAAGGGGGAGATTGCGAACACATGGTTGATTTAGGTCACATGTGTTTAGTTTTGTGATGGAGTGATTGTCAACGATCAACATTCTCCTTCTATTTTTCATTTATCTTTTATGCTTCGGGCTATGTTCACCGCACCACGTGGAGTGTGTCGAAGACGTGTCTCTTGGTTCGTGTTGTGCGGGTGTGGAGCTCGGAGATGGTAGGCGACGGCGAGGTGAAGGGGCCAAGGAGGGGCGTGCGGGGCCGACGGACCGTGGAGGTGAAGGGACGGACGTGAGGCTTGGACCAAGGGACCGGATCGCCGGGTGGCTAGCCATGGTGGTGACATCCGGGACATCGACGGATGCAAGAGGACGTGGCGGGGCGGTGTCGATCGGGTCAAGACGGCGAGCATGCGGGCGGAGCGGGGAGCTCGGATGACTTGGCGACTTCGGGCGTCAAGACGGCGATGACACGTGTCGAGGAGGTTTGGTGGTTTGCCCTCAAAACCATCGGGCGCGGGTTTCGTGGTTTGGGCCTCAAAACCATGGGCGCGGGTTTTGCGGGTTTGGGCCTCAAAACCCGAGCGTTCGGCGGACGGAAGGGCGGCACGCGTGGCGGCATCGGGAAGGTTGCGTGGATGCAAGGCTACCGATGAGGAGGCGCGGTGGCCGTCGGATCAAATTATCCCGAGTCGACCCGAAATAGCCTTAGGGTTACAAGGCGACTCATGTATCTTAGGGGTAGTTTAGGCGGAAGGAATATGGGGCTATTTAGCGGAGGCATACCCCTTCATCCTTTCTTGCCTCTCATTTTCACATTTCTAGCTAGGGTTTCTAGACTCGGTGAGAGAGGTCCACCGATCTTGTATCGAATTTGTTGGGCAAGGGCTAGCCGTAAGTAGCCCGTCACATGGTGGCGTTTGGGATGTTTGGATCGGTGTTCTTGTTTGATCTTGTGCTGTGATTTTCGTTCATCACTTGTTCTTCCCGAGTTTCCTCTCTCCCCCTCTCTTCTTCTCTTCACGATTTCTTCGATTTGGGACCGTTTGGCTTCGTTTTTCTTGCTTTGATTCGTGCTAGGGCGTGAGAGGATCATTTCCACCAAAGGATTTCCACTAATTCCTCACGAGCACGCAGATCGGGCGAGTTTTGGATCGAAGTCGATTTTTTGTTTGTTCTTAGCAAGATCCGAAATTCCTCTCGATTCGCTCCATCAAACTTGAAATTTCTTAGGGGAATCTTGTCACCTACATGCCGTGATTCTATGGCTTAAAAATCATGACCAAAGATCAAGCGTAGAGGAAGTTCCGATCAGATTTCGTTTTGAGGCGTTTTTGAGTTCGAAAGCGGTTCTCGGCCCCGACAATACCGGACATGTCTGGTATGCAACCCGGACAAGTCCGGTATTCCTAAACTTCGAGTTTGGGGCTAAAACTTTGTGGAAAGGTTTTCCACGGTTCCAAAAGGCTAGGGTTAAATTCTTATGATTTTAGAAGGTCTTTTGGTGGGTTTTTCGATTTTTCCCGAGAGGTGATTTTGGGCTGAGTTCAACCCGGACAAGTCCGGTATTCAACCCGGACATGTCTGGTATTTGCTGAGAACTTGCGTCTGGTTTTCATCCCAGACAAGTCTGGTATTCAACCCGGACATGTCCGGTATTTGCTGAAGGGTTGCTGTTTTCTCTCGATTGTTCGTGCGATCGTTCTGTGGTGTTTCCGGTTGATCCGCTGTGACTCTAGGCCAGTCCCTAGGTCATCCACCTTGCAAACAAGGTCGTGATTCTTCCGTGAGTTGGTCGATTTGCTTTGAGGGGTCGTGGAGAGTTACAAGGTCGCAAATTTGAAAGAATTTTGTCGAGGCTCCCATTCACCCCCTCTCGGTCACCGTTTCGGTCCTTCAAATATAAACCTTTGTTACTCTTGGGTGGTGTTGTGACACATAGTTTCCATGGTACAATTAACCTTGCTTGGCACGAGAGGTACACAGACTCGCGCATGGCCTACTGCCTATGACGTCTATCTCGCATTGACGATGCAGCAATGTAGCTAGATGGGAATCGGAGGATGTATACAATTCAGAAGACAAAACCTTGTGATCCATGGCACTTGCGAGCTATTGCTCTTATATGGACATACAGTCTCAATGAGATCCTTGCTCTGCACCAGAGTCACATGATGTGGTGTCACAACTAACAACAACCAGTAAGCCACAAAGGCTGCAAGCACATATATTCTCTAAGTGCAATTCATTTATAATAGTGTAATAAATCCATGTCACTTGGTCAGTCAGCAGTATGACCGATTAATTAATTGTTTCATGTTCTTATTTTTATTTAGTTTCTCAGATGTTAGAATGATCATGTTGGCTAATAATGAAACTAATAATAAATTAAGCATGGTCAGAGCAGAACAAATTTCTGTCTATTGCGAGATCGATCTAGAAATATTGGACTAGTATGTTACCTATATTCTTCTGGTTGTACATTGCTGTGTTATTTTACAATAGGCAAATAAAGGAACCATGGATTTCGACTGTATAAAGCAGATCATAGCTATGCCCACCACAACTATGACGAGGGCATAGTTTGTTTGGAAAAAAAGGCTTGTTACACAATCGAAATGAATTAGAATTCTGATCTCAAGAAAGCAAAAAGGCATAGAGAAAAGTATGGTTTCCAGCACAAGAGGTTATCAGAATTTCTTGTCAAAAGTCTGATTACATTTGAAGGATCAATACCTTATGGTAATACGCTAGTCTTCTTTTATAATCCAACCTTTGAGCAAGGCAGTTCCTTGGGCACACACTCTCTCTCATGAATCAGAGGGGATGTTCTTCTTGTGAATTTATCTCAAGTTCCAATATTCACTCTCATGGAGGTAGATGGTGCACTGACAAAACATTCTTCTGATGGTTGGTCGACAACACCATTTCCTGATGCCTCATAGGCCCATGTGTATGTATCTCCCATGTCTCATGGAGAAAAGGAGTGAAACTAAGGAGAGATTTAATAATTTCCAAGGGGTGTAGCATTGTAGGTAGAATTTATAGCTAAGTGCCCAAGTGTGTGTGGGTAACCTAGGGACATGGTAGAACATCTGTAACTTGAGAGAGCTCCAACTTGTAGGCATTGTTTTGCTTTTATAGGAGCACAATTTATTCTCCAGGGAGGATTAATTAGTAATTAACTTACTTTGTCATGCACTACTACAATCTGCATGTTTCCCTAGGGTTAATATTCCTAGGGAAACCTTTGAAAAACCCTAGGGGAAACACTTTCCCTAGGGTTATTCAATGAGGGAAAGGCCCCTAGGGCAGATTTCGACGGGAAAGACAGCCTTTCCCTACGGTTTCCCCAGGACCCTAGGGAACCATTCTTTCCCTAGGGGTTCCGCACCCTAGGGAAACTTCCTCAGATGTCAGAACGCGTCAGAGTCCAGCCAACGTGTAAAGCAGTGTCAGAGTCCAGCCAACGTGGCCCAGGTTCCTTAGAACTCTTTCCCTAGGAATATGAACCCTAGGGAAACATTTATATTATAAGTAGCATATTTAAATTCAAATTCAAATGTACAGGTATTTCAAATTCAAATGTACAAATATTTCAAATTCACTTTCACAAATCCATAATTAAGCACTCATTTCATCTGATCCATAACCACGAATCCATATATTTAGATTTATAATCTTATAGCAAATCCACAAATCCACACATTTAGAGTTATAATATTAGCACAAAACCACAGATCCATAACACAAATCTAAAAGAAGTTGTCCAACAGTAGGAGCTGATTAACTACAAGTCTAGAACTCATGGTTTCAAAAGAACGGAAACTGTTCCTCCTGTGCAGCAGGAGGAGAGTATGTGCCTCCACCACTTGCACATCCATTCACTCCATTCACTCCACTTGTAAACTCGTTAAGCCCCAGGACTTGCCCCACTCGGATGGCCACGAAATCCTCCGAAGCGATCCTACTTATTATTTCATCGGGAGTTTCGGCTCGAACAGATGAGCCAAAGGTACCAGCCTGTGAGAGTAAGCAAGTCTAAATTAGAAAAATGTAGAATTGTGCAAATCATGGAATTAGAAAGTTGTGACACTGGAATTAGCACAAGGCTATAATCAGCAAGAATATCTTTTTATAGAAATGAAAAGATGGTCAAAAGTCTATATAAAAAATGTATATTGTAGTAAAGATCCACCGTCACTAGCTTTTCATGTCGAAATACATGCTAGTTGTTACAGCAGCAGCAGCTTTTATGTCGAAAATACAAGCAAGAAAATACAAGCAAGAAAATACACCGTCACTAGCTTTTCATGTCGAAATACATGCCAGTCTATACAGCAGCAGCAGCTTTAAACTGAACACGAGATGGGGAGATCATATTTACTTGGTGAATGACGACCAATGCATTTTTCTAACCTGTGTACACATGCTACCTCTATTTTTTTTTTGTCTACTTCAACAACCAGTGCATGTTGAGAATTGAAATGTAAATCTGATCAGTGAGAGTAAGGTTAGCCAGGTGGGAAGATCATTTTTAGGGACAAGGTGTCAATCAACAGACACTCCATATAAGTATTGAGAACTGTGAGTGAAGTAAAGGATAGCAGGGCTGCACTTGTTCATGCAGCTGCTGCCTACTACAAATAGTTTGCAACTTGTTTAGAATCAGCACATATACATGTTGCAAGTAACTACACCATATATGGAATATAGGGGGAAAAGCGCAGTCTGCTATCAAACTTACATTGCCATTGTCATGAGAGGGGTTTGGAGTTGGCAAAACAGCATACATTGGAGGTTCAGGTGGGGGAGGCATTGGAGCAAGAACTTCCATGCCTGGCATACCAGCGTGCAAAGCAACAGACTGCAATTTAACAATATAGGTTATACAATAAAAAAGTTGCTAGATTGACACTTCAAAGAATACACAAGGATGCGGATGACACATCTCACCTCTATAAACCTTTGTAAACTTGCAATGTGGGAATGCACCCCTCTTCCCCAGTCCAACATTTTTTGGGCGTAGTCCTTAGCCAAACGACTGTCACTAGCTTCTTGCCTCATACGGTCCTCCTCTTCTTGACGTTGTCTCCTAGCAGCCATGGCTGAGGCATGGCTTCTTTTCAAGTCAGCTAGAGCTTCATTGTCATTGATGGCCCCATTAAATAAGGCCCACTTTCCATGTGGCCGACCACAACTGCATTGATAGAGAGCTCTGCTATCTATTGGAGAGCGTAGCCAATCAAAATCTGGTCCATTCAACACGATGGCCTTTTCTTTGTATTTTTCCTGTGTGAGCATATGCAAATAGCCAAATAACATCAAAGATATTAACATCAAAATTGTACAAAATAACAAATAAGCATAATTAGTAATTACCAAACAAGTGGTGGCTTCTTCGGTGTTCGGTGAAGTAATGTCTTCGAGGATTTGAGCCACTATGAGTATGGACCCATGCCTCAATAGCACTCACTTCTCTTCCTAGTTTCTTAGACTACATTAAACAGTAAGCCAAATTAATTGTATAGTTCCTACAACAGAATATCTAATAGAAAAACAAGAGCCAAACACTAACCAACTTAAATCGTATCGTTGCAATAGAGTTGGATCCTCCTTTGTGGGGTTTAAATTTGCTTTTGCTGTAACGATTTGCACGATTATTCTCAGACTTCTTCTTGAATTCAGGACTGCTCCATTCTGTGGCCAAAACTTCCCAGCAATCTCGTTTAACCCATGTAGGTTGCTGTCCAAGATACTAAATCACGTGTCAAATAATGCTGTCCCGCTGCCTTGTCACAAACTTTTCTCTTCTCCACATTGCGAAAATGATCTATTGTAGCTGTAATTCTTAAATAATACATTATGCTCCCAAGGAGTTGTGAGCAGCACACACCAACATGTTCTCTTGAAATATCCTCTTTGGATGGATTGAATCTAAACCTTAACTGTAAAAGTATATAAAAATGTGAGAACCTACATATGATAGCTACATAATTTTCCAAAGGATTGCACAGCTTGTTTCAGCTTAAGTACTCTAAGACTGCTTGTTTCAGCTTAAGTACTCTAAGACTGCTTGTTTCAGCTTAAGTACAGCTTGTTACAGGGTGTTACAGAGAGAATTACCCAAAATCCTTCAGCAACAACATCAGCTTTGGATTTTCCAGAATTGTCTTTTGCTGCTTGGTAATGTTTCCATGTTGATGCCACCACAGTCTTGCCTTTGTACTCAACCAAACCAGGATGATTCCGCTTCAGTAAGACTGTTAAAATACTCGAAGGAGTCCTTCCCTCCACATGAGTCCAGGACCTTGCAATATAATTGAACAGACCAATTAACATATCTCATGAGTGCTTATTTGCATAATAAAAATAGCAATGTAAGTTAATACTCACGATTTCCCTTCAGGCTCAATCAATGGACGATTTTGCTCAATGGGAATAGTGGGGGGGAGGTCTGCACCACCTCTCAAGTAGATCTCTCCTACTTGCTGATCTTCTGGCTCAATATCAGGAGCATTCTCACTCGAAATTGTGTCTTGTCTAGCAACAGAATCTGAAGCAGATCGACTACGTGTCCTATGTGTGATTGGCATCCCTGAAAACAAAAGGCAGCATAGCATTAGCAAATAGTATTGGAAAAGGTAGACAGAAAATGACAGAAAACATTGCTGTAGTTTAAGACTAAATAGGGAGTAGAGGGCGCTCGACCGGCGGGGGAGTGGCGGCGCTCGACCGGCAGAGGGAGTCGAGAGATTGGTGGCGGCGGCGTCGGGATCCGACACGGCGTGTTCGGGAGTTGCGGCGCACGGAGGGGCCAAGGGAGGGGCGGCGTGCGGACTGGCCGGAGTGGCGGCGCGTGGAGGGGATCTCGGAGGGGAGAATGGGAGTGGCGGCGCGTGGAGGGGGGATCTCGGAGGGGGAGAAGGGGAGTGGCGGCGCGTGGACGGGAGAAGGGGAGAAGCGGAGGGTCAGCGTGCGTGCAGAGATAGGGTTTTTTTTTTTCTTTTTTATACAAAGTGGGGTTGAAATTTGGGCGCCAGGCTGGAGGTTTAGGCGCCCGGGAGAAATTTGGTAGGGAGGAATTCGTGGAGGAGAAATTTTTCGTAGGGAAACCGACATGCATGCATCAAAGTGGGGCCCGCTAGACCCGTTCCTTCCCCTTTCCCGACGAAATTGCTAGATTCGTAGGGGAAAGAAAACTTTCCCTAGGGTGTTTCTCACCGTTCCTAGGAAAGCTACGTTTCCCTTTGGGTGCTCATAAAACCCTAGGAAACGAAAAAACCCTAGGGAAACTTCGTGAATTCCAAAGAGGTGATGACGCGAGAGGTACATGAGCAGCATCTGGTGAAATCACCAACCAGACGGCCACAACTACATACTATTGATTTATTGCAGCATGTGAGACTACTGCACATTAGTGTAGAGAAAGCTAACGATTATGACGAACCTCTTGTCAAAAAAAATACGATTAATGAAGAACTAACCGTTTTAGGGTGTTGGTGGTGCAGAGCAGAAACACTTCAATGCTGGTGATCTTGACTTTTGCTGCTTTTATCCTAGTGACAATGAGTTTAGCTGAGTTGTAAAGTAGTCTCTACTCCAGGATTATGGATGTCAAGAACCTTGGTTGAATTGTTCAGTATGTTTTTTTTTCTCTATCTAAGATTATGGTAATAATAATAATCCTCATTGCTCAGCTCTCCGAGTAACCATAATTTGTAGGATAAAAAATATCATTTATTTTTTTTTATAACAATTTCTTTTATTTTTCTATGCAACTCCAAATTGTAGACCATGAGGATGCTCAAGATGCACCTGCATCTCATTCACAGGGCATATATGGATCGGACAGCGCTAAGCCGCGACGGGTCCTGTGCGACCCCTTCTTCCTCATCACGCCGCGCTCCCTTCCTCCCCCACCACCCCCACCGCTAGCATAAACTGATCCACAATTTAAAATGTCAATCATGCTGGAGCAAATCAATAAACATTCGCCATTTTCGCCTTGCCAATCATGCTTCATGCTGCACCAAACATTTGCTGCCATGTTCTACTGAATTTGCCAAAATCCATCGGGCGGGGGGTCAGCTGACCCTACCAGTATTGTTGCTGCCCCATCCCGATCATCGGTGCCACAGAGTTATGAGCTGGCGATAAAGCTTGCTCAAAAGAGGTGCACACTGATAGTTTGTTCTTTTGTCTTTTAGTAGATGAGCAGCACCCGTGAAGATAAGATGAAGTGGCAGGATCACCTAGACTCGTACTACATGAGCAGTGAGCTTCCATTGCCCTTGTCACCTCAAGCTTGAACACACACACACACACACACACTCTGTGTCTGCGGATTATCTTTCATCTCACTTGTGTGATGATGATCCCACTCCTGTCGTATCCCCATATAGTGTGTTGACACTGAGACTGTACAGGGCAGAGGGGACACTGAGATAACACTCCTAGATCATTAGCTAACAACATGGTCTCCTGATGCCTCACATGCCCAAGTGTACGTGTGTGTGTGTGTGTGTGTGTCTCTCTCTCTCTCTCTCTCTCTCTCTCTCTATATATATATATATATATATATATATATATCTCTCCCATGTTTCTTGGAGAAATGAAACATCAATGAGGGATTTCTAAGGAGCATAGGTTGACTGACTAAGAAGGGGGACTCTCGCAAGAACCAACAAACTAGAACGTCTGACTTAAGATTTGTATTGCGTTTGTAGGCACATATTTTCTAGTAGAACTTGTAATTATGGTAACTTCTTGTGTCATGATGCTAGAGGGTACGTACTAACACTAAGTTCTAGTCAGTTTGTCTTCAAATTTCAATCCAGATTTTTACTGCTTCATGTTGAGCACATATATGAGCCTGCTATCAAGAACTGATCAAGAATTTGAGATATTAATCCTGCTCGGCTGCTCCGGATCCACCAAATCGATAATTAATCTACATGGCTTGTATAGAAAACATCTGCCATTTTTGGAGAAATGAAACATCAACGAGGGAGCATTATACAAATCCCGCGCATCGAGTTGTGGCGCGGCCAAAAGGGTTATTCCTGGAATATAAGTTTGATCCGGGTTAAAAATAATTTTTCTTTAAAAAAAAGGGTTAAAATTAAAAAAAAATCCCACAAGCTGAGATGAGTCTTGAGAAGCGGCGCCTCAAGGAGGACGCGCGACCCCGATGGCGCCGCCGTCGCTCGTCCAGAAGACAGAGCACACACTATATCTCTGCTGATTATCGTCCATCTCATTTGTGTGATGATGCTCACATTTCACCGAGTGGATGTTGTTCCTGTGACATCTCAAGTGCCAATACTCACTCTAGTTGAGGTAGATGGTGCACTGACAAAACATGATGTGATGGCTGATCGACAACACCATTTCCAGATGCCTCATAGGCCCATATGTATGTATCTCCCATGTCTCATGGAGAAAAAAGGAGTGAAACTAAGTAGAGATTTAATAATTTCCATGGGGTGTAGCTTTGTAGGTAGAATGTATAGCTAAGTGCCTAAGTGTGTGTGGGTAACCTAGGGACAGAGTAGAACATCTATAACTTGAGAGAGCTCCAACTTGTAGGCATTGTTTTGCTTTTAAAGGCGCAGACAACTTATTCTCCAGGAGGATAAATTATTAATTAACTTACTGTGTCATGACGAAAGAGAGGTACATGCGTAGCACATGGTGAAATCACCAACCAGACAGCCACAACTACATACTATTGATTTATTGCAGCATGTTTGCTCCACTTCAAACATGGTCAGGAGCTTCCTAGCCAGCTCACTTAATTATTAATATTCAGACTGAATTATGTATTTCGCCGAGTAATGTGAGACTACTGCACATTAGTGTATTGCGAGAAAGCTAACGTTAATGAAGTAGCGATAGACCATCTAGGCCACTGTTCAAAACCACTCCCACTGAAATACATCTAGCCTTTTGTAACGTTTTTCTTGTGACAAAATAAGAATTTGTCGTTGACTTTTGGACGATTTCTGTAGAAATTGTCACAAAATGTTGTCACCTACATTTTTGCGACGATAAAGGAATTGTCAAAGAAAACGTTACAAAAACCAAAAAATGACATTAAATATTGTCATAAGCTTTTGCATAGAATTGTTTTGAGGAATTAGATTTGTTGTGAAGTCTTTATCTAAAAAAAAGATTTGTTGTGAACTCCGTTTGTTGTCAACAATGAACTTCTATTGAGAATGACTCTGGTGCTAGCATTGCCACGCCCGTGTTCGATCCCTGGAATCGTAACTCGTATCTCACTGGGACATGCCCCAAATAAATGTGTTGCCTCCCTCACATGCCTGTCGCCTACGGAGCCCGGCCTCGGTGACTCTATCGATTTCACGAAGGATGTGATCTTCAAGCTGCGTGTAGTTGCTGGTCTTAATATCTTCGTAGGGTTATGAGTGTGTGAGTGTGTGGAGTGTGTTGCGTGTGTTCGCACATGTTCAGATCCTATAGTTGTACCTAGTTAAGAGGCGTAAAAAAAGAACTTCTATTGTCAGTGAGATTTATGTTTTTGCATATGGAAAGGTCCTATCATAATTTGTTTTGGGCCATGTAACCCTACGTAAAATTCACACTTACACATTCTTAAAAGACATTTGCAACACGGACGTGACATGGCTAAACAAAACCTATTTTTATTCATATCCGGTGACGGCGACAATGACTTTTTTTCCTCTCCAAATCTAGCTCTATAGTAGGGTTGGTTGGGGAGGCATGCATGTTAGGAGTGGCCGGGGGTGGGGAGTGGCTAGGTAGATAAGGGCCTGGTCATAGTGGCGTCAACTAGGTCAGGTTAGGGACTCTTGGTCGTGCTTGGTGACCGAGCTCGTCGGGAGTTGGAGAACATGGTGGCCCAGTATGTGAGGGGAGTAGGGGAATGAGGACGTCGCTGTGTGCGGGGTAGGGTTGCGGCCGCGCGGAGCTCGGGCGAGACCCTTCGGCGCTCAGAACAATGGGCGGTGGGGCAGTGCCCGACGATGGACGGCGGGGGGAGGGGGGGTGGAGGGAGGGACAGTGGGGCATAGGGAAAAAGTGTTGCATCGAGCGTGTAGAGGAGGCGTGGAGAGGAAGAAAGACATGGGGAGGGCTGGGCAAACCTTCGGCATGTGGTGAGGAGGGTGTCATAACATGCGCCTGTGCTGGAATGCCCTGGCGCTCACAACGCTGCTGGAATCGGGCTCAAACGTCCGGGCACTCACAACGCTGATTGAATCGAGGATTATATCTATTTTTCATACAACTTTATTTTTTATTTTTCCTATTTTATAGAGAAAAAGTCTAGCCGAGCCGACCATCTTCAACTAATGTGTCAGCACCATTTGACTCTGTCGGTTAGAAACTGTCTCGAAACTGTCTCAAATTTATTGACATCAGCGACAAGTGAGGTCCAAAGAGGTCAGTTATAATTTATGAAAAATAGATTTTTTTCAAAAAATTATCCAAACACTTTTCTATAATAAAAATCCATTGGCAAATACTAAATTCTACTTTAATATGAAAATATTTTGTTTTAACTAAGTGAACCAATTTCATATTTGGAAAAAGTCTAGTTCACCCCCGAGCTTTGGCACCCTGGGTGATCCACCCCTAAAGTTTAAAACAGTCTAAGCAACACCTTAAACTATCCAAAACCGTTTAACTTACCCCCCAGCTGGTTTTGGGGCGGTTTTGTCAACGTGGCACCCCGACCTAGCAGACTTGGCCACCGTGGCATCCCTATCTCGCCCGCCCCTCTGCCCGGTCGCTCACAAAGACGTCCACGCCAGGCGGTCGCCGCATGGCCGCCGCCGCCAGGGCCGCCGCTGCATCCACCCTCGGTGCCGCGCCCACCACTCGGGCGGCGTGGGCCTCTATGACGGCGGCGGCGCCTCCTCCACTCTAGACACCAGGCCGCGTCACCTCCACGCCGGGGCGACGTCGCGCCGGCGCTGCCTCCTACACTCCTCGCCGGGCGGGCGCTGCCTCCTCCACGCTGGGCCTCCCTTGGAAAGCTCCTTCGGAGCAAGTATTATGGCAGGCTGTAAGCGGCTAAATGCTGACGTGGAGGAGAGAAGGGAGGAGAAAGAGGAGAGGCGGGCTGTAAGCTTACAGCCGGCTTGGGCACAATAACCAATAAACTATGTGAGATAGACAGATGGGCCCTGTATTAATTGGGAAGAGTTAACTATTGTATGGGTGGGCTAAGAGAAGGCTGTAAAGAACCTTACAGCCAGCAGGTCGGCTGCATTATAATACTTGCTCTCACACGCTTAGCTGTAGCTGCAGTAAATATTGTTCTTTGCTTTCTTTTCTGCTGCTATCTTGTGTTCATGAACTGGCTTCTGAGGAGAAATATACTGCCTGCATTTCCTACTCTTAACTCCTCTTCTTCGTCAGCAGACCATAAAAATGATTCCAAGAATATGACCATAAAAATAATAGTTGAACATATACTCTTAACTGCATTTCGATCCATATCCTTTCTTCGTTCGTGTGCTAGCACATACGTCCTCGCCGGCGTCATGGCACTCGGCCTCTGCTTTTCTTCACTTAGCTACTTCTCCACGGTAATGGAGTCGATCTCCTTGCTAAGCTCCTTGCACGGTGCATGCGTCCTGGTTGGCCGTAGGCCGTGGCGACGAGGACGAGTAGATGTACGTATTTCCATATTTTCGGTTTTGTTTGCAAGAGAGAAATGGAAGTATATGACATAGCCACGACGTCATGATGACGCATCAAGCTAACAGGACAAAGGCACGGAGCACGTGGCCGCTGCGGCTCAGCCGTGCTCGGCCAATGCTCCGGCGCTCTGCGCGGGCACGGCCGCTCTATGACGAAGGTGACGACGATGTCCTGCAGCGTGCCGACGAAGCAGAAGAGCGTGGTGAGCGACAGCTGCGATGAATAGACGAATACTGCTTCATGGTGTGGTCTGCAGGACGAAGAGGGAGGCCCAGGCGATGGTGGCCACGATGACGAACACTGAGCCGAGGAACCATTTCCGGGCGCTCATCTCCGAGGCGGCGGCGGGGGGCCGCGGCGTCGGCTCCGTGGACGGATGCGTGCCTGGTCCACGGCAGCTGGCAGCTGCATCATCGGGCCCTTGTCGAGCGTCATCAGCATTGCGCCGACCACGGTGACCAACTCGTGAAGGCACTTGCGAACGAGCGGATACAGACTTACGTTTTGTGCTCAAGTCGGTCAATAACGCCAAGGTGGACTGCCAGCTGAGCAAAATCACCCAAAAAAACAGCCTAGGGGGTAGGTTAAACGGTTTACAAAAGTTTAAGGTGTTGCTTACACGGTTTTAAACTTCAGGGGATGGTTCAACCACGGTGCTAAAGTTCAGGGGTGTTCTAGACTTTTTCCTTTCATATTTTAACAAAGACATGATGTACATCTTTTGTTTTGCTTTTTTTTGCTCAACACGCACCTTTGAAGGACTGAGTTGGCAAATCTTGAAGTTCACGAAGTCGCCACAGGCACCTCGCTGTCAACGGACCTCGCCTACCACTTAATGCATAGCGTCAGAAAATTCTGAAATAAATCCATGATAAAGTGTCGCACCCATGATTTGAACCATAGGTAGGAGCCCCCAACCAATGGCCTTTGTCATTGCGCCATGAGCCCCTTGACACATCTTTTGTTTCTTTTGTAGAATTATTTGAATATGATATGATCTCCTAATGTTTAAAATTGAATAGAGCATGCCAGCCAAAACAAATCCTGGTACCGCATGAATCAGTGTGCAACCTGCCGTGCAAACTGAAAAAAAAAGTTCCCTTAGGGTACTTACAATACTAGAAACTATCATAGTTTCTATAGTCTTGGACATTGTGTTAAGATTCTAACTTCCACAATGCAATTTTCTATCATGATGTTACATGACCCACTTGTCACTCTCACAGATTGTCTTGGTTTGTGTGAAGACTTGGTTTCTTAGTTAGACTTGATTTTGTGTTTTTCCTCTCTCTCTTCAATAAATACAGTGCCACATCAGTAAAGAGTAATAAATAGAGGGGTAATAAATGAGGATAGAAACTATGACAGAGTCTGCATTGTGAGTGCTCTTAGTAGCAATGTCTTGCTTAACCATGAAGACATCTATCTATACCTACCAATAAAATGAGGAAATTTTTAGTCCACCAAAATTTGGTTTGTTCCACCAAAATTTCTTTCACCCTTCCTTCTGGATTGATCTATGAGTCATACAAGAAAAAATCCAAATAAAACGGACAGAAAAGAAAATCAAATCTGTGTGTGAGTGTTTTTAGTCGTGTATACGTAGTTTTGTTTTTCTGAGAAACGATTAATAATGTAGTAGATGGCCCAAAACAATATTAGCGCAAAAGCCCAAATAAAAAACAATTAAGCTTCCAAAGCAGGCGTCGTGAGCGTGTCGTCGACTCCCTGATCTGCCCGCCGCCATCGCCATGGTGGAGGAGCGCCTCCCCGACCGGATCAGCAGCCTCCCCGACGGCGTTCTCGGCGACATCATCTCTCTTCTCCCCACCAAAGACGGTGGCCGCACGCAGGTGCTCTCCTCCCGCTGGCGCCACCTATGGCGCTCCGCTCCTCTCAACCTCAAGGCCTGCGTCGACTGGCATTACTCAGCTGTCCACAGTGTCCCTTCGTCCGTTGCAGTCTGGCACATCCTCTCCTCGCACCAGGGCCCTGCTCGCTGCTTCTCTGTCTCATACGGCGGCGACCGCCATCGCGTCACTGCGGACGTTGGCGGCTGGCTCCAGTCCCCGGCCCTCGACAAGCTGCAGGAGCTCCAGATCCACCTCCGCCTCCAGCTGGTTCCAGAATCAGCACTACACCGCTTCTCGTCCACCCTTCGTGTAGCCACCTTCAGCCGCTGCCTTTTCAGGGAGGATGATACAAAAGATGTTGCCGCTGCGCTTCTTCATTTGCCGCTTCTCAAACAGCTGAGCCTTGTGAATGTCGTCATCTCGGGGAGCTACCTCCATGCCTTACTCGCCGCCTGCCCTGTCCTACAGAGCTTGCTGCTACGTTGTATCTTCCCTCCAGTGCAGATCGTGTCACCTAGCCTCATAAGCATCGGTGTGCATTCTGGCTGGACAAAGTATGGTAAGGTACCAGTACCACAGCTCGTCATCAAGGACGCACCATGCCTAGAAAGGTTGTTACTTTTTGGTGGAAATAAGATCGACGTGTTGATAATCTCTGCGCCAAGATTGCATATTTTGGGGAAACTCCGTAGTACTAATTTCCCCAGGTTTCACTCTGGGATTTCGGCTACTGGTCAGGTAAGGGTGCCATCGATTCTCAGGGATACATGCATGCATATATACATATATGCATGATTCATAATGTTAAACATGCTTTTAACTCAGGGATCAAATATTATGGGTAGCATGACGCCGGTGGTGGGCAGTATGAAGGTCCTAGCAATATCAAACGTGAAACTCCAGCTGAGTGTGGTTGTTGACTTGATGAAGTGCTTTCCACATTTGGAGAAGTTGTACATCCAGGTAACATTTGTGCTCCCACCTCCATCCCAATTGTAAGTCACTCCAAGAATGAGAGTCAAAATTTATAAAGTTTGAACAAATTTATATGAAAAGATAATAATATTCGTAATGCCAACTAATTATCATTAAATTTTTTATTATCAATTATATTTTCATAATATACATATTAATTTGATGGTCACAACTCTTCCTTATTATTTTGGTCAAACTTATAATACTTTAACTCTCCAAGATTTTTCGAATGACTTACAATTTGGAATGAAGTACCATAGTGTGGACGTGCATTCCATTGCATATATACTGGTTAGCATTGACGCTATAGTACTTATGTTGACCCTTGTTTATCAGATAACTCATCCTGAGCTGGAAAATGGGTTTAGATACGAGGAGAACATTGGCGCCCTAGACATCCGTCTAAGGAAAATTGTGCTAGCAAACTATCAAGAGTCACAGGTTAAGTTGGCCAAGTTCTTTATATCAAGTTCAAGAATGCTGGAGTTAATGAGGTTTGAGTTGGTATTTGCAAACGTTAGCGATGAATGGATTGAAAGGCAACATAGTCTACTCGAGCTCGAAAAAAAGGGCTTCCATGGGTGCAAAGTTCGATTTTGTATCCGGAAACGTCTTGATTGGATCATGCACCCAAGATTGGGAAGTACATGATTTGTCAATAATGGACCCCTTTCAAAGGATTCATCATTAGGTCTGATGATCACAAATGAAAGATAATTTGTTTTCACTGTTTGACACATTTGGTATTGTTGAGATGGAAAGTGAAAGAATAAATTGATAGATATCTTGTTGAACCGTGTTTGTACAATATATACAAGCCCAGTGATGGCTAACCTATTCTACTATGCTCTTTTAGAACATATCTCTTTTTTCAATTGAAATTTGGAAACTTTTTTGTGAGAACAAAGGCTATCTTTGTTCTCATCTTTTTTTTTCTCTCTTTCTCTTCTTCTTTCTTTTTTTCCTTTCTCCTTTTTTCTTCTTCTTTTTTATTGATGATAGATGTCTCTTTTTGCAATATAACTTTTTTGAGAGAGATACATGGACAAAGTATTTAGAGCATTTATTTTGATAGAGCCTAACAAAGATATTTTGTTCACTCCTAGTGTAGGAGTAGAACATTTTTGGATCATGGATCTAGGTGGAAAGCATGTTTTGTGCCTACTCCGTGTAGGAGGTAGTTCAAATATTTGGTGGCGTGTACATGATCTTGATTTAAAAGCATGATAATTTTTCTCAACATGGGTCAACAGCGTTTGACATGCAGAAGGTTTTCAAATAGTACCATCATAGTTGGCCTTGGTATGAATTTTCTCACCATTGAGAAGTATGTGTAACTATGAGTTTTAAACATTTTGTCAAAAAGGAATTCTCCAAGTACTTCAAATAGAGAAGGTTGGGATTTCTCAAGGGCCAAACCGCCTCCAAAACTAACCGACTGACTTAACTACTTGATAACAGAATCAACAACCGACTTGACCTCCTAACTGAATCAGTACTGACGGGTCACGACGTCAGGCATCCTGTAGCCCATTCGACAACACAGCAGTCCTTCAGCCTCACCCCATCTTGTAGTGCTTCTTCTTGTACGTGACACTGAGTAGATGTGTGACCACAATGCCTGCAATAACTCCATATATCCCTAATGCCTGCATGATCTCTGTTGACGAAGAACTAGGGTTCCACGCCAAACACACCGAGAGGGCCTTGGATGCCCACAAAGGTCGCGATCAACCTTGAAGCAGCAAACAACGTAGCGTGATCGGCTAGGGCTAATGTAGAGCTCGGTGATGGCTGGAAGAACCTCCGAACGCACCTCCGGGAAGACCCGTCGGGAGGACGCACGTGAGGGTTGCCCTAGGACCGGCAAGGCCGCCTAGAGCGCCGGCGAAGTTCGCGGAGAACGTCGACGAACAGCATGGTAGTAGAGGGGATGACCTACAAGCAAGACATGGTAGATTGATTTTTGTCGATTGGATGTAGATGGAATCAAATCGGCCATGAACCTCTTTATTATACATAGGAGGGTGGTCTTATCCTTTTAGGAAACCGTCCTTGGACGTTTCCAATCACCAGAAACCGACCTAAACACGATTAGGAAAGAATCGGTTCGATCTCAGACGGACACGCCCGCGTCGGGCTGACCGGACGCTGGAATCGGGCCGACCGGGCGCACCGGTCGCTAGTGTCCGCCGATTCCGATAAAGCGCTGAAAACGCCAAAAAACGCCTTTGTCGACCGGGCGATTTGACCAGGACTCGACCGGACGCACCGTCGCTAGCGTCCGGCCGATTCCAGTAAGCTCTGAAATCGAGCCACGCACGCCCGATGACCGGACGCCGACCGGTCACACGATCGACGCGACGAGGAGTGACCGGACGGTCCGGTCACCTGCGTCCGGTCACTTACAGAAAAGCCCCTTTTGATCTTCCTTGAGGAGTCTGAAATTTTACCATGACTTAGCCCACGCCATTTTCGCCATTTTTGGGTGTCAACAATCTCGAATAACAAAACGTGTGTGACCCATTATCGCAACATATGCGTGAAATTCAATCACAGTGGACGCGTATGCGAGATCTATGGTGAAGAAAACTAGAAGATATAACCCGTGCGTTAACCAGATGCCTGCCTACTACACCACATTTATTTTTGCATCGTTAGATTACGTCTAGGCCGTTTGATTTTGTTTTGAGTGACTAGGATGGCGTGACTGCCAAAGTTGCAGTCTTTATAGCCATTGCAACCAATCCTATCGAGATCCAACTATGAAAGAGGCAACTGTTGCACCTCTCGTGATCCATGTTGTTGTTTGTGTTGAAATAGTTCTTTTGTCCACCCAAACAGTCATGACAGTATCAAGTGGGTAGTGGAATCCCATATTTAGATATAGCTCGGGACAGAGTAGATTGTTCGTGATGCTCCGGATTGGCAAATGGAGGTAATGCACAAGGAAGAGTAGATTGTTTATATCCTAATTATGCAACCGTGCAGGTGTATGGGTGGATATACAGGCAACTTTAGAGTACGTAGATAATATAAACCTTTGTTACTCTTGGGTGGTGTTGTGACACATAGTTTCCATGGTACAATTAACCTTGTTTGGCACCAGAGGTACACATACTCGCGCATGGCCCACTGCCTATGATGTACTCCCTCCGTTTTAAATTGTAGTTCACTTTGGCTTTTCTAAATACATTGATTTTGCATTGCACCTGGTTATACACTATGTCTAAATACATAATAAAAACAATGTATCTAGAAAAGCCAAAGTGAACTACAATTTGGAACGGAGGGAGTAGCTAGCTAGATGGGAATGGGAGGATGTATACAATTCAGTACACAAAAGCTTGTGATCCTTGGCACTTGCGAGCTATTGCTCTTATATGGACAACATACAGTCTCAATGACCCAATTATCCTTGCTCTGCACCAGAGTCACATGAGTAAAAATTAGCATCCTGTGGTATATAGTGTCACAACTCACAACAACCAGTAAGCCACAAAGGCTACAAGCGCATACATTCTCTAAGTGCAATTTATTTATAATAGTGTAATAAATCCATGTTCAATTACAGACCAGGTCAGTCAGTCACTATGACCGATTAAATTAATTGTTTCATGTTCTTATTTTTATTTAGTTTCTCAGATGTTAGAATGATCATGTTGGCTAATAATGAAACTAATAATAAATTAAGCATGGTCAGAGAAGAACAAATTTCTGTCTATTCCGAGATCGATCTAGAAATATTGGACTAGTATGTTTCCTATATTCTTCTGGTTGTACATTGCTGTGTTATTTTACAATAGGCAAATAATGTAACCATGGATTTCAACCATAGAATTCTGATCTCAAGAAAGCAAAAAGGCATATAGAAAAGTATGGTTTCCAGCACAAGAGGTTATCAGAATTTCTTATCAAAAGTCTGATTACATTTGAAGGATCAATACCTTATGGTAATACGCTAGTCTTCTTTTTATAATCCAACCTTTGAGCAAGGCAGTTCCTTGGGCACACACTCTCTCTCATGAATCAGAGGGGATGTTCTTCTTGTGAATTTATCTCAAGTTCCAATATTCACTCTCATGGAGGTAGATGGTGCACTGACAAAACATTCTGTGATGGTTGGTCGACAACACCATTTCCTGATGCCTCATAGGCCCGTGTGTATGTATCTCCCATGTCTCATGGAGAAAAGGAGTGAAACTATGGAGATACCAAGGGGTGTAGCCTTTTTAGGTAGAATGTATAGCTAAGTGCCTAAGTGTGTGTGTGGTAACCTAGGGACAGGGTAGAACATCTATAACTTGAGAGAGCTCCAACTTTAGGCATTGTTTCGCTTTTATAGGCGCACAATTTATTCTCCAGGAGAATTAATTAGTAATTAACTTACTGTGTCATGACGCAAGAAAGGTACATGCGGATCATTTGGTGAAATCGCCAACCAGATAGCCACAACTACATATATACTATTGATTTATTGCAGCATGTTTGCTCCACTTCAAACATGGTTCCTACAGCTAGCTCACTTATTAATACTCAGACTGAGTTATGTAGTTCACCAAGTAATGTGAGACTACTGCACATTAGTGTATTGCGAGAAAGCTAACGTTTATGAAGAACCAACAGTTTTAGGGTGTTGGTGGTGCAGAGCAGAAATATTTTAATGCTGGTGATCTTGACTTTTGCTGCTTTTATCCTAATGACAATGAGTTTAGCTGAGTTGCAAAGTAGTCTCTATATACTCCAGTATTATGGAAGTGATCCCAGCCCCGTGGTACACATCTGTATAAGTAACAGTTAATAGGATTTATCTGGATGTCAAGAACCTTGGTTGAGTTCTGCAGTAAGATTTTTTTTCGCTATCTAGGATTATGGTAATAATAATCCCCATTGCTCAGCTCTCGCAGTAACCATAATTTGTAGCCTGTAGGATAAAACATTTCATTTAGTTTTTAATAACATTTTTTTTAATTTTTCTATGCAACTCCAAATTCAAGACAATGAGGATGCTCAAGATGAACCTGCATCTAATTTGCAGGGTATACATGGATAGGACAGCACTAAGCCGCGATGGGTCCTGCGCGACCCCTTCGATCCTCCTCACGCCGCGCTCCCTTCCTCCTCCACCCCCACCGCTAGCAGGAACTGATCCACAATTTAAAATGTCAATCATGCTGGAGCAAATCGATAAATATCATTCTGAACTTGATCTTCATATGGCACGTGGAGTAAACATTCGCCATTTTCGCCTTGCCAGTCATGCTGCACCAAACATTTGCTGCCATGTTCTACTCAATTTGCCAAAATCCATCGGGCGGGGGGTCTGCTGACCCTACCTGCAGTATTGTTGCTGCCTCATCCCGATCATCGGTGCCATAGAGTTATGCGGTGGCGACACTAGGACTGTATACAGTAGATACTAGATGGTACACTGATAAAGCATGCTCAAAAGAGTGATGATGATCCCACTCCTGTCGTATCCCCATACAGAGTGTTGACACTGAGCATGTACAGGGCAGTGGGGGAACTGAAGATGTGCATTGGCTAACAACATGGTCTCCTGATGCCTCATATGCCCAAGTGTACGTATATATAAATCTCCCATGTGTCTTGGAGAAATGAAACATCAACAAGGGATCTCTACGGAGCATAGGTTGACTGACTAAGAAGGGTGACTCACAAGAAACAACAAACTAGAATGTCTGACTCAAGAGAACTCTAGCTTGTAAGATTTGTATTGCTTTTGTAGGTACATGTTTTCTACGAGAGCTTGTAATTATGGTAACTTGTTGTGTCATGATGATAGAGGGTACTCCTACATGACTACATATTGGCGTGCATTTAGTTCGCGATATTTCCTCGTCCTGACATGGTCGGGCGCTACGGGTGCCACGATCCACTTAATATATATTATTCATATTCATAGGATTCTTTATTTCACCCACCAATTTAATTGTGCAAGGCTGTACTGTATATAGTGCATCGTGGAAATACAAGTCTATATTTCTCTCACCAATAAGCACTACAGAAACAGGATCTTCGCCGACGGGACTGCGTTTCGCCGACCACTTCAAAAGTTGACGGTCGGAGAAGATTTCTTCGCCGACGGCCGCGTTTGGCAAAGAGGCACGGTCGGCGAAGAGGTCTTCGCCGACCGCCCGTTCTCGGCAAAGAGCAACGCTTAAAAGCACCCTCTTTGCCGACCGCGAACGGTCGGCGAAGAAAACCCGTCGGCATTTTTGACACCAACGTAACGGTTAACGTCGGCGACATTTTAGCCGACCGCCCACCGTCCGGTCGTCGGCAAAGTTCAACATCTTCGCCGACCGCCCACCGTCCGGTGGTCGGGCGGTTTTTTTTTTAAATTATAAAAAGCAATGCCCGCCGCCACGTGTCGGGGAAAAAATACCGGCGTCGGGACTTCGCCGAAAGCACCCTACAGATGGCGGTCGGCAAAGACGGTCTTTGCCGAGCACTGCTCAATCGGGTGCTCGGCAAAGATTGCCTTTGCCGAGCACCTTTTCCAAACCTCGGCGAAAGTTTAAATTTTTTTTTTTTGAATTTTCCATCACAACTTTTTCTGTGCCTTAGCTACAGTACTTAGAGTTCATTATTCAAGTTTGAAATTTTTTTTAAAACTTTTTACTATATTTTATGAGTTTTCATGTTATAATTGAATTTCTTTCGAAAACTAAAATTTGAACAACAAGTGATTCGAATAATGGATCTAAATGATTCAAAAATGATAAACATGCTTGTGAGTCTATATTGAGTCCTCCTCCATGGTAAGACACCGAAATTCAAATATCTTGTGCGCGAAACACGCCGACTCACTTGCTGTTTGCCGATTGTTTTAAAATTCTATAAAATTCAAACGGAGTTGAAAAATCATGAAACTTGACGAGTTGTCCTTATATCGCATGTATACGCTTATGAAAAAAAGTTTGAGTCGATTTAGTGGACGGTTGCATCTCGGATGGCAGTTACCAAGACATCTCCAAAGATGTGATAACGAAACTCAAGTCGAGATGTCCGGGTTTCAAGAAATCCGGTATGCAAACTTGCATGAAACCTTTTCAAATTTTTTTCCATAGTTTAAACATGCAATATAACGATGACTCGTCAAATTTCATGAATTTCCAACTTCGTTTTTTTTAGAATTTTAAAATGATTCACGCGCCGCGGGAATCGAAATGTCTCGCAAGACAAGATCTTTGGATTTTCTCACGTGTCCATAGATGAGGGCTCAAAATATACTAACAAACAAGAATATCATTTTTCCAATCACATAATTCCATTTTTCTAAGGACCTGCGCTTCAAATTTTAGTTGTCAAAAAATATTCAAGTAAAAGAAGAAAAGTATTAAAAAATAGTAAAATGAGCGAAAAATGTCCCAATTTTTGACATGTACTTTTAAATACTCTAAGTAAGCTACAGAAAAAATCTGAAGTGAAAAATCCAAAAAAAATTTTTTGCTTTGCCGAGCACGAACTTGCCCTCGGCGAAAATCGTCTTCGCCGACCGCCAAGTCTATGGGCGGTCGGCAAAAGCCGTGGCCCCGCTACCCCCGTTGGTTCGCTTTAAAAAAAAAAAAAGGAAAATCTTTGCCGATCGCCGGTGGTCGGGTCCGCTTCCCACGCGACCAGCCCAAAAAAAGGCAAAAAACTTTTGCCGCCGCCGGTGGGTCGGCGGCCGCTTTCCCGCGACCCCACCCAAAAGGGAAAAAACTTTGCCGACCGCCGGATCGGGGCGGTCGGCAAGCCGGTTTCGCCGACCGCCTCCGGATCCGGGCTGTCGGCGAAGAATAAAAAAAAAAAAAAAAACACAAAACCCCGAACCCTTATCCGCCGGACACCACACTCACGCACACACTCAACACCACTCACACTCACGCCCCACACACACACACCAACCCGCCGCCGCCGTCGCCCGCCGGAGGCCGGCCGCGACTCCCCGCGACGCCCGCCCCGACGCCCGCATGGCGCACAAGAAGAGGGCCGCCTAACGCTTCCTATGACGCCAACGACCGGCAGGGCGCATAAAGAACTCCGGTGGGGCCAACGGATCGTTGAGTACACGGCGGCGACTCGCGAAATATGGGGAGGACTACGATCCGGGGCGCCCATGCCATTGATACGGACATCGTCATGGCCACTTTTGAGGCAAGAAGCACGGGAGGTTGGGGCCGCCGACGGCATCATCGGCAACTCCCACTTGAGACTCTCCGACGTCCGAGCACGGAGGGCGACACGACCCGCCGATCTGGCCCAGAGCAAGCGTGGCACGGGGCCGTTTTCGGTGCCCTTGAGGTGGAGGCCCAGCAGCCTAGCCCAGCAGCTAGCGGAGGAAAGGAGGCGCCGTCGAGGTGGAGGCCCAATAGGCGACAATGGCGGCCAAGTTCGAGGAACTTACTAGGTTCCTTGCCACGACAGTGGATTGAGTCTCGCCACCCACCTCCTAGGTCCCGGTCGTTCCACGACCGCAGACTCAGGCCGTTCGGTACTCTGTGAGTATGATAGCAAAGAGTTTCCATTTTCGTTTCAAATAATCATGTCTAACACCCGCAACATTGTCTTCTTTGGCGCAAGGCTTCCACTCCGTGGATCGGGCGGGGTCGAATCACCCCCGCCGGTGCTCCGTGTAGAGCAAGGCTTCCGTCCCGAACCATCAAGTTCCACCTTTCCCACCCTTGCCACCAGCTGCATGAACTTGTGAGACTCCCCGCGACTTGTCTGGATCATTTGTGGACTTGTTTCTCTTGTGAACTTGATGTTGGACTTGTGGACATGATGTTGGACTTGTGAGACTCGATGTAGACTTGTGCAACTTGTTTTATGTGATATATCGTTGTGTTTCATGTGGCGTATGTGGCAATGCGATATATATATGTTTTGTGATTGAATGGATGAAATATATATTATGCATGTGTTTGTTTGTCAAGGGGAAAACAAAAAAAAAAAAAAAAAAATAACATTTTTCGAGGGCTTTGCCGACCGCCTCGCGCAATTGTGGTCGGGCGAAGGAGGCTTTGCCGACCGCCTGCGCAATTGCGGTCGGCAAAGCTGGGAAAAAAATGCCCGACGCGCCACATTTCCAGCCGCCGACCGTCGACGGTCGGCGAAGGTAACTCCTACCTTCGCCGAGCATCAAGATGGTAGGCGGTCGGGCGGTTTTTTTTTTAAAAAAAAAACAGATTTGCCGAGCACCTACATGGACGGTGGTCGGCGAAGATTTTTTTAAAAAAAAAAAATAATCCTTTGCCGACAGCCCACCTAGGCGGACGGTCGGCAAAAAAAAAAAAACGTCTTCGCCGACCGCCCCGGTCGGCAAAGATGGCGTAACGGACGTCGACCGATTGCTCCGTTAATGGCTACTTTTCTTCGCCCGACCGTCGTTTTTGGTGGTCGGCGAAGGCTACGCCGAGAGGTGGTATTTTTTCGGTGGTCGGCGAATCTCTTATGCCGACCAAAAATTCCCAGACGAGGGCCGACGAGCTAAACGGTCGGGCGAAGCCTTCGCCGATCGTTTTTCCTTCGCCGACCGCTGCGACCGCCGGGCGAATCACCAGTTTCCTGTAGTGAAGAATCTGTCGGACTGTAGTTCACGTGCATTGTGAAAAATCTAATGACTTCAAAGAACCAACCATGTTAAGACACCTAATGAATGGCGGACCATAAATAAAGTAGGCTATGCTCACGCATAGCCATTTTAGGTGATATTTTATACGCATGGAGTTATTATTAGATATATTGTTGATTGCCTGCTTCGTAAAAGAAACTTGATATTATCGATATCCATGAAGAAGAAATGGCATGTTTTATAAAAACATTGTGGTCATTTACAGCAATGATTGAAGACATGCTCGAATTGTGATTGAAATGAGATAGATGTTGAAATTCATGAGTTTCGTGGTGTTCAAAATCTTGTTGTACAACATTTCTGAATAACATAGCATTAACATCCTATTTTGGCTGCATGTATAGCCAAACCATGGCATGGTATGTAGTGCATGTTGGTCAAGTGCCGGGATCTATCGAACCCGGGAAGATTGCTCGTTCAAGTCTCCGGCTACCCCGGTAATTGTTACAAAAATACAAGACTGAAGCTGAAGCTTTCGGGGCCTACTATGGTGAAAACTTTCACAATCAACCAACCCCGGAGATCGATGAGAAGCCTCTCTCCATAGATATGAAGATTAGGAGAATTGCGACTTGGCCTATGAAAGATGTTTTGATTTACGTCATGGCTATTGTCAATGTTTTCCTTATTTGGAAGTTGATGTCCTTGGCTCAATTTCGTAGAACATTAGGTGGAGTTAGTTGTATGTAACCTTTGAACCATGTAATGTATCTATGATGCTTTTATGGGTTTAAAAATAGCTGATTTTCGGGGAAAAAATTCATAAATTATAAAAATTTTAAAACAAAAATGCCGGGTGGCATGGGCCCGACAGTGAATGACATACAATCCGCATCAACTACACCAAACACTATCGGTTTGAATTGCAAACCGTCATCGATGACAGAAACATCACCGTCGGCTGCACTAACCAACCGATAGTCTTCACTCTAATAACGCTGTCGGGTTGAAATCAGCCCGGCGGTGTTCACGTAAAAGTTCACCGACGGGTTCAAAGTAAGCCGCCATTGTTAGCTCTTTCGATACACCGCCGGCTCGGTCTAAACCGATAGTGTTATCCCCCCGCAGTTACGTCGGTTCGCTAAAGCCCGACAGTGCTCCCAATATCAACTCTGCCGGGTGACTTCCGAACCCCATTGCTTGGATCAAAAATGCTTTGCGGGTCGTGGAACAACCGGCGGTGTTCGGTGACGGGCGCTGCCGGTTCGATATCAAACCGGCAGTCTCTCCTCGCATCACCGCCGGTGTTTTGACCCGTAGTGTTTCAAACCCCACATCACCACCGCTATGGTTCTGTCGGTTCAGTTTTTCGGCAAAGTGAAGGGGGTTGGAGCCCGGCAGTGATGAACAATTCTGTAGTAGTGTAATAAAAAAAGATAACTGTTTTGACCCAACTAATTACTAATTAAGCCTTCTTATAGATCATTTTTATTATTAATGAAGCCTACTTTTCTGTACAAAAGATTGCAGCCACAGAATTATCTTTCCAACTTCTTCACATTATAGTACAGTACACTGTCGTACTTGGTTGGGTGACACCATACCAGGGCAGTACCAGTTTCTAGTCAATTTGTTTTCCTTGTTCAAATTTCAATCCCGATTTTTACTGTTTGATGCTGCAATTGCAAATAGATATGAGCCTTCTATCAGGAAGTGATCAAGAGTTTGAGATGTTAATCCTGCTCGGCTGCTCCACCAAATCGACAATTAGTCTTCATGTGGCTTCATAGAGAAAACATCTGCCATTTTTCACTTGCATAGTTGTTTTCGATAACAAAACTAATTTCCAGCCAATGTTTTGCATGCATAAATGAATGATACATTCTCTATTTTAGGAAGGTGTTGATTCTCTATATATCTATTACGTCTTGAAAAAGAGAGAGACGAGCATCGCTTGTCAAAAATGTATGAAGTGGCAGGATCCAAGGCACGAACTACATAAGCATTGAGAGACCACGCAACCTTTCTCATAAGCTTGAGCACACTGCCTCTGCAGGTTATCAGTCATCTCACTTGTTTGATGTCACTACGTATCATGGGCGCAAACATTATTGCAGCAATCTCGCCATTGGCAACACTGAGTGATGCGGTGGTGACATTTGTTTGATGTCAATACCCGAGGTCTAGTAGTATAGTCTAAGAATCCATGACGACCCTCCTCAACCACTGATAAGTATATCTCGCTAATCACACTTGTGTGATATCCCCCGGTGGCAACATTGAATGCTCAAGTGGTGACACTAATCCCATACAAGGTAAATGGTACAGTGACAAAGCTGTTCTTGATCATTCGCCAACAACAAGGTCTCCTGATGCCTCGCATGCCCTAGTGTATCCATGTATAAATGAAAGACCAAGGAGGGACTCCCGAGGTAGTGTACAGCTAAGTGACAAGGGTGACTTGAGAGCTCTCTAACTTGTAATTTTTGTGTTGCTTTTATAGGCACAGATTTTCCAGCGGCTGGAGCTCTCGTAGTTACTACTCCGTAGCTTGATGTGTCAGTTACATCTACCATTCAAGTGACATAACCAATCAGTCAGCAGCCACAACATACACATGACCCATTTACTACAGGATGTACTGCACGTAATTCATTGTGAAAAAAAGGGCACGCATAATGCATGCACGGCAAGTCGTCAATAAAGCAGGCTATGCACACGCACATGTTCAGAGTACTTGTGATTAATTGACTTGTACAATCCTTCTGTATTTACCTTAGTGAATATTATCACATATTTGAGACCCTAAGTGAATTCAACCAGAAAAAGATTAAACTGGAAATTTTAAATCTCTTCATTCAAGTTATTTGGATTTTTAAATACGAATTTAAAAATCATTAATATTAAAACAAAATTCTAGGTTCTAGTGATTCGAAATGCCAAAGTTGTCAACAAACAAACTTTTCATATCTCTTATAATAATACAAATTTAGTTTAGGCTGTTTTTTTTTTTTCCCTCCGTGGTACTTTGAAAAATTGAAATCAAATGAATTTCAATGTATGAAAACTTAAAATAGAATTTCAGGTAATAAAGGATCTCAAATGAAAAGGTAGACAACTATAAATCTCTAGAATCGATTTCTATAGACGGACCGATTTAGAAACCATTTTTAGAGGAGGATGTCGTTTTGAGCCGCCTCTGCCCTAAAAATACCATCTGTTGCTAAAAATAATCATTTCTATAGTAATGACCCTACACATAACCATTGTACAATCAGTATACGTAATCTTAACCCCTCTATACAAAAAACCTTTGTTCAATCGCTAATCACAACCCCTGTGGACACCTATTCAAAACTGAGCGGCACATGACCTTACTAATCACAGCTTCTAAGCGACCAGCTGTTGACGCCAATCTAAGGTTCCACGCCAAGCACACCGGGAGGGTTTTGGACACCCATGAAGGTTGCGATCAACTTTGAAGCAGCGAACACCGCAACGTGATTGGCTACGAACGATCGGGAGATCGCCAGGGGCCGATGTAGAGCTCGGTGACGGCTGGAAGAACCTTCGAACGCACCTCCGGGAAGACCCGTCGGGAGGACGCACGTGAGGGATGTCCTAGGACCAGCAAGGCCGCCTAGAACGCCGACGGCGAAATTCGTGGAGAACGCTGCCGAACAACAGGGTAGAAGGGAAATTGACCTACAAGCAAGACGGTAGTAGATGTGTTTCGATTGGATGTAGATGGGATCAAATTGACCATGAACCTCTTATTATATAGAGGGGGCCGTCTTATCCGCTTAGGAACCGTCTTAGATGCGTTTCCAAGCATCAAAACTTGCCAAAAACCGATTAGGAAAGAGACCGGTTCGGACGAGTCACAAAATCGCCGCGAGATTCCACGCGCGGGGCCGGTCCGAGGACCTTGCCGCTGCGGCGCCGCTTGCCGGGACGGTGCCCTATGCCCGACGCCTCCGGACACAGTCCGCAGAGGCCTACAAGCGGGTCTTCCGTCGGACGCCCGCAAAAAAAGCGCCGGGCGCCAAGTGCCGGCGTCCGCGCATCTTGACCGAGCGCCGGAGCGTCCGTTGCGTCGTCGTCCGGACGCGCCTGGCACGGAGCTTCAGCGTCGAAGCCTGCAATGTCAGCCGATTGCCTCTTCTTTGCTGAATCGACAATCTTGCGGCCCTTAAATCGACACACATATTCACATGTATAAACAAGAGGCAACAAATAATAATTTTTTTCATGAGTCAAATTTGAATAAATTCAATAATCTAAGTAAACAAGTTATTATTAACATATTATAAAACATGAGTTTTAATTCCAAATGACTTATTTCGGATATCCATTGGAAATCCAAGGGTGAAAAACTAAACCCGAACCCAAACCTAAACCTGATAATCGTGGGTGAAAAACCAGCACCAAACCCCAAACCCTTGCCATCTTTAGCTTTACATCTAATCCCCGGCAAGCTAGAGCACAAATTGAACAAAGTAAGCATACATCGGCACCATCCATGATCACTCTATCCACCGGCAGCGGTGGATTCCCATTCCCTTCACCGTCATGGAAACAGTTTTATTAGAAACACCGAACTACTTAAGTTGTGGTCATAATGTATTTTGTTGGGGGCTAGCCTCATTCGTTTTCTCAATAAGGCAATTTGGCCAGAAGAAGAAAACAACAACACGATGGAACCCTAAGGGGCACCCCTGGCGGCCACCCCATACCCGCCTCCCGGCCGCCATCCCGGCACGCACACCCCCCTGTCTCCAGTAGATTCTCATTGGTGAGAGAAATTAATAATTCAGCATTTTCCACAATGCACAATGTGCAATACAACCTTGTACATATAAATTGTTGGGTGAAATAAAGATTTCAATGAATATGAATAATATCGTACGTAGCGCCCGAGACCATGTGAGGACGAGGACATATGCCAAACTAAATGCACACCCATGCAGTCATGTGGGAGTGCCCTCTAGCATCATGACACAATAAGTTACTATAACTACGAGCTCTTCTAGAAAATATGTGGCTACAAAGAGCAATACAAATCTTACAAGCTAGAGTTCTCCAGAGTCAGCAATTCTAGTTTGTTGGTTCTTGTGAAAGTCACCCTTCTTAGTCAGTCAACCTATGCTCCTTAGAAATCCCTTGTTGATATATGTTTCATTCTCTCCAAGGAACATGGGAGGTTTATATATATGTACACTGGGCATGTCTTGCGCTTTCTTTTTATCCTCTTCTTGTAATAATTTGGTTGTGTACCTCCTCGGATATAGAGGCCGGATGCTTTTACTCATTCATTATCTAAAAAACTTGGGCATGTGAGGCATCTGGATTCTGGAGACCATGTTGTTAGCTAATGATCTAGGAGTGTTTTCTCGGTGTCCCCTCTGCCCTATGTTTGACGATGTACTCCTCATCAAGCTGGGGTCTAGGTACATTGTAGATAGTCGGTTAAGACACACTAGTAACGAAATGATTTTGCGAGCACTTGCAAAATCTTTTCCGTGGCGGGTACTTTTTTTGCCCGTGACGGAAAATACTCCGCCACGCCCAGCTTCTTTTTTACGTGGCGGGCGTTTTTACCCGCCACGGTAAAGATTTTTTGCCCGTAACGGAAAATACTCCGCCACGTCCAAATCTTTTGTGTTGCTTTTATAGGCACAGATTTTCCGGCGGCTGGAGCTCTCGTAGTTACTACTCCGTAGCTTGATGTGTCAGTTACATCTACCATTCAAGTGACATAACCAATCAGTCAGCAGCCACAACATACACATGACCCATTTACTACAGGATGTACTGCACGTAATTCATTGTGAAAAAAAGGGCACGCATAATGCATGCACGGCAAGTCGTCAATAAAGCAGGCTATGCACACGCACATGTTCAGAGTACTTGTGATTAATTGACTTGTACAATCCTTCTGTATTTACCTTAGTGAATATTATCACATATTTGAGACCCTAAGTGAATTCAACCAGAAAAGATTAAACTGGAAATTTTAAATCTCTTCATTCAAGTTATTTGGATTTTTAAATATGAATTTAAAAATCATTAATATTAAAACAAAATTCTAGGTTCTAGTGATTCGAAATGCCAAAGTTGTCAACAAACAAACTTTTCATATCTCTTATAATAATACAAATTTAATTTAGGCTGTTTTTTCCCTCCGTGGTACTTTGAAAAATTGAAATCAAATGAATTTCAATGTATGAAAACTTAAAATAGAATTTCAGGTAATAAAGGATCTCAAATGAAAAGGTAGACAACTATAAATCTCTAGAATCGATTTCTATAGACGGACCGATTTAGAAACCATTTTTAGAGGAGGATTTCGTTTGAGCCGCCTCTGCCCTAAAATACCTATGTTGCTAAAAATAATCATTTCTATAGTAATGACCTTGTTTTGGCCATTGCTCAAACATTGGACGCGTCCGGCGGCCCCCTCGCGGCGCGGTCCTCTCTAGACCGCGTCCGGCGTGCGCCAGATGCTTTGAGCCCTCGGCATCCCGGCGCCCCCTATCCCAGCATCCGACGGCCCCCTCATATGAAGGGCGCTCTAGACTGCATCCGGCATGACTCCGAACGCGTCCGGCGTTTTTCGCGGGCACGAGCGTGAAAATTCGTGTCCGAACTGATTCGTTTTAGATCGGTATTTTGGAAGGTCCTGGTGCTTGGAAACACATCTAAGGCAGTTCCTAAGGGGATAAGATCACCCCCTATATATAATGAGAGGTTCATGGCCGATTTGATCTCATGTACTTCCAATCGCCATACACAAACCCTAAACTCTATTTTATCTCTTCCAAACCCTAAACTTGTTGTTCGACGACGTTTTCGACGAATTTCATTGGCGTTCTAGGTGGCCTTGCCGACCCTAGAGCAACCTTCGCATGCGCTCCTCCCTACGGATCCTTCCGGTGGTTGTTCCAAAGCTCTCGCAGCCGAAATTAAGCTCTACATTGCCTCTACCATTCCCTAGATCAGTTTTGGTGATCAAATTGTGAGTCTTGCTGCTTGTTACAGGTTGATCGCAACCTCGTGGGCATCCAAGGCCCTCTCGGTATGTTGGTGCGAAGGCCTAGTTTTGTGTCAACAAGGTGCAATCACCTCATATATATAAATAGCTCAGGATATACAACAGATCGTTTGTGATGCTCCAGATCCGCAAATGCACAAAAAAGAGTTATATGTACCATTTCTCAACCGCTAGCATGATCTCTACTACTCTATCGATTCCTCGCGCTCCTAAGCCTATGTATAGGTCCCAATGTATTGAACCATGAAGGTGTATGGGTGGGTATACGCAAACTTTAGAGCAGATAATATAAGCCTTTATGACTCTTTTGGTTGGTGTTGAGACACATAGTTTCCATTGTAATAATTAGCGTTGCTCTGCACCAGAGGCACAGACACTCGCAAGCCTACCACCTAGGATGTCTAGCTCGCAATGAGGCAACAATGTAGATGGGAATGGGAGGATGTATACAACTAAATAGATAAACCCTTGTGCTCCTGTGCACTTGCGAGGTATTGCCCTTATATGGATAACATACAGTTTCCATGAGCCAATTGTCCTTGCCCTACACCAGAGGCACACTAGTAAAGATTAGCATCGTGTGGTATTTATAGTGTCACGACTCACAGCAACCAGCAAAGCCACAAAAGGCTACAAGTGTAATTGTATTAGTGTAATAAATCCATGTTCAATTACAGATGTGGACAACTCGTCACTATATATGCCCGATTTAATTGTTTCATGTCGTCATTGGCACTTAGTTTCTCAGATGTTAAAATATTAGGTAGGCTAACAATGAAGCTAATAATAAATTATGGCTAGAGCAGAACAAAATTCTGTCTATTGCGAGATCAATCTAGAAATATTGGACTAGTATGTGTTATCATATCATATTCTTCTGCTTGTACATTGCTGTGTTATTTTTCAATAAGCAGATAATCATGGCTTTCAACTGCATCAAGCAGATCATAGCTACGAACACCGCAATTATGATAAAGGCACAGCTTGCTGCGCATGAGAAATGAATTAGAATTCTGATCTCCAAAAAAAAAAAAAAGAGCCATATGGCCTCGTAGTGAGAGGTTATCAGAATTTCTTGTAAAAAAAACTAATTATGGTATTATGCTTGTAGTCTTTTATAATTCTGATGGGATCAACCATTGCTTTTATAGGCGCACAATTTGTTTTCCAGGCCGGAGAATTAATTAGTAATTAACTTGCTATGTCATGAGGTGAGAGAGGCACATGCACAGCGTGTCTAGTGATATCACCAGCAAACCTGCCACAACGCACGTACGATTCTTTTAGTGTGGCATATTTTCTCCACTTCAAACTTTTGTCGGGCACACAACGCACAGCTAGCTCACCTATTAATATTCACACATATTGAATTATGTATTCACCGATTAATGTGAGACTGTGTTATACACAGTGCTTCGTGGGGAAGCTAATGTTTATGAAGAACCAACAATTTTAGTGGCCCCTGGGGTGCAGAGCACACAAACATTTTAATGCTAGTCATCATCTTGACTGTTGCTGCTTTTATCCTGGTGACAACGAGTTAGCTGAGCTGCAAAGTAGTCCCTGCTCCAATATTTTGGAGGTGATATCAGCCCCATTGGCCATTGCATAGCTGTGTAACAATTAACAATTAATAGGATTTATCTAGATGTCAAGAACTTAGGTTGAGTTGCGAAGTATGTTTTTCGCTATCTATATGATTATGGTAATAATAATCCCCATTGCTCTTGTCGATTCCAGCTAGATTGGGCGGAATTGACACGTGTTCCTCGTTCGACGCAGCTCCCGAGAGGGTGTACGGAGCTGAATCTTCTCGACGGGCGGCGACGGGCAACAGCACGAGGGTCGAGGTAGATGGGAGGAGCCATGGCGAGGAGGGGAGGCAACGGCGCCCGGTGCGCCGGCGGCCGTGGCGGCGCGCAGTGGGGGGGGGGGGCGGCGGCGCACGGGAGCAGGGGGAGGGGAAGGCCTAGAGCTGAAAAACGATAGATATTTTTATTTGCTTGCTTATCCCCTAGAGATTACATGCCTCTTGCTTTTATAGCCCGAATAAGCGGGACTTGTAATCTAAGCAATCTCTATAAGGTTTCCTTATACAATTGGAATACCTTTACAAGCATATCCTATTTTATTCTTTCCTAATAATAAGGGTCTCCCTCATAGATAAGATATCCCCTTGCACACAAAAACTACCTAAGATAATCCTAACTTGAACCGAAGCGAACTCGGACTCGTGCGGGAGAGAGGAGGTGGCAGCGGCAAGGGGCCGGCCCCCCTGCTCACGCACGCCCCTGGCCCCTCCCGGGCCGGGCGGCGTTGCGCTAGGGCCCATCTAGCCACTCTCGGGTGGCCCAATTCTGGTTCATGACAGCTCTGCTCTCTCGAGTAAGAATAATTTGTCGGATTAGAATTTTCATTTATTCTCTTTCAAAGCAATTTATTGTTTTTTCCTATGACACTCCAGATCGAGTGAAGACCATGAGGATCACTAGCTGGATGGATATTCTTTGTGCACTGATGTCTGCTCATGGTGTCTACTTGTGAGAAGGATGCATATGTGAACTAGTACGATAGAATGATGCATACGTGTTTCATTTGTGAACTAGATGTTAGTTTTCTGTTCAAGTAGGCTAATTCGAACATGGTGCGAATGAAACAAATTTGTGTCTACCTATAGGGATCCAGAAATATTGTACTCTTTCATATATTACGATATTATATATTCTTCTCTGGATGTACGATTACTGCTTTGGTGTGTTGTTTTTGAGTAGTCAGATAAGCATGGCTTTTAACTGCTTGCAATTTGATCACAGATATGCCGAGAGGCACTGTCTATTCAGAATAGAGTCATAGACTATAGAGACATGCGCGACTCTCGCTAGCTAGGCAAATAAGAGATGATCTTTTCTTCTGTTTTGGTGTCGATAAGCAGGAAAACCATATGAAAATAGAACATACATCGTAAAAAGTTTATCTAAACTTGTAAGCCTGATAGTCTGGTCTCTGCACTTGTTTTTTCGTCCTCTTTGTAATTCTCTTGCTGCGTTCATCTATTGTTATATTGTCTAGGCTCAGAATCTGTATCCCTTGGGCAAGCGCACACCCTTTCTTCTAAGGGCCCATTTGGACGGACAACTGCAGGATCAAGTGCTGCATCCCCATGGTTAGTGACGTGATCACGGGAAGGAGGAACAAAGTAGCAGGGGATTCGTTGGTTAAGTAAAAACCTCAACGGTGTATATATGTCCCTGGACAGGTATCTCCTAGTCCCAAATGAAGGAGAACTCGCCATACACCGTGGCAACACTGAGCCCATGCAAAGAACATGCTACACTGACGAGACATGTATGCATCCTATTCTATCAACACTATCTCCTGATGCCTCACAGGCCTATCACCTATGCATGTGTATGTACCTCTCATGCCCCAGGAAGAAAACAAAGACCCAAAGGAACCTAACTATTGGCGGCGGTAGAGTGTATCTAAGTGCCTGTGAGAAGGCTGGCCCTTTGCAAGAAGGTAGAACGTTTTGTGCCTTGAGAGTGCTTCAATTTGTAAACTTGGTGTTGCTCTTATATAGGCACGCAATTTCCATGGGGGCTCATAGTTGAATTGTTTCATCATGACACGCTTTTAGTTCCAGTGAAATAAATAACCAATCAGCCACATACAAATGCAATTAGTGCGACATATTTGCTAAACTTTACACACACCATACAGCTCTACAACGTACATACTCATTTCATGTTTATATTGAATTCTTAATTGCAACTAAAATGATTAATTTCTTTTTTTTTTTTTCCTGAGAAGTAGAGTGGACCAAGGACAGCAGTGATCAACGATAGACACATGGTCTCTGTGCAAATGTTAGGGTCAGAAACCCTAATAATCACAATGCCACGTGACCCTAATCATAATCTCTACTGACCGTGTGCTAACCATAACTCTTATAAAGGACTCGATCGCCTAATTACAACCCTTAAGCATTACCTTATGATTCTTTGAAAGAACGTATCAAAACAAGGTCTTGTTTAAAAGTTGATGTCAAAATAAAGATAACAAGATTTTCACTTTGGTCCTTGTTGAAACTAAATATATTTAAAAGTGTTTGGTCGAATAGGCCTCAACAGCAGAGTAGGCTCTGAGTTTTGGCATGAACTGCATATCTTGGTTGCACTCTTGATTTCTTCCCTTGTTCCCTGGCGTGGTTTTGGATGCATGCACTACTACGAATTGTCCATCACTGCCGGGCTCCAACCCCCTTCACCGTCAAAAACTGAACCGCACAACCATAGCGGTAGTGATGTGAGGTTTGAAACACTACTGGGTCAAAACACCGGGCGGTGATGCGAGGAGAGACTGCCGGTTTGATATCGAACCGCAGCCCTGTCACCAACACCGCCGGTTGTTCCACGACCCGCAAAGATTTTTGATCCAAGCAATGCGGGTTCGGAAGTCACCCGGCAGAGTTGATATTGGGAGCACCGCCGGGCTTTAGCGAACCGACAAACTGTGGGGATAACACTATTGGGTTAGGCCTGAGCCGACAGTGTATCGAAGACCTAACAATGGCGGCTTACTTTGAACCCATCGCTGAACTATACGTGAACACACTCGGCTGATCTCAACCCGACAACGCGTTATTAGAGTGGAGACTATCGGTTTGTTAATGCAAAAAGCGGTGATGTTTCGCCGCCTATGATGGTTGTTAGTAATTCAAACCGATAGTGTTTGGTATACACTACCGATTTGTTGCTCATTCACCGCCGGGGCCCATGCCACCCGGCGTTTTTGTTTTAAATTTTTGAATTTATTTGTGGAATTCAGCTCTTTTTAAATCCGAAAAATCATCATACATTAATATCATCAAAACATTACAGGATTTAATGGTTACATACAACAAAATCCACCTAATGTTCTAGAAACTAAGCCTACATAAACTTCTAAAATAAAAACACCAATATGACCATATATAGAGTCATAGACATAAATAAAAGCATGACATCTTTCCAAAACCAATTAAGTAGCAATTCTCGCAATCTTCATAAGTATGTGCGGTGGCTTCTCTTCAATCTCCAGGGCCGGCTAGTTTGCACCGTTGTAGGCGACGACGGCTTCACCTTCGGTGTTGTATTTTCTGTAACAATTATTAGTGTAACCTTGGACTTGAGCATAGCAATCTTCCTGTGTTAGATAGATCCCCGGCACCACGACCAACAAACACTACGTTACCACGCCATGCTTGCATATACATGTCACCAAAATAGGATGATATTGCTATGTTATTCATAAAAGTTGTACAAATAAGCACGCACATATATTTAAAATATGCAAACCGGATTTCGAACAACACTAACTCATGAATTTCAATCACAATTCGAGCACAAAGTTGCGGAACGAGACGGGCATTTCAACGAACACCTCAAGGGCGTGGACCGACGCACTCACCAAGCTTTCGTGCGCCTCGTGCGCGCCCTATCTTGTCTTGGAGGATTTGAGGAGGACAAGGTCGCGGATGGTACGGCGCCGGGCGGTGAAGAGGAAGACGGCGTGAGGCTGCGGACGGCGAAGAGGTGTGGCGGCGGTGCTCCGTCGGCGTGGAGGAAGACCAAGCGGGGCGACACGAGGCTAGGACAACGACGAATTAGTTGTCATTCTCATAGCTAAAAACTCGTACACCTAAAGGGCTAATTAGTTCTCACCGTGGAAGGGGCCGAAGGGGCGAGGATGCCGGGCGCGGGCGTTGGGGACGTCGGGAGTGGAGGAGCGCGGCGTGGGAGAACGCCGTCAACCCTCGATTCGGCCCTGGAGCGGAACTACCGGGGATGCGCGAACGGATGGCCGGGGCGGCGTAGGGGACGAAGAACGGCGACGTTGGAGTTGGTGGTGCGCTCCGTCGGCGAATCGGGTGCTCTTCTCGGCGCCGTGGGGAACGAGAATGGCGCGGTGTTCAAATGGCTTGCCAAAATTTCGCTCCGAGCCACTCACTTATATATATAGGCAAGGCTGGTTTGGGCGCGGTGGAGAACGAAATGGTGGGAGGTTCAGAAGATTTGGAAAATTTCACCCCAATCCTATTAGCTGCCGGTTATTACACGCAACCGCAAAGTGAAATAGAAATGATGCCACTTCATGGATGATCATATCCCTTTGTGAAGGATGTGTAATCCTCCATGGTGGAAATGGCTTGAATTTTTTTTTTCCCAGACCACGTACACCCAAAAAATGACCCCACACAAGTTCTTAGGTTTTTATGATAAATATCTTAATTACTATGATTTTCTTCGAGATAAACCGGCGACAAGAAGGCTAATTAAACCATGGAAACACAAGAATTTTTCTTGGACCTCCATGGTGATTTGCCTCCTAGGGCACATGAGACCACTGTGGAAAAGTCTAGCAAAGCATTCCGGCTCTTTTTCGGTAGTACGCTCGAGTTCAAACTATAATTACAAGGTGGCGTCGCTGCAAATTCAAATAAACCGGAAAAAGTACCAAACCAACTCCGAAAAATCTCAAACTTCGTGGGTGCTTTCCAATTTGCATGTGAAAGGCTCGAGAAAAAGTTTGGGACCACTACAACACCAAAGAAACATATGAACCACATGGAGCACAGGGGAACTACATTGTATAGTCCCGGTTCGATGGATGATCATATCCCTTTGTGAAGGATGTGTAATCCTCCATAGTGGAAATGGCTTGAATTTTTTTTTCCCAGCCATGTACACCCAAAAAATGACCCCACACAAGTTCTTAGGTTTTCGATAAATATCTTAATTACTATGATTTTCTTCGAGATAAACCGGCGACAAGAAGGCTAATTAAACCATGGAAACACAAGAATTTTTCTTCGACTTCCACGGTGATTTGCCTCCTAGGGCACATGAGACCCCCGCGGGAAAAGTCCGGCGGATTCGGCTCTTTTAGGTGGGTACGCTCAGTTCAAACTATAATTACAAGGTGGTGTCGCGCCGAAATTCAAATAAACCGGGAAAAATATCTCGGCGTGCTTTAAAGGGGCCGCAGGTATCCTCGGCGTCGGCGCTTGCGGGTTCCGCAGCGGAATCAGCGGCGGCGGTGCGCTCCTTGCCATCCGGAGGTCGAGGGCGACCTCCACCTCGGCCGACGGGTGGGGCCGGCTGGGCAGCTGCACAGGCGGGGCCGGCTGCTGCGGTGCTGTTGCTGGGCCGCGGCCCAAGAGCGAGGGCGCTCGGGATTGACAAGGCAGGCGGGTTGGGCCGCAGCTGGCTTCTACTGCTGCTGGGCGCGCTAGGTGAAGCAGGCCAAAAACAACTCTAACAGCCCACACAAAAGGACAAAGCTTTTCTTTTACTTGAACCTCTTTTCAAATGGATTTGAATTCTCTTTTGAAAAAATCTGAAACAACCACTCAATCAAAAAATCAAGATCCCAGCATGAATGCAACATACATGTTTCTAAGCCTTATATTTGATTTTAATTTCACAAAAATATTATTTACCTAAATTGGAATGCTCACAAAATTCATAATTAAATCATTTTATCCTATTTTCGAAAATTGTAAAATTTGGGGTGTTACATTTATTCCTTGTTCAAATTTAATTCCAGATTTTAATTGTTTCCTGCTGATCACCAATTGCAGACAGATATGAGCCTTCTACCAGGAACAGATCTCAAATTTGAGTTGTTAATCCCACTCCACCAAATGGGTGATGATGTGGTGGTGACACTTGGCCCAGTACAACTTAGCTATTGTAGGAACTCACGTCTACTAAGGCATGTAAGCCCGAAGCTAACTAAATGTCAATAATATAATATTCCAGCCTGATGTAAACCCGTCAAAGTTTGTGCCATGTATTCGTGTGATGTCCACCACATGGAGCCAATAAACATGTATTTCCTTGGATTCATAATTCCTTCTTTCTTTAATGTTGTCTGATTCATAAATTTGAATTATCGCTAGATATGTCTCCATGAACATCTTGATAAGGTATGGGCTCATCACTGCCTTTGCAGGTCATCATTCATATGACATCTTTTGGTGATCTCACTACATATGACAGGAGCGGACATCGTTCGTACAGCTTCGTCCTGGCAACAATGAGTTCCTCGGTGGTGACATTCGGTGTGTACATCGCAGATTGTATACTGACAAAACATTTCTGGGTTCTTGGTCGACAACACGGTATCCTGATGCCTCGCATGGTCAAGTGTATGTAACTATGTATGCCTCCCATTCATGTCCCATGGACAAAGGAAGACCAATTAAGGAGGGATATTCCAAGGGACGTAATAGAGAAGCTATGCGAGAAGGGTGACACTCTGCTAAAGCAAGAAGGTAGAACTTCTGTACTCTAGAGAACTCTAAACTTGTGCCACGATGCTTTATATAGGGGTGCTCCTACATGGGCAGCATCCAGGCAGCCACAACACGCACACATGCATGATGCATTTAATTAGTGTGGCATAGTTGCTGCATTTGTATTGGCACACATTACCGGTTATGGCTACTTAGTGTATTACTGGTATCAATTTCTTTATTTATTAACCGACCAATATTATGTACGAGACTGTACTGTTCGTTCAGAACAAATGGGTTTGTTAAAGATGACAAATTAATTACAATTCTGATATCAAGAACACAAAGCCATACGGAAGTAGGATTTCCAGCACAAGAGGTTATCTGAATTTCTTGTGCAAAGCCTAATTACAAAGCCATACCAGTCTATAGTACCTTATAAGTGATCAGCCATTAACTGGCATTAGTCTCATAATCCATAACCATTGAGCATGCACGGAGAATCTTCCTTGAGCCTGCACGCTCTACAGAACATCTTCAGCTTTTCTATTAAAAAAAAAAACATCTTCAGCTAGCTCACTATGTGTGTGATCATTTCACTATGCATGATCTGACTGGATCATTGTCCCTGCGCTGTCTCTAGTGGCAACACTGAGTCCATACAAGGAATATGGTGCACTGAACAGTGAAGCAGTGGTGGACAACCACACCATCTCCTGATGCCTTGCAGGCCTGTGTGTATGTTTCTCGCATATCTCATGAGAAAAGGAATGCAAGCAACAAGCATATATTTCCAAGGGGCATAGTCGTGGAGTTAGAGAGTAAGTCGTAGTGCCCATGTGAGTCAGGTAACCTACTGATAAGGTAGAACGTCTGTGACATTATGTAGTTTCTAGGGGGGAGTTTGCAATCAACTTGCTCCGTCTTGGCGCGATAAAGGTGCATGTGCAGCATCAAGTGGAATAACCAAACCAGCCAGTTACAACACAAATGATTCATTTAGCTTGTCACCGACTAATATGATTGTACTGCTAGATGTACTCTGTAACTCTTTTATTCGTGTTTTAAATAAATCCCAGTAGGGGTGCAAAACCCTCTTGTTTCATAAATAAAACGAATGTACTGTGCATATGGCATTGAGAAAAAGCTATAATAACGCTAGCTTTTTAGAGATGCTGAACAAAAACATTTGTATTGCTAGTCATCCTGTGGTGTTCGGCTGCCAGAAGAAGCAGCTGCTTCAGCAGCTTTGTGCTGCTCGCACAGTGCTTTGCTGAGAGCAAAGAAGCACAGCTGTTGCTTCTAGCTGAGTTGCAAAAGTATTTTTTTCTCTATTCCAAGATTATGGCAGTAATCATAGCCCCATTAGCCAGTACACAGTTGTCTAAGTAATAGTTGATATGATTTATTTATCCGTGTGACAAGGATTAGCCATATGTTCAGGAATTGGCTAACTAATCAAAATAAAAGGATGAGAAATATGATTTGGGTTGGTGTGGCTGCCATGTGCTGGGCTATCCGGAGATGCCGAAATGATGTTGTTTTTAATCAAAAGAAATCTAATTCTATTTTACAGGTAATTTTTAGAGGTGCGTATTGATTACGCTACTAGGCTCAGCTGCAGCTTGACGAGTCAGCCAAGGAAGCATTCTCAACGATAAGCAAAAAATTAGAATTTATTGCTTTAGAGATATCCAATAAAGGAGGGAAATATTTATATTGTTTGAACTAGCTTCCTGGTCGTTCTATGACCGAGGCTTTCTCTTTTCTTTCTTGAAAGTTTGTAATAATTGGCTATGTACATCCCGGATGTAGAGGCTGGATATTGTTTATCCATTATCTAAAAAAAAAAAAACCGTGTGACAAGGACCTTGGATGAGATGTGATTTCCTTTTTATTCACTTCCAGGATGATGATACTATTGTTATGACCGGCAACATGTATCAACGGCGTAGAGCCAATCGTGGCTAAGTGCCTAGCCACCGGTCATTAGATGGGCTAAAGGCCCAAGCTATATTTATCAATCTATTTAGCATATTTAGAGAGTTATTATTATTTCCTATTTTAGAGTCTCCAGACTTGAGTGAAAACACAGGGGAGTAATTTGGAATTTTTCCAATATATAATCACCCCAAGGGGGGATACTAAGCAGAAACAATCTATTGTTTCCGGCTTCCTAGAGGGAGAGCCGGGATTTACCCTAGTCGCCCCCGTCTCAATCTCGCGAGCAACAGCAGCAGCGACGGTACAATCTCCACAATGTCAAGGGTAGGGTAAGAAGGAACCCTAAGAGCTGTAATGTAATGTTGCAGAGTTTGCTAAATATTTGTAGAAGCTAATAATTGACCTTTTACTATCTTACCTATATCATATTATTTGTCTATTGTACTCTAAAGTGATTACAGATCTCCATTTAGTAGGTCAAGATGATTCTCATTCTCATATTATAACTGCTCTGTCTGTAAATTTAGCCTATCTAGTGGCAACACTGCGCCCATACAAGGCAGATTGTGCACACCATCTGCTGATGCCTCGTAGCTTGTCCCAATTCTTCTTGAACCTTTGTCTATGGTACACCTCCTCTTTACCAAGAATATCTTCATGTTGGGAAATTAAATGCATATGAAGGTCTGGGTTTTGCAGCTTAGGAGGCTGTATTTGAAGAGAAAGAATTTGATCTTCAGTAGATTTCAGCAGGTCGGAATTAATTCTTTGATTTGGAACGCCGCCATTTGCGGAGATCTTTAGCACGATATATAGAAAGTATTTTCCTGGAAGGGCCTGTTGGAGGATATTTGCCATCTGTTTTTGCTACCTGCTCATAATCAGTTAAAAGCCACCAATTTTCAAATTTAAAAGGCCTAGGTTTCTTCCTCCTTTTAGAGTTTATAACAGCCAGAATATGAGCATTGTCACTTTTCATCATCGGTAAGTGATAAACAGTTGTATGAGGAAAAAAGGGCACACTTATTAGCAAAGAATCTATCAAGATGTTCGTAAAACATGATTAGAGTTAAAACGCTTGTTAGACCAAGTATAACAGGACCACTGTAACCAAGATCAAGAAACCACAATCTTTGACAAGGCAACAAAATTCATTAATTAAGCGCAAATTAGCTGGCCTAGAGCCGAGTTTTTCAAAGATATCCATAATGTTGTTGAAGGACCGAACGGCGACCGAGAGGGGGTGAATGGGAGCCTCGATTTTCCTTTTCAATTTCGGGTCATTGGCTCAACCCCCAATCTCAAAAGCAAACTCAAATGAGAGACGAGTAACACACGCGTGCTAACTGGTAGCAAGGTGTCACGAGCAAAGAGAGAGCACCGAGATGTCCACGACCCAGATGGTTGGGTGGATGTTCCCTAAGAACACAGCGGGACACCTCAAACGATCACGTAACCGTCGACAAAGCGAAAAAGTCAAACAGGAGGAAAGAAAAATGAGTCACCCGTCTATAGAGAAGAAGAGAGTTCCCGAATCTAAAAATACCAACGCCAACTTGTGACGAGAGTACTAGATAAAATCCTTAGAACGATACAAAGCCATTGCAAAAGTCGGGTCGCAAATCGGAGCACAAGCGAGGAAACTATGGACAAAACCGCAAATCAGAGTGAGAGCAAACTGAACCTAGGCACTGAACCTGCTCACCACCGCACTTGCCTTGGAGCACAGAACTGCTGCTGTTCGGCAGCTGTTCAGGCAAATGGTCACGAAGCCGAGCAAATCAAATCAATCAAGAACCTATGCTACTCACGACAAATCAAGAACAAGCTGCAGCTGCACTCTCATATTACTAAAGCCAAGCTGAAAGTGAATGCTTGCTGGACTCGCTGGTCAGTAAGCACATCAGTCGAGAAGTCTGAACCTGCAGAGAATAAGCAAGACACAGCAACCAAAAATCTTTGCCATCATGAATACTACTCTAAGCAAGGTAATATAAATTAACGCTCCAATGATATCTCATGATTGCTAGGAGTAGTACTTCACGGATGCAAAGGCAAATTACTACAGCAAAGAAATTCCTAGCTCATGGATGCAAGAAATAAATTTCGTACTGAAAATGCTTCCTGTAAGCGCAGCAAGAACAAACTGCTACTTGCTCAAGTTAAAATCGGAACAAGCTGAAGATTGAGTGCTTACCTGGACTGCTTGTGCTGATTGGAGCTGCAGCAAGCTCGGCAACACAATCACTACTGCTGATCGAAGAGCACTGGACCTTTACTGCCGTGCGTGGCCTGGAAACCCCCACGCCGAGCAGAAGGGCGCTCGAGCAGCAGGGAAGCTGCCTGCCCCTGAAGCGTGGCCGGGTGGAGTTGCTGCTGCCAAATCCCGAGGTCCGCTTGCCTGTGCCACAAGAACAACAAAGGACGAGCCCAAGAACAGACCAACGAACAAAGAAACAGGCAGCCACTAAAACGATCGGAACTCGGCCAAAACAAAAGGACTCGAGCACAAAATTTGGTCAGACGAAATTCACCACAGCACGAATCATCTCCCAAAAAATCGCTGCCTGAATCAAACCAAACTCTAGAAAAATCAGATCGTGGCCATGAACGAAAATGGGGAAAGAAGCTCAAAACGCAGACACGAAAATCACGGATCAAAGTGACAAATCCCGGAGGGCATGAGTGGACTAAGGGCCAATCTTCCTACGAACGAAAATCACAGCACAAATCCACACAAAATTGTGTTCTAAACCAGAACCTTAAAAATGGGGAAAAAAGAAACGAAAATAAGAGAGGCAAGAGGGGATGAAGGGGTAAGCCCGGGTAATTATCAATCCGGCGACCGCCGCGCCTCCTCATCTGCGGCCTTTGCTCCGCGCAATCTCCCCCAGATGCCGCCATGCGCCGCCCTTCCGTCCACTGAACGCCTCGGGTTTTGAGGCCTAAACCCGTAAAACCCGCCGATGGTTTTGAGGCCCAAACCATCAAACCCGCACCGTGGTTTTGAGGCCCAAACCACGAAACCTCCTCGACACGTGTCATCGCCGTCTTGACCGCCCGAAGTCGCCAAGTCATCCGAGCTCCCCGCTTTGCACCCGCGACGCCGCCTCTTGACCCGATCGACACGGTTACGCCACGCCCTCTTGCATTCGCCGATGTCCCAAATGTCAGCCACCATGGCTAGCCACCCCGGCGACCGGTCCCTCGGTCCAAGACTCACGTCCCGCCTTCACCTCCAGCGGTCCGTCGGCCCGACACGTCCTCCTTGGCCCCTTCACCTCGCCGTTAGCTACCATCTCCGAGCTCCACACCCGCACAACACGAACCAAGATATCCGTCCTTGACACACTCCACGTGTCTTTGGTGAACATAGCGAAGCATAAAAGATAAAGAAAAATAGAAGTAAAATGTTGATCGTTGACAATCACTCAATCACAAAACTAAACACATGTGACCTAAATCAACCATGTGTTCGCAATCTCCCCCTTGATGAGTGCATTGTCAACATTCAACACAAAGAAGAAGTAGGTACAAGATAGCACATCCAAGTGACACCAATTACTTTCACACACAAAAAAAGCTAGACCCTCAAGACGGAGGCAAAAGGCTCAACACATCTAGCTCAAAAGTGCTACTCCCCCGGACAAATGCGTCCATAATGTCTTTGTATCTTTCTCCCCCTTGTTGGCAAATGCACTAATCAAGTTATGAAATGCATGAAAATGCAATGAGAGAGCTTCAAGTTTATAGCAATCCAAATGAGAAGATGCTCTAGGTAGTGTCATGGCAACAAAATCAAGTGCTTAACACGGTGCTCAAACTGATCAAGAGATATGAAATATGACTTAAAGGCACTTTGATTCAGTTTTAAGCATTTCAGAAAAGGTGTCCACCACAAAGAGTAGCACATAGCACAAGTAAGCTGGAAATCTACCAAGTGCTACACATGTATATCAAGTGAACTACCCCAAGCAACGTTTATACATCATGCAAAAACAGAGCCAACACTTGTCAAATTTTCGAGTTATCGGAGTTGCAGCGGTTACAAGCATTGGACAAAGCATGTTGCGAGTGGTTATCCACAACCGTCGACCTTACTAATCAACCATGTCAAGCCTATGCGTGTGAGCAATCGAAGCTTAAGACAATGGTGCGGGTCAAACACTACCAAGCTCGGGTTCAACTCAAGTGCAATGAGCAAAGAGTCCCAAGACTTGGATGTGGGACGGTATGGACCCATCTCGATCTTTTCCATACACTTAGCTTAGATTTCAGATTTTAGCGAGATAAAAGCATGTGGTCATCTAAGCAAGTGTATAACTTCAGTGAATGAGACATAGTCACCTAGCATACACGATAAGCACAAAGGATCTCAACAACTTAAACATGCTAGGAACTATCTCAATGGTGAACATTTGCAAGATTCATCGTTGTTAAGCAAGTTCACATGAAAAACAACTTTGCTCATAACATATATCAATTAAGCAAAAAGAGCACAAGTTGTAAGCACCAACATGTAATTGTTACACTAAACAGAGCATAGTCTCATTGTGATCAATATAAATAAGAAGCTGAAAGTGCAATAGTGTACATGATAAATGCAATATGATACAATATAATGCGCAAAGCAAAACAAACCTAAAGCTACAACTGTACATCAACTACAAAACTACCCCTCAAAAAGGATAGCAAACTCCCAACTCCCCACGGTGATGAACAAAACGGACTTGGTTTTGGAGTTTTGTGAAAATGTCCGAAACCGATGCTCCGTGTGAACAGGCCAAACATCAATGTCCCATGCTAACATGAAAGGTGTCATGGAATGAGACAAAAATGATACGGGCGAACAACATGACATAACCACAAGAGAATAATGAAAAAGCATGACATGATGTTCATATGTATCATCCATCACAATATCATACAAAAGATAGCAAGATAGAGTAAACAAAATCACAAAGCTATCATGAATAAGATGGCTAGCCTACCATGGTATATACACAAGCAAGACATAGAACCAAAATGTGCCAAAAATATACAAGTGAGCAAATGAACATCTCATACCACAAGTAGGAAATCATGAATGTACAAGGCATGAGTGTATATGATAGCTCACAGACTGTGTGTAGGTGTCACAATAAGGCACGCCTCTTGGAGGCCATCAAAGTGGTGTAGACAACCATCAAGTCTTGATCACACCACGACAAAGAATCAAGTTCCACCAAGCACGTGTTCTCCACCCCATGTCCTCATACCTACACATGAGAGGACAAAGAAACCCAAGTCTTGGATCCCAAAGGGTTAACAAGCATAAACTTGGGAACCCAAGACTTGATCACCTACATCATTGGAAAAACATGGGATGAGCAAATGGCACAACACTAGGGTTAGTATACTTAGGAGAATACCAATGTTGACCATTTTGCCCGAGATAAGCATTAGGCAAAAGAAACATCCCATGACCCTTCTTCCCAAAGCGCTCACCACACACAACAAAGTGTGGTGCACTCCTCCCCGTCAAACTCAAAACTCCCAAAGCGAGGAACACCTTCCACTCGTGGAGCACGACCACCATGGGGTCTCACAAACTGTGGCCTAGCCCTCTGAGGCCTCCTACCTCCTGGCCTAGCAAACCGCCTCTGAACCGACCGCACACCCCCTCTCATACATGCCAAGTGGTGGGTGATACATGTCACGGTTCTCAAACGCAACTTGACGCTTAGCATCCCTCTTCCTCCTAAAGCAAAACTCAAATAAGTGACCATCTCTCTGGCAATACTCACGGTGATACCTCACCTCTCTCTTGGGTGGTTGTTGGTTCACTCTCTTATGTGGATGGTTCACTCTTGTTGTGGCCTTGGCTCTAGGGAAGGGTTTCCTCGTGGATCTTGGGCAAAGTATCAAGTGGGTTCTTGAGGTGGTTTGGTTTAGGAAGCCACACTTGTTTGGGAGGTGGAGTCTTTGGGGTCTCTTGGAGAATGCCATTTTGCACAATAGGCTTGGTAGGCTCGGGTGGGGTGATCTTGGTCAACTTGGGAGTGTTTGTGGGTTTCTCACTCGAGCTCAAACCACTACCTTGACCAACCTTGCCATAGATAACTTCACCCTTCCCACCTATAGCAAAGCCTTAATCCCGATGTGTCGGTCCTCCTCTTGAACCGACTCATCATCATGCCAAGCCGTGGCTCTCCACTAGACACCCAACTCGTGACGGAGCGAAGGTACTTGTTCTCGCTCTTCGACTCTCCCCTTTGTCATGCCTACAAGACATGACCTCCAACTCCAAAGCTTCACACTTAGCACACTTCAGCACGGTGCTATCTCGAGTTGGCCTTCTCAAGCACGCCAAGCTTGGCAACCTTCTCTCGCCAACTCGGATCGCAAGTCCGGACAAGACTTGCACGCACTCAACAACATAGGCTTAGCTTTCGGATCAACGTGCTCATCTAGCAAAGCGTAGTACTTGGATTGCAAAGACATGATGCTAGACATATGCACGGCACAAAAGCGTCACACTCCGTCTCATCGACACATCCACGTGCTTCCTAAGCAACTCTATCTCCACCATAGCCATTTCCCACTTCTCCTTGTACTCCTTTCTCTCTCTAGCCGCCGCTTGAGCAACTTCTCTTGACACACAAGCGCATCGCCCAAAGAGTCAACCTCATCGGAGAGAGATTCTATTGTAGGAGATACCTCAGGGGAAGAAGAGTCGCTGTCGTGTGGCTTGACGCTGTCGGTCACCGCTCCGTCGAGGGCCATGGTGTAGAGACCCCCAGGCTTGGAGTCGGCGAAGCAAAGATTCAGCTTATCCTCGACCTTTTGCGCCGGACTCGTCGTCCGCTAGAGGAAGATTGCCCGTCCGAAGAGTCATTGTCGAGGTCGCCGAGGGAGGCGAGGAAGGCGTGCTTGTGCTCCTTGGCACGCTTTGAGGTACTTCTTCTTGATCGCCTCCTTGTCGAAGCCTTTCTTGGACTTGTACTTGCCGGCGATGTACTCGCGCTTGTCGGAGTCGTGCTTGTTGAAGGAGTAGTACTTCTCGCCGAGTACTTGTCCTTGTTCTTCTTGGGGCACGCGGCGACGGCGATCCGGATCACCACACTTTCGAAGCATCCGCCCTTGGGTGCACCGCCACGCCGACGGTTCAAGCGGTTGTTGTGGAACCGCGAGAATCGGCCGATGACTAGAGCCACTCATCATCCGCCAAGGCTCTCCATCTGCTCCTCTCGCCACGCACACCAAAGAAGACAAGGCAAACGAGATCCGTGAAGGGTTAGCGTAAGAACTTGAATTACCCTTACCCGAGACGAGAGCAACATTCGGGCGCAGATGGGTTCTTAAGCTTCGCCGGATCCGAGCCTCGATCTCGAGGACTTGAGCTTGTCAGAGCTCGTCGGGTGTGAGGGTGTCGTGAGTTGGCGGACTCCATGATTGCGCACACCTTCCCATCCCACACCTTCCGATCCGTAGCGCACAAGAGCCGCGATCGCCTTCTCGGGTCGCCAAGCCTCTCCGACGGCTTGTTCGCCCGGCTTGTTGCGCATCGCCCGAAACCTAGCAAAGAGAGAATCGATGGACTCGCCATCAAGTTGGATTAGGTTGTTGTACTCTCTCTTGTAGGTCTCATATAGGCGGGCCTTGACTTGTGGGGTTCCCTCGTGGTAGCTCTCAAGTGTCTTCCACACCTCATGAGCGGTCTCACAAGTGGCAACTCTCTCGAACTCGTGGTCTTTGAGGCTAGAGAACAAGACACTCCTCGCTCGGTTGTTGGCATTGTGTTGGGCTATTTGTTCCTCACCCACTCGAGCGGCTAGCACTTGGTAATTCTCATCCTCGACAATCTCCCACACTCTCCAATCCATCCCCATAAGATGTGCTTCCATCTTAATCTTCCAATAGGGATAGTTGGTGCCGTCGAACTCCGGAGGCTTGCCACCATAGTGACCGAACCTCTCCATGTCGCCTTCTGGATCACGGACCGATTAAGGTGGATATGATCCTTAACCGACTCGATACCAATTGAAGGACCAAAACGGCGACCGAGGGGGGGGGTGAATGGGAGCCTCGATTTTCCTTTTCAATTTCGGGTCATTAGCTCAACCCCCAATCTCAAAAAGCAAACTCAAATGAGAGACGAGTAACACACGTGCTAACTGGTAGCAAGGTGTCACGAGCAAAGAGAGCACCGAGATGTCCACGACCCAGATGGTTGGGTGGATGTTCCCTAAGAACACAGCGGGACACCTCAAACGATCACAGACCGTCGACAAAGCGAAAGTCAAACAGGAGGAAAGAAAAATGAGTCACCCGTCTATAGAGAAGAAGAGAGTTCCCGAATCTAAAATACCAACGCCAACTTGTGACGAGAGTACTAGATAAAATCCTTAGAACGATACAAAGCCATTGCAAAAGTCGGGTCGCAAATCGGAGCACAAGCGAGGAAACTATGGACAAAACCGCAAATCAGAGTGAGAGCAAACTGAACCTAGGCACTGAACCTGCTCACCACCGCACTTGCCTTGGAGCACAGAACTGCTGCTGTTCGGCAGCTGTTCAGGCAAATGGTCACGAAGCCGAGCAAATCAAATCAATCAAGAACCTATGCTACTCACGACAAATCAAGAACAAGCTGCAGCTGCACTCTCATATTACTAAAGCCAAGCTGAAAGTGAATGCTTGCTGGACTCGCTGGTCAGTAAGCACATCAGTCGAGAAGTCTGAACCTGCAGAGAATAAGCAAGACACAGCAACCAAAAATCTTTGCCATCATGAATACTACTCTAAGCAAGGTAATATAAATTAACGCTCCAATGATATCTCATGATTGCTAGGAGTAGTACTTCACGGATGCAAAGGCAAATTACTACAGCAAAGAAATTCCTAGCTCATGGATGCAAGAAATAAATTTCGTACTGAAAATGCTTCCTGTAAGCGCAGCAAGAACAAACTGCTACTTGCTCAAGTTAAAATCGGAACAAGCTGAAGATTGAGTGCTTACCTGGACTGCTTGTGCTGATTGGAGCTGCAGCAAGCTCGGCAACACAATCACTACTGCTGATCGAAGAGCACTGGACCTTTACTGCCGTGCGTGGCCTGGAAACCCCACACCGAGCAGAAGGGCGCTCGAGCAGCAGGGAAGCTGCCTGCCCCTGAAGCGTGGCCGGGTGGAGTTGCTGCTGCCAAATCCCGAGGTCCGCTTGCCTGTGCCACAAGAACAGCAAAGGACGAGCCCAAGAACAGACCAACGAACAAAGAAACAGGCAGCCACTAAAACGATCGGAACTCGGCCAAAACAAAAGGACTCGAGCACAAAATTTGGTCAGACGAAATTCACCACAGCACGAATCATCTCCCAAAAAATCGCTGCCTGGAATCAAACCAAACTCTAGAAAAATCAGATCGTGGCCATGAACGAAAATGGGGAAAGAAGCTCAAAACACAGAAACGAAAATCACAGATCAAAGTGACAAATCCCAGAGGGCATGAGTGGACTAAGGACCACTCTTCCTACGAACGAAAATCACAGCGTAAATCCACACAAAATTGTGTTCTTGGACCTCTAAACAAGAACCCTAAAAATAGGGAAAAAAAAGAAACGAAAATAAGAGAGGCAAGAGGGGATGAAGGGGTAAGCCTCCACTAAATAGTCCAATATTCCCTCTGCCTAAACTACCCTAAGATACATGAGTCAATCTTTTAACCCCAGGGCTACTTTAGTCGACTCTGGTAATTATCAATCCGGCGACCGCCGCGCCTCCTCATCTGCAGCCTTGCTCCGCGCAATCTCCCGGATGCCGCCACGCCGCCCTTCCGTCCCACTGAGCGCCTGGGGTTTGAGGCCCAAACCCGTAAAACCCGCCCGATGGTTCCGAGGCCCAAACCACCAAACCCGCACCGTGGTTTTGAGGCCCAAACCCACGAAACCTCCTCGACACGTGTCATCGCCGTCTTGACCGCCCGAGTCGCCAAGTCATCCGAAGCTCCCGCTGCTCTGCCACGCTCTCCGTCTTGACCCGATCGACACGGTTACGCCACGTCCTCTTGCATTCGTCGATGTCCCGGATGTCAGCCACCATGGCTAGCCACCTGGCGATCTGGTCCCTCGGTCCAAGCCTCACGTCCGTCCTTCACCTCCAGCGGTCCGTCGGCCCGACACGCCCTCCTTGGCCCCTTCACCTGCGCCGTCGGCTACCATCTCCGAGCTCCACACCCGCACAACACGAACCAAGATATCCGTCTTCGACACACTCCACGTGTGCTAGTGAACATAGCCAAGCATAAAAGATAAAGAAAAATAGAAGTAAAATGTTGATCTGTTGACAATCACTCAATCACAAAACTAAACACATGTGACCTAAATCAACCATGTGTTCGCAGTTGTTCATATCCCCATACGGATAAAAGGCAAGTCTAAATAGGAGTTGACAAAATTACGTACGTGCTCCCAAATCCAACGAGTTCTAAAGTGATAGGGTCACCATACACACACAAAGTAAACCAAAGTTTTTACCAATACTCTTCAAACAGCATGAAGCGAAAATAAAAAAAAAGTGACTTGAACCTACGACTTCCACATCAAAAGTTATGACTTATAGTACAGTAGTACACGGCTACATTTATTCATTCGACCGAATCTTTTCATGGAACGCCAAATAAACACACTTTTCCTCAAAAGTTAACAGTCACGGCCTCCTCTGCCTCCGCCAGGCCCCCGGTGCTGATGCTTGACGACGACGTTCCTCACTCGATTAGCATAGCAACCCTGCCAATTATTAGTGTTGCCGCCGCCGCTTGGTCTTTGGCTCTGGTGCCTTCTTCTGGAGTTCCTCGATCAGGCACTCAACACCACGATCGGAGCCTGGGAGGTCAGTATGGGACCGAAGGAGGCACTCGGCAACGTCGGCTGGAGTGATCTCCACCACCTGAAGTAGCTTCTTGACCTTTTGGAACGGAGGCTGTTCCCAAACGCCAGTGGCGGATCCAGAAACGGACCGCGAGGGGGCTAAATAAAAGTGGGCAAAAAAATTTTTGCTCGTTGCACATAACTAATAATAAAAGGGAGCTAAATTTTTGTTCATTCAAAGTTCTCAAGATACATAGTACTATGATGAGGATAGAAAAGTACCGAATACAAAGAGCCTTTCATAATAATAATAATAAATCCATGTTTGATGTCTTTTGTCTTCACGAGTTCACACCATTTGAACCACCACGCTCAATGCTGTATAATTTTTAAAATGTCATACTTCTTCATATATCAAGATGCCATTATAAAAATGAAATGTTCTAAAACAATACTCACCTTGGGCTCTCGCGTGGCAAATTTATCCTACGGTCTTTTAGACCTTGAAAGCGCTTCAAGATTTTTTTCATCTTCAACGGATGCAAACAAGTCCCGCTCAATATAGCATATCATGCTATGATTCATCCAATCATCGTTCATTTTATTCCTCCGTTCGGTCTTGATAATATTCATAGCGTAGAAGGCTCTTTCAACTGTTGCGGTTGCTACCGCAAAATCAATGCAAGTTCAATGAGACGATACACCAAAGGAAAACTTGTATGTCTATCACTTTGAACCATCTTCTCAAAGAAGGTTGCCTAGATCAATACAAGTGCCAAAATCTTTATCATTCCTTACTTCGTCAATGAATACAAGGAGGTCACCCCTTAGCTTCACACACAATAATCACTGAAGTCATCTTTATAGATCTTAGCAAGCTCAACTAATTTCTCTATCTCAAAGTTGGCAAAAGAACCATTTGGATCAAGACAAGCAACACATCTCAAGAGTTGAGTTGATCTTTCCGAAATCGATTATTTAATTCACAAAGAATTTGATCAATCACACCAATAAAAATCCCATGATGAAAATGATGGTAGTATGTCACTAATTTGGCACCACGGAATCTAGAACGACCTCTCACTTTGGTAACATATCTTCCATATTAGGGATGTCTATCTTCATTTGGACACAATAAGTTTTTACCTCATCAAAAAGACTATCCCAACCATTTTCCCTCATGTCGCTCATATTCCTTATCACAGTAACTAATCAATCCTATTGCACCTAACAATGTTCTGATTTTTTCTTTGCAAACATTGTGACAGTTGTTGAGTCACCCCGAGTACTCTAATCATAAGATGTAAAATGAACACAAATTCAAATGACTCCATTTTTGTGATCAATCCCGATGCAATAGTTTTCTTTTTCCCCATCACTTCCATCTTCACTAATATTCTCTAACACCTCAAGTACGGACCCACATGAGCGTAAGACGTGCCAATGTTTTGTGATGTGTTCCCCATCGTGTATCACCGGGCCTAGCAAGACTAGTTTCTTGGTTTTTTCCCTCTCCCAGGAAAAAATAGCACCACTATCTAATTGCTGAACAAGATGATCATGTTGATTTTGGAGGAGTTGATCTTTTCTTTTGCAAGAAGCACTAACAAAGATTGACAAATGAAGTGACATAATTGAAGAAATCAAAAGTTGAAGTGCAACACTTGGCTACGAGATACTACCACAAGTCATAAATCGATGAGCAAAACAAAGGATGTAAAAGGCAAATGGGTTTTCATTCAATACCAATCTTTGTAATCCATGAAATTGTCCTCTCATGTTTGAAGCTCCATCATATCCTTGTCCTCTAATCCTCGAAATAGATAGACCATACCTTCAAGCATTGTATCTAAAGCTTCTTTTTAGTGATTGTGATGTGGTGTCGAAAACATGTTCAATGCCAAGAAACCTCTCAACGACGTTTCCTTTATCATTGACAAACCTACATGAGAAAAAGGAAAAATATAAATACTTGAAAACAACAAGACAATCAATGAAATACACCAATAAAGTGTTGATATATACCTCACGACCACAGCCATTTGTTCCTTAATAGATGCATCACGGGCCTCATCAACAAGCACAGCAAAAAGCAGCGATCTCCTATTTCATTTTTTATTAACCCGACTTGTCTCCTCTGCACAAGCCCTAACCAAATCTTTTTTGAACTATTGGGCAACTCATTTGATTGTTTCCTGGAGCATTTTCACCGAGCACAAGTGCAGCCTTCGAATCCTTCTTCTTTCTACCACCATTCGCCATCTCAAGAAAAAAATTCCCTTTGTTGCTTGATGTTTTAGACTCATCATGTCCACGAAAAGGCTAGAGCTTGTAAAAGGAGAAATCTAGCAATGCCTACCATAATAGTTAGACGAGCAATACCACATAATAGCATGCTTTACACTTTGTCTTTGATTTTTGAAATCAAGTGCATGCTTTCTTTGCCTTAGTATGAAAGCCATCAACTGATTGACAATGCTACTTGAAAGAAGCCTTTGCATTCTTCCAATTTCTAAAACCAACTCTACTGAATGTATCATTATGATTGAACCCAGTTAGTTGTGGCTTAAAGAGATAGCAATAAAAGCAATAGGCTGCATCCTTAACTACACTATACTCCAACCAATCAAATTCATCATACCATGATTCAACAAATCCTCTTGCCTGACCATAGATTTTGTTTTTGGAAACTTATGACCAGCTGGCCTATGTGGACCTTTTTGTAGAAATGCTCTCCAAGCCTCATCCCTAATGTCATGATGAAACTCATCAATCGGCTTTCTATTCCCTGGATCCTCAACAATATCTCTCAAATCAAGTTCAATCCGTGGTCTTTTCTGCTCAACCATGACATTAATATTTGATTTAGATGCATCTTTCTTAGCATAGTATCTTTCCATTTTAATTCCTAACAAAAATATAAAAAGGACAGTAACATTAATTCATACAGTATGGAATCATACATAAAACTGAGCGGGGAATTAAGGATTCAAACTTTGAATGAGGCGATCATCAGCGACAACTGATCAGCGACAGTCCTGATCAGCGATATGAACTCTCACCTCTCTCTGGCAGCAGGCACAGGCGTCGTCACTAGCAGATTAGCAGTCCTGGACGTTAGGGGCGGGCGCCGGCGTCCTCGCAGGCAGGCAGGCAGGTGTTGCCGCCCTGGTTGCGTCGTCGGCAGTCTGATCGCCGTCACCGTCTTTCCTGCCAGTTCGCTAGATTCGTCCGCGCCGCGCGTCGCCGCCAGGGATGCAGTCCAAACGACGGACGGATGACTGCCCGCGTCGCCAGGGTCCAGGGATGAAGTCCAAACGACGAAGAAAAAATTGACGCCGCGGGATACGCAGCCGCGTCCGGCCTTTGCGAGCCACGCTGTGATGCTGGGCATCGATAACTTGGGCCATGGCTAGGGAGAATGAAAGCTGGGCTGTGTCTTTCTCAGGGGGCTATTGGGCTGGCTGGCCATTTTAGTGCATTTTTTGAAACTTGTTTCTACTGCTATTGGGCCTCGCCCCGTGCTGTAGCCCAGGCAGCACGGGCCGTCAATCCGCCCCTGCACTGTGCTCTACCGTAGTCCGTACCGTATATGGCTATGTAAACATTTCTTGATAATGTTACACTTAGGATAGCTGCTGCATTTACATCTCTCAGGATATGTGGTATTGTGGAGATATGTGATATGTGAGGAATCTGTGATATGTGGTGTGTGTGTGTGTATATATATATATATATATGTCTCGTATTGTGTGCCGGAAAAAAAAGAAAAAAATTCGCTAATTTCCGTGACTAGCTCATGGGAAAGAGGCCAAATCTTTCCCGTGAGCGCAACATGACTCACGGAAATCGAATGGATATCCTGTGAGCGGCCCGTTATGCTCATGAGAAATAACTCAAAACGCCGCTTTCATGTCACAGGCCACGTAGTCCATAACGGGTTTCACACCTCCCCGTTGACGACGGACACCCCCTCACCCCCGTTAACACTATCCCGTGAGCTAAATAGGATCACGGGAAAGTATATCCCGTGAACATTGGCTGTGTTCACAGGAAAGAGTTATTTTCCGGCCCTTTTTTTCCCGACATGGCTATCCCGTGATTTACCCCCGGGAGGGTAAAAGGGCCTTTCCCGTGAGCATATGCCTCACGGGAAATCGCTTGATTCCGGTAGTGAATCACACCTCTTTGCAAACACATGTGAGCATGCGGCATGAGTTCTTGGCGGTGTGAATGTGCAAGTGAAAATGGGGTGGGAAGAAAAACTTATTTTGGCTATGGGGTACCTTTTTTTAATAATGAACGACTTTATTAATTAGCAGCGAGAAACTGCTAAGTGGGCTAAATAGTCCCACAAAACATGATCAGGACTCAGGAGCATTCACAGCTCCAGATGTGAGTGGTTCTGTTACATAAGAAGGAGGCACTAATACATGAGCACTAAAAGTTTCTTGGAATTTATAGATCTCGAAGTCGCGATCATGTCCTGCATTGAGAAAAGTTTGAGTGTACAATTTGGCATCCCAACAAGAAACCATAGAGCAGATACCAAATGAAGTGGTAATGCCGGACCTGAACCATTTCATCGTTAACTATCCCGAGCGTTTTAACAGAAACAAGTGGTTGACGACTCTTGGCAAGGCCAAGCACAAAAAGGAGTCCGATCTGCTTACAAGACCTGCAGGCAAAGGATTGAGGTTAACAAGTGTGCCTTCTTCCTAGCCGATCTCAACGACCTCAGCGTGCGTGGACTCTGAGTCTTAAACGAGGACGATATGAGAAGGGACCGAGAAGGAGCAGAACACGTACGATTTCAGCAGTGACTGCAGGTTGCGTAGTGGCTAGCAGGAGGCCAGTAGCAAGCCATGTGGAGTAGTACCATGGATTGCTCCTGTCTGCTCTGCTTTGCTCCGGCGACTTGACTCGACGGCCGGATGCGGGCGTCTTGATGCTCGTCCAGCGCGTATTCGACTTGATTCCACTTCCACTTTTCCACCACTTCCACTTTTCCAATGGGTAATGGCCGTTGCGCTCTTGCATTGCGCGTGCCTGCGTTCCTTCCTAGTTCCTGCTGTGCACCCTACACGGCCGGGCCACTGGACTCATCATGGCTCTGCATGCGCGCAGAGCAACCAATGCAAGCAGATGCCGACGGAGACCCGTGATCCAGAGTTCACTTTTGAGTCGTCGCCGCGTCGGGATTCTTCGGAGGCTGGTACGGTGGCTGCTGCCAGGAAATATACCTCGCTCCCTCGATCGTGTTGTCGTGTGCTGTGTGCTGTGCGTGAAGTTGGCGACTACAAAAATCTTGTTACAACTTACAAGTTGCAGCACATGATTATGCTCTTCTCCGCGTGAACATGGTGAACCTTTTTCTTTTTATACCAAGGAAAAAAAAGAGACCACAGAGAGACCCCGGCCAGGGGCGAGAGCCAAACCGAAATACTAGAAACCCAAACCCAACTAATTGGAACAAAAAAATCTTGGTTTCAAATCTGTTTTAGTTTTTAAGGAGCCAAAATTACCAAGAAGTCCAACAACTAATTAAAGGTCCAGCCCGACAACAAACCCTAAGATCCCACCCTATCCGGCCATGCCACCACCGCACCACCCCACCGCTAGATCTCAGCACTTTCCGAGCTAGACTAATATGTACTTCATGTACTATGGGAATTAGATCTTATAAAATCTAAGATCATAGATTGTCACCATGAAGAGTGTGAAGTTGTGTTTAACGTGATGACTTTTTATTCTCACAATTATGTGTTTATATTGCCGGGAACAACCCCTGGCATGGCTTGTACAAGGAGTCATGATTACAAGGTAATTGATATCACTCCGACTCATCCGGCACGAACCATTGCTGATTCGGCGAAAGAGGTTGTACCCTGGCTGCCACAAACTCTTCTACCAAATCTCGGCTACTCAGATGCCGCGACATGCTCGCCAACATCTCCGCAACCGCACCGCTGCCATCGCGTCGGTCTTCACAGGCACCGCACTAGGCGGCTCACCAAGAAGGCTAGGGCTATCACACAACTCTGGCGCCTCCAACAACCGGTAGTAAAACCAATGCTCCAGCCAATCAACCAGCCACTTCCCCATTTGCGCTGGAGCAGGCAGCTGTCGGCCGCCCCGATGCGCGACGGTGTACACGGCATACTACGCGAGCTGCACCACCCCGTCGACAGCCCCAAGCGCCCGAGGCTGTGGGTGTGCCCGGTGGGTGTGGATGAACGCCTCTACATCTGGCTCGACACCCTGTGAGCGGAAGGCCCAGACAAAGACAGCCAACTTCCCAAAGCTCGCGGGGTTCAGCTGGTGACCGTAAGTCGAAGTGCTCCATGACTTCAAGAACAAACCCCACTACGGGGAACCGTAGCCCCACAATGACCACTACTGCGTCCTTCTCCGGCTGAGGGGTCGTCACTCCCGCAGCCACCCGATCCTTCGCACGCTTGATCCATCCACTCTTCGCAAACACATCGAGCTCCGCCTCTCGTCACCCGGCTCCACGGGAAAAGGAGCAAGAGCGCGCGCGCAGTTTCGCCCTGCCATCCCGTCCGCCCCTCGGTAAGCTTCGCAACTTGTTTCCCACAACCAACCCCCACCATCGCCAACCTCCGCAAGTCGCAACCCCGCTAAAGGAAAGCAAACGCCCACAACCTCCGCACAAAGGAAGCAGGAGCAGCAATGTGGATGGAAAGCAAGAGCATGAAGAGGCACCTCAGCAACCGCCTCTATTTATAGTGGGGAGGGGAGCGCTACTCGAGCGGGCCGGGAACGGCCTCCAAGAAAATTTAAGAGGCCTGACGCGTGCCCCATCAGGTCAAATCGAAGAGTCACATTGGATGGCCAGGCCCCTCGGAAACATGCAAGGTAATCGGGCCCACCAGCGCCAACATCGGGAGCAGCCGCGGAGTCGGGGCGGGGTATCTTGGGCAGCGCGCCGAAGAGCCACACCCGTTTCCCCTCTGTTCACACTAGTACCTAAAAGTTTTTGTGGCGGGCAAAAAAAAAAAAACTGCGTGACGAGCATGAGCGGCCGTCGCTAAGGCAAGGTCACGTAAAATGGAGCGAGCACCGTGGCGGGCAGCTTTTGCCCGTCACGGTTAATAAAAATAAAATAAAAAAAACCCAAACCCGAGCCCGCTGGACCCGGATCTGGGCTCTTTGGCCCCATCGCGCCGTCGCCGCCGCCGCCGGGCGATCCGCCTCCGGCTCGCTGATCCGCCACCGGCTCGCGGATCCGCCACCGCTCGCGGATCCGCCACCCGCCGCCGGAGGGCGCCGAGATCCCCACCCGCCGCCTCCGCGTGGATCCGCCATGCGCGCGCCACCGGATCCGCCACACGCCAGGCGCGCCCGCCCTCGCTGATCCGCTGGAGCCGCGCCGCTGGATCCACCGGGCCGCCGCAGCCCTTCCAGCGTGGACCCGACGCGTGCCGCGCCTCTTGGATCCGCCAGCCCGCCCCCGCGTGGACCCGCCACCCGACGGCTCGTGGATCGGCGCCGCCTCCACCGATTTGCCACCGGTGCTCCTCCCGCCGCCCGTGCTCCTCCACCGCCGTGCGTGCCGCCGTCGGGGAGGGAGGTGGGGAGAGGGGCGCCGCCCAGGATCGAAGGGAGAGGTCGAGGGCGGCGCACTCGCGCTCGGCCGACGACGAAGGGAGAGAGTGGGGATGGGGCGCGGCCGGGAGAGAGTGGAGAGTGGGGGATGGAGAGTGAAAACCCTAAGTTGGTGTATTTTATATCGAGGCGGATAGCGGGCCTCGCCCCGGGTTTATTGGGCCGCATTTCCGTGACGGGCCCCTTTAAGATGCCCGCCACGGGAAAGATTTTTGCGTGGCGGGCACCTTAACACGCCCGCCACGGAAAAGATTTTATTTTACGTGGCGTGCGTGTTAAGGTGCCCGCCATGCAAAAATCTTTTTCGTGATGGGCAAAAAAACGCCCGCCATGTAAAAAGAAAGCTGGACGTGGCGGGGTATTTTCCGTGACGGGCAAAAAAGTGCCGCCACGGAAAAGATTATGCAAGTGCTCGCAAAATCATTTCGTTACTAGTGTCAAGTTCGTTGCTCTGTCGACCCAAACCCTCAAGGGGCTGCTGTTCAGGAGGTGACGCTCACAGCCACTCCCCCCGGTAGCTCCTCCAAAGCTAACTCTCTTATGTTAGCCATGTAGGTTGGAACACGCACCCCGCAAGGTGGAGGTCCAAGAAGAGTCTACACTCGAGCCCCGCAAGGCGGAGGTCCGAGAGGGGCTAACAGCCAGACCCCGGCAAGGCGGGGATCCAGGAAGAGTCTACATTCAAGCCCCGCAAGGCGGAGGCCTGGGAGGAGCCTATGACCAGAGCCCCAGGGTCCAGAGTGGACCAAGCAGCGCGCGGGGATGTGGCACATCAGTGTACTCGGCCCGGGACGCCGCCATCGCCTGCCCGGCATGGGGGGATGTGGCACCGACCTTTTTCTAACAGGCGGGCCCCGGTGAATATAGGGTCCTAAACTACTTTGCCACTGGAGTTGTGTGTTAATTTGGGTCCCTACTTTTGCACTTTGGCATGTAAATAAAAATTTGAGGGCTGTAATTTAGGGTCCACCACTGGAGACGCTCTAAGCATAGTTTCTGTTAGTTCTCTAGGCTCACATTTTTCACGAGAGCTCATACATAACTTGCTCTGCAGTTATGATGAGATAGAAGAGCACTGTAAATTACTAGCTAATTACATTTTGTACAATTTAGATTGCCAAGGATCCTAAAAGATTCTGGCTCCGCTACTGAGTCCAACAGAACAACATTCATATATGTAAATGGTCAGTTAGGCTGTTTAAATAACATTAGATAGAAATGGAAAGGAGGTAAATGTGGTTAGATAGACTAATCATTCGTTCGGATTAGATAGGACTGGGCTGGCTGCACACAAGAGATAAAATGTTCTTCATCTCCATAAAGAAAACTGTATAAAAATAGCTAGGAATGACAGCACTAGAGTTTACCTGAATTTCTAAAGCCTCATTATATTTGAATGAACACGCTACCTGCCCCCTTGCTAGTCTATTCTCTTCATTTGACCGTTATTCCTCTTCATAATTCTCTAGGGTTCAGCCATTGCTTGCCTGTCCTCAGACTCTCATAATCCGCTATCTTTGGACATATAGCTCGATCATGTTCAGTGGAAACACTGAGCTTATACAAGGATGATGCTACACTTGCGAAACGTCGTATGGTATCAACATCGTTTCCCAATGCACCACATTTCCATGTGTTCGTATCTCCCATGTGCCCCAGAGATTAAAAATGAAAGATCCAACAGGCCTAGATATAGTAGCTAAATGCCTAATAGTGAGAAGTAAGGATGACCCTTGCGGGAGGTAGCTAAAACATTTTGTGAGTGTGCACAAACTTGTAAACATTGCGTTGCTCTTGTGAGCTCACATTTTCCATGTGTGCTCGTAATTAACTTGCTCTATCTTGGCATATTTTTAGTGTGGCATATTTTTTTGTCAACCTTAAAGATGTTCAGGAACTACAACACATTTTGTTGGGATATTAGGCAATTTCCAGATTAATTCCACAATATAAATCATGACGAACTGATCAACTAGATTAAGCATGTTTAATAAACTAGCATGATCCAAACTCATATCACAGATCATAGCAACGGGTGTAAGCACAACTAGCACACCAGATAGATTGGATCTCGAGAATACCTGGTTGACATTGAGGACAACGTAATGGAGAGGTTCCCGAAAGCGAAGCCGAGGTCCTCCAGGTCGCTGTCGCTGTCGTCGACCGGCGGCTGCTGCTGGAGAAGTCGAAGAAGCTGTCGATGAAGACGGCGCTGGGACGATCCTCCGTGTGTCCTTCCCGGAAGACGAGCCGTGACGAAGATCGGGAGCAGTCGCGCGAAGAGCGCTTCCCAAAAACCTTATTCGCCTTCTCCCGCTGCAGGATCGCAAAGACGACGGTTCCGGAGACCTGCTCGCCCGGTCACTAGTGCACGCAAGCAATCGGGCTGGAGTAGCTACGGCGGCGCAACAACAAGAAGAGGCAAAAACTCTATCTCAATTCTCTAGTGTTGAGAGGTTGTCCATTCAAGGGACTCCTCTCTAAACCAAGATGAGATGTCAGATCTGATTTTGGCGTGGCCGGTAGGCTGCTTATATATCCCGAACATCGTGTCGCGATCACGATCGGTTTAGGACTCTCTACTCAGAGTCAATTCAGGACTCTGCAGCTTGAAGACCAAGATTACCAAAAATATAATGGGCCTTTGAGATCTCTCTAGGAATTTCCGAATTTGTTATTGGGCCAAGCCCATCTAAATTCCAACACATTTAATGTTCATATTGAATTATGAACTTCTTCTACTAATTTGTCTTTCTTCTCACATTGTTTTTTTTTTTTTTGCGTGAGAAGCGTAGTAGACCGAGAATTGACACCCCTTTTGTCTTGATCATCTAAAGAAATCGAGAACACGCCAAGTGGGATATGTGTGAAAGGATCGAGATGCCCAAGAGGGGGGGGGGTGAATTGGGCTAATCTAAAAATTTAACTTGATTAAACAACTAACTAGCCCATATTCACCCTCTTGTGCCTAAGTGTCTTTCTAACAACTACCGCACAAAGTTTTGCACCCTAGGTTCCAATCCTACTCTAGCATGGCAATTCTAAGAATGTAAAGGCATGAAATAGAATTGCGGAAAGTAAATGCGGAAAGTAAAGAGAGGAAGGAACACGGCGATTTTTTTCCCCGAGGTATCGAGGTGTCGCCACACCCCCTAATCCTCGTTGGAGCACTCTCTTGAGAGTATCGCTCCCCCCTTAGTCCTCGCAAGAACTAAGTGCTCTCTACGGGTTGATTCTTCGACACTCCGTCGCGGTGAATCACCCAAAACCGCCACAAGCTTGCTTGAGCCACCCACAAGCACCACCGGATGATCTTCAAGCCATGATCCGCCACCAAGCCGTCTAGGTGATGGTGATCACCAAGAGAAACAAGCACAAACTCTCACTTGACCTCAACAAGCCTAGGAGAAGAGTGGATGCACACTTGAATCTCTCAAACACTCTAAGGATGATCCTTAATCTTGCATGGATGACCACCTTAGGGCTCTTGCTCTTTCTTGCACTCTCAAGGGTGTTTCTCACCTGAACAAATGGGCAAGAGAGGGTGCAAGGTCGAGGGACAAAGTATATATAGCCCCATCAAGCAACTCCACCGAAATCAGCTTCCCATCCTGAAAGAAGCCTGGCCGGACACACCGGGTGAGTCCTGGTCAAGGGTCCTGGCCAAGGCGTCCGTCGGCGACACAGACCTCGACACGCCACGACCGTGCGTCCGTCGGTGCTTCGTGTGCGACCGGAAGCGTCCGGTCATCGGTCCCGTGCAGCCTCGCCAAACAAGCTCTACGCGGACGCACTCCACCGGAGCGTCCGGTCAAGGACCTAACGTCGGGCGTGTCACACCCGGATTTGAAGGTGTAAAACCGGTGTATATTATATGTGCGCCAGGATCAAAATACACACATATAACGACTTCATTGGTCCACAGACAGTGTTACAATAACGAAAAAATCACAGAAAGGTATTAACGTATTTTATTACATCGAAAACTCAGAGTAAAGCGGAAATGAACAAATAAACTTTAATTGTTTCTAAGCAAAGACGACGGCGACACAACGGCGACGGCGACACGTAGCGAAATCCACAACGCCACGGGAAGGTTGATTTGGCGGTACCACGTAGCTAACACCCGTGCATGTTCTCCGGGTAGTCATCATCACTCGAGCAACCTTTATTATGATTATTGCAAGGGTGAGTCCATGTCGAACTCAGCAAGTACAGACGGAAAGTAATGACATGCAAGGCTTATACAAAAGGAAAGGCTGACACAGTGTACTGCAGGTAGCTCTTTTAATCTTGGTTCATTTTAAAGAACAATCATTTACTAATCATTGGTTGAGAAGCCCAAACCCTTAATTAAGGTGTAAGTAGTCATTAGGTTGTTTTCAAGAGTAGTTAACAATAATCTTAAACGCTTGAGATCACCCCAAGCAACTCGGGAACTCCATCCCGACCAACACGAGGTTCCAACCTCACCAACTCCATCATTATTTCCAAAAAAGTAGCTTCTAATCATGTGAGGGCGCTGGGCCGCTCTTAACCGTGAGCACGGCTAGTATACTAGTTTGATCAAACTCTGCGCAGAGGGTGTGCACTTTCACTTCAGTCGTGATTCCCATATGCCCGGTTTGCAAGGCCCAAAACTCTACCAAGGAGAGCGTGCGGGAACCACTACGAGACCTTTCACAGGTATTGTCATAGAGTTTCACTCGTCCAAGCGAAACTCAGCGTATGGAGGCGTCCCGATAAAAGACCACGGATCTACCCGCACTCCATACTACAAACCTCGCGAAAACCCGAACGCCATCCCAATGGAAAGATCCACTCTACCGCAAGGGACCCGATATTTAGTCAAGCCGAGCCCATTGGTCCCGGTTGCACTTTGTTGTCCTGTGTGGCCGCCCACGAACCGGTCCTTAGGGAGAGAAGACGGATGCCTCTCGCAAAACCGTGACGCACTACAAAGAATCCGTACAACCCTTGAACCCACAACCACGATGCATCCCGCATCCAACATCTCCAACCATGGTCGCAACCATGAAAACATCTCCATGAGTATATTAAAGCAACATTTTTAATATCGTTAAAGAAGGTGAGTAGATGAGCGGAGCATACTAAGCAAAGCAGCCTATCTACCCATAAACCCCCAATAGGTGAATCTCGGATAATGGTAGCTAGTAGGTCCTTAGGGTGTACCAAATTAAGACACATGCATGAATAGTAAATTTGCATTTAATGAGTAGGAACAAAATGGTCAAACGGTGCCTGCACTTGCCTTGGTCGGAGTCGCATCGCTCAAAAGCTATCCGGTCGCTCGCTCGTCCTTCACGAACGCCTCCTCTTCTATACGCATCAAGCATCACATACGGGAGCAATACATGCAAGCAAACAATTCATAATTAGACAATACACCAGTACATGAATTAGCAGCAAACAATCTCATAAAAAAGTAATCTACTCGTCGAGACGATTCCGTAGATATGTGGATCACTAAAATCGGAGTTAAAACGAGAAAGTTATGGCTATTCAAAGTACCGATGGCAAAACTGTAATTAACTGGAACTGCATTTTCAATTAAAATAAATAAAGTTCAGGTTTATCCGCAGCAGGGGTAGATCCGTGAATAAACCAAAAGTGCAGGGGCTAGATGGTAAGTTTGCCGGGCGGTGGCGTCGACGCCGGCGTCGGCGCCACGCGGCGCCGCGGGGATTAGCCGGTCCGGTGGACCGGCCGTGGACTGTCGCGATGGACCGAGTCCATCGGGTCCACCATGGACCGGCGCGGCACCTTGGCCGAGCGCGGCGGCGTGGTGGCGGAGCGGCGCTAGGAGGCGCGCGCGAAACCGGCAAGGGCACGCGTGGGGCGTCGCGGGTGATCCGCGCTGGCGCGCGGCGGGCGCTAAGGCGCTAAGGGCTGGGACGCGAGGAAGACGCGGCGGCGGCGCCATAGCGCGGCGGCCCGAGCGGCTGCGCGGGCGCGCGGCGCGTGCGTAGGCGGCGATTCGCGACGTAGGGGCGCCGGCGACGCTGTCCGCGGCGAGGCGGTTCGGAGGGGACCTTACCACGGCGATTGACGGCGGAACGACGGAACGGGCGGCGGCGGGCGCGAACTCCGATCTAGGGTTTCGCGAGCTCTCGATGCAAAGAGGCGGGCGGCGTGAAGTAGGGCAGCGGGGAAGCGCCGGGCGGCCGCGGCTCGTGTTTTTATAGGCGCGGCGAACCTAGGTTCGCGTCGCGCGGGCCCACGCGAGAGGCGGCGCGCGTGCGGTCGGACTCTCGGTGTCCGCCCCGAGCTCGGGACGACACTGTAGCGGTGGGGCCCACGGACGGCGGGTCCCAGTCCGTGGGCTGCCGGCTGAGCTGCAGCGCGTGCGGGGCGGGCGGCTCACTCGCGGCGCGCGTGCTGGCGGCGAGCGGGCGAGCGGGCGACCTGCCGCGCTTGCCGGGCCGGCCCAACGCGGCCTGCTGGGCTGCTCAAGCTGCAGCTGCGCTGCCGCGGGCTGGGCTGCTGCCGCTGGTGGCCCAAGCCAAGGGAAAATTTCCCTTTTCTATTTTCTATTTTAGCATTTGAATGAATTTGAACTACAAATAAAATCAAACAAAGGCTAAACAATCAAGAGCAATACAATAAAAAAAAAAAGTGCAGCAGCATGAATGCAACAATTCAAGGTTTCTACCTTATATTTCATTTTAGGGTATTTTATAAAGAATTAATTTGGCCTAAATTGAAGCATAGCATGAATAAAATCAATTTAAAAATTCTAATTTCCAAAAGCCAAAAATTAGGTGTCATAAACCTACCCCCTTAAAGGAATCTCGTCCCAGATCCGGATGGTTTAGAGAACAACTCAGGGGTAATCTTCCTTTAACTCATCCTCTTTTTCCCAAGTTGCTTCCTGCTCTGTATGATGTTCCCACTGTACTTTGCAAGACCGAACCACTTTGCTTCTAGTTACCCTCTCTGCTGTATCCAAGATCTTGATTGGCTTCTCTTTATAGGTGAGATCACTCTTCAATTTTACCTTCTCCATAGATAACTGTTCCTCAGGCACCCTTAAGCACCTCTTGAATTGTGACACATGGAAGACATCATGAACACCAGACAAACTCTCGGCAAACCGGAGTCTATAAGCCACTTCACCTCTTCTCTCAACAATCACAAAAGGACCAATGTACCTTGGTGCTAACTTCCCTTTAACATTAAACCTCTTAAGTCCTCTCATAGGTGAGACCTTAAGATAGACATAGTCACCAACATTGAATTCTAACGGCTTCCTTTTGGCATCTGCATAACTCTTTTGCCTGGACTGAGCTGCCTTCAAGTTCTGCCTGACAACTCGGACTTGTTCCTCTGCTATCTTTATTGCTTCAGGACCAAAGACTTGTCTCTCTCCAGTTTGATCCCAGAACAAAGGAGTTCTACACTTTCTGCCATACAAAGCTTCAAAGGGAGACATCTTAAGACTTGACTGATAGCTGTTGTTGTACGAGAACTCAGCATAAGTTAAACTATTATCCCAGCTGTCACTGTATTGGATTGCACATGCCCTCAACATATCTTCCAATATCCGGTTCACCCTCTCGGCCCCACCATCCGATTGAGGATGATAAGCTGTGCTAAAACTCAAATCTGTGCCCATAGCTTCATGTAACTTCTCCCGAAACCGAGACGTGAACCGAAAGTACCTCTATCCGAGACTATCTTCTTTGGAACCCCATGTAGACAAACAACCCGCTCCATATATTTCTCGCCTAATCGATCACCTCGAAATGTGGTCTTGACAGGTATGAAGTGAGCAACCTTAGTCAATCGATCCACGATTACCCAAACAGAATCATGTCCCTTCTGTGTCCGAGGTAACCCAACAATGAAGTCCATACTGATTTCATCAAACTTCCACTCGGGTACTTTGAGTGGTTGCAACAAACCAGCTGGCCTTTGATATTCAGCTTTCACTCTCTGGCAAGTATCACACAAAGCTACATACTCCCCAATATCTCTCTTCATGCCATACCACCAATAGTGTTCCTTCAGATCTTGATACATCTTAGTGCCTCCAGGATGGATAGAGTAAGCTGACTCATGACACTCCTTCAGTATGGAATCCCTGATACTCTGAATCTCTGGCACACAAATCCTCTGCTTGAACCACAATGTTCCATCTTTGTCTAGACTGAACCCTGGAGCCTTGTCTTTCTTCAACAACTCAATGATCTCCTGAATCTTTGCATCAGTACGTTGCCCCTTTCTGATTTGCTGTTCAAGAGTCGGTTCAACATCCATAGACGTTCCCTCAACATTAGTCACATAACCCAAGTTGAGCTTCTCAAAATCTGCAAGTAACTTTGACGGCAACTCCATGACCTCTAACAAATTCACTTGGCTCTTACGACTCAATGCATCAGCCACGACATTGGCCTTACCAGGATGATAGTGAATCTCCAACTCATAGTCCTTGATAAGTTCTAACCACCTTCTCTGCCTTAGGTTCAACTCGTTCTGAGTAAAGATGTACTTCAGACTCTTGTGGTCAGTATAAACATCACATTTGTGACCCAAGATATAATGTCTCCATATCTTCAATGCATGCACAACAGCTGCCAATTCTAAATCATGAGTTGGATAGTTGACTTCATGTTTCTTCAACTGTCTAGAAGCATAAGCAATAACCTTTCCCTCCTGCATCAACACACAACCCAATCCTTGCTTGGAAGCATCACAATAAATAGAGAAATCCTTTGTCACATCAGGCAAAGCCAAAACAGGTGCTGTTGTCAATCTCTTCTTCAATTCTTCAAAGCTTGCTTGACATTTATCAGTCCACTTGAATGGCTTCCCTTTCTCTAGCAGAGCGGTCATGGGCTTAGCAATAGCAGAGAATCCCTCAATGAATCTTCTGTAGTAACCTGCCATACCCAGGAAACTCCTGATCTCACTAACTGTCTGAGGCGGACTCCACTTTAGCACATCTGACACATTCTTTGGGCTGACAGCAACTCCACCCTTAGATATAACATGACCCAGAAAAGAGACCTCCTTCAGCCAGAACTCACACTTACTAAGCTTAGCATAGAGCTGATGTTCCCTCAGTTTCTGCAACACTAACCTCAGATGCTCCTCATGTTCTTTCTCATTCTTAGAATAGATCAGAATGTCGTCAATAAAGACTGCGACAAACTTATCTAGGTACTCCATAAAAACTTTATTCATCAAATACATAAAGTAAGCTGGAGCATTAGTTAACCCAAAAGACATGACTGTGTACTCATAAAGCCCATATCTGGTGGTGAATGCAGTCTTGGGAATATCACTAGGTCTGATCTTTAACTGATGGTAACCTGATCTCAAGTCTATCTTAGAGAAAACACAAGCTCCCTTCAACTGATCAAACAAATCCTCTATTCTAGGAAGTGGATACTTGTTCTTAATGGTCACCTCATTCAAAGATCTGTAATCTACACACATTCTCTGAGTCCCATCCTTTTTCTCAACAAAAATAACAGGGGCTCCCCAAGGTGATGAACTAGGTCTAATAAACCCTTTAGATTGCAACTCTCTAAGTTGTTTCTTAAGTTCATCTAATTCATTCACAGCCATTCTATATGGTCTTTTAGAAATAGGTGCAGTGCCAGGTAATAGATCAATAACAAACTGGATGTCACGGTCAGGTGGCATACCTGGCAAATCAGCTGGAAATACATCGGGAAACTCATTGACTATCTTGATATCATCTACGTCAGCACTCAATTGATTCACTGTGCCCTGAGGTGCGGATGACATAGCAACAATCACATCTACCTTCTCCCCATTAGGTGCAACAAGAGACACTGTCTTCTCTGAGCATTTAATCTCTGCCTTCCACTTAGACAGCCAACTCATCCCCAAAATAAGATCTAGACCTTCTGATTCAAGCACAATGGGTCTAACAGGAAACTCTACCCCCCTTAAATTAAGACTGGTAGACTGGCACCAAACATTGGAATACATTACTCCCCCAGGCGATTTAACTTTCATAGATCTAGGCATGAGTTCAGTGGGTATTCTATATTTGAGCACAAACTCACTACTGATGAATGAATGAGATGCACCAGTATCAAAAAGAACTGTAGCGGGGTGAGAGTTGATGGGGAACGTACCAAGCACCACATCAGTAGACTCCTCAGCAGACTCCACCTTCACATGGTTCACCTTCCCATAGTGTTGCCCCTTCCCGTTCCGGTTGGGGTTGCCATTCTGTCCCTGGGGTGGAGGCCCATTCTGTATCTGCTTCTTGCTGGGGCAGGAGTTCGCAAAGTGTCCCACACCTCCACACTTGAAGCAGGTGTTGCCATTAGGTGGAGGGTTAGCATTGACCTTCACCTGGTTGTTGGGGGCTTGAGGACGAGGCTGGTTGTTAGGACGTTGCATCTGGTTGTAGCCTCCCTGACGCTGAGAAGATCCCTGACCACCTGACTGATAGCCAGAACGCTGATAGTTCTGGTTGTTGTTGTAGCGTGGGCGGTTGCCATTTCCACTGTCCTGAGAGAAATCCCTCTTCCTCTTGTTCTTCTTCTTCTCGTCCATCTTCTTGCGTTTGCTCTCCAGCACAATAGCTCTATCAACCATCTCCTGGAAGTTAGCATATGTGACGTTGGACATCACATAGGATAGAGCATCATTAAGACCTTCCAAGAACAGGTACTGCTTGTCTCTATCTTCCCTGACCAACTCAGGCGCGTAACGGGACAACTCAGTGAACTTGTCGCGGTACTCGCAGACGGACATGGAGCCCTGTTTCAACTCATTGAACTCCTTCTTCTTCAGCTTCATTAATCCTGCAGGCACATAGTCCTTCTTGAACGCTCTCTGGAACTCATCCCAAGTGATGGTCTCGGGATTCTGATGAGCGAAACACAGAGCCTCCCACCAAGCTTGAGCCGACCCAACTAGTCGACGAGCCGTGAGAGCACCTTCTCCTGGCCGGTGCACCGAGCGATAACCAGTTGCTTTTCCACCTCCTTGAGCCAGTCCATTGCCTCCATAGGGTCGAGGCATGAGAGAACTTGGGTGGGCGCCCCTTCAAGAATTCCCCGCGCTTGTCACGGGGCGGTGGTGGAGGAGGGTTGGCACCATGGAACCCCCGGGTGCTGGTTCCGGGTTCGGTTTTGGTTCAGTTCCGGTTTTGGTTCTCGCAACATGGTCGTGAATGCCTCGCAGAGCCGAGTCTGCATGGCCATGAGTTGCTCCATCTGGGTCGGGGGTGGATTGTTGTTGTTGGTGTCGGTGTTGGTGTTGCTGTTGGTGTTGTTGTTGTTTGCACCACTAGCACTTCCATTCCTTGTGATCGGTGCCATCTGATTATACAAATAGCGTAGTATAAGGACATAAAGATCATACATAATCAATATCCGCTCAAAGAGAAACCAGAATCGCAAATCAAAGTAATATATATCATCGACATGACTCAATCGATGAACCATTGACATTTATCCGACATGTATAACAACTCAACAAAGATATGACAGATGATATGATATGGTAAAGCAGATATGATAAAAAGTCAAGACATGATAAAGCACATATAAAGAGACCCAATAGACCCGAACTAACTATTCATTAACCTTAAATATTAAACTTGTCTTGATAAGCTGTGGACATCTCCCACAGTCTTACCACAATCATCACAAAGAACCGAATCATCCAATAACACAATAATAATCCAAGTTTAACACACAAGCAACCATAACACCCTCAAACCGAACTAATCACTAGACTCACCACGGACTCGCAAGCTAAGGGCGTAAACTAACGAACTAGCGATAGATAGATAGCTAAAGCGACTAAGGGATGGCAGCTCCTATTCAATATTGGTACGTCCTGCTTCAGCTCCATACTCCGGATACTCGCGGGGTGGTGAGAAAGCGGGGTGCTTGGCGCCGGGTTCTGCCTGGCCCGCTGATCCGCTCCCCGGAGCTCAAAGAATCCTCCTCGCGGTCTTCCATCCGCTGATCCCTCGGCCTCGTATCTCCACCAGGGCACCAGTGAGCTCCGTGTCCAGCACGGCTGCTAAACGCACCGTTGGAGACATCCTTGGGCCATCCTCCTCCTGAACTGCAGCAATGCGGGAAGCCATCTCCCCGCGGCGGCGACGTGGGTAGTAGCGGCGCTCATCGTCCCTGATGTCATCAAAGAAGCGCTCGCGATAGGCAGTGAAGGCCATGCGAGCAGCGTCACTGATGGCGGCCCTCTGGGTGTCTCTGTCTGCTGGAGCGGCGTGCACTGAATCCACCCGAAGAGCGCGGAGCGCACCGCTAGACCTCCCAACGTGGCACTCATCTTCCGTAACTCGGGTAGTCTGGATGAGTCCACCGCCGGCCGCGGTATCTCCCGCTGCGTGAGACGCCATAGCCATACCGATGGTTCAGCGGGCGCCTGAGCTCATAATGGGCGAAGCACTCTCCCCATCCCCGGTGGTGGCGTGATGGTCCATCCGCCGACCCGGATTCGCGATCCCCTTCTTCAGAGCATCCGGTGGTCCACCATTTCTGGTCCACCATTCCCAGCACCACTTCTTCATCGTTAATGAATCTCCATCAATTTGTCTTCACTATCGGAAGGATCTCCTCCTCCTCCCCCTCCGGCTGGGGAGCCACTGAGGATGTCATACCGCCCGCCGCAGGCGACCTCCACCGCCGGCGTCAAAGGAGGACCAGCGACGGTGGGCACCATCGCCAAGGTGCCGATCGATGGAACACGAAGTCGCCGACGTCACCGATCCAACGGAAACTCAACGGGGCGCGTCGGAAGGTAACCCGCAAAGACTCTTACGGGCAAATCAACAAGCGCCGCACCATTGTCTAAAAGAAAGTAAATGCATATGCAGAAGATGATTAGGAACTCATGATCAAAGATGATAATAAACAAGTAAACATGATCAAGAGGATAAAAGACAATGCATGAATCTTGGTAGATGGATATCTGAATGGTGTAAATGCGACAATTGATAGTATGAGATTAGTATGCACATATGTGGTATTTATGGCAATGAACAAAAGCAATAATGAAACTAATGAAGCAAGGTAAACATGGTGATAATGACAATAAAGTGATGAAAGATGATAGATAATAAGTGCATCAAGGTGTAATAAATGATAAACATGCTGGATAATGAATGAATGAATATTAACCCAATAAAAGACCCTAAAACGGCCATTCTAACTAGGGCTGCGTGGTCCTACGGTCAACACAGCTCTGCGTACCATTTCACACACCAGATTTGAAGGTGTAAAACCGGGTGTATATTATATGTGCGCCAGGATCAAAATACACACATATAACGACTTCATTGGTCCACAGACAGTGTTACAATAACGAAAAAATCACAGAAAGGTATTAACGTATTTTATTACATCGAAAACTCAGAGTAAAGCGGAAATGAACAAATAAACTTTAATTGTTTCTAAGCAAAGACGACGACGACACAACGACGACGACGACACGTAGCGAAATCCACAACGCCACAGGAAGGTTGACGGCGGTACCACGTAGCTAACACCCAGGCATGTTCTCCGGGTAGTCATCATCACTCGAGCAACCTTTATTATGATTATTGCAAGGGTGAGTCCATGTCGAACTCAGCAAGTACGCATTTAAAGTAATGACATGCAAGGCTTATACAAAAGGAAAGGCTGACACAGTGTACTGCAGGTAGCTCTTTTAATCTTGGTTCATTTTAAAGAACAATCTGTTACTAATCATTGGTTGAGAAGCCCAAACCCTTAATTAAGGTGTAAGTAGTCATTAGGTTGTTTTCAAGAGTAGTTAACAATAATCTTAAACGCTTGAGATCACCCCAAGCAACTCGGGAACTCCATCCCGACCAACACGAGGTTCCAACCTCACCAACTCCATCATTATTTTCAAAAAAGTAGCTTCTAATCATGTGAGGGCGCTGGGCCGCTCTTAACCGTGAGCACGGCTAGTATACTAGTTTGATCAAACTCTGCGCAGAGGTGTGCACTTTCACTTCAGGTCGTGATTCCCATATGCCCGGGTTTGCAAGGCCCAAAACTCTACCAAGGAGAGCAGGCAGGGAACCACTACGAGACCTTTCACAGGTATTGTCATAGAGTTTCACTCGTCAAGCGAAACTCAGGCGTATGGAGGCGTCCCCGATAAAAGACCACGGATCTACCTGCACTCCATACTACAAACCTGCGAAACCCGAACGCCATCCCAGTGGAAAGATCCACTCTACGGCAAGGGACCTGATATTTAGTCAAGCCAGAGCCCATTGGTCCCGAAGTTGCACTGTTGTCCCAGGTGGCCGTCCACGAACCGGTCCTTAGGGAGAGAAGACGGATGCCTCTGGCAAACCAGACGCACTACAGCAATCCGTACAACCCTTGAACCCACAACCACGATGCATCCCGCATCCAACATCTCCAACCATGGTCGCAACCATGAAAACATCTCCATGAGCATATTAAAGCAACATTTTTAATATCGTTAAAGAAGGTGAGTAGATGAGCGGAGCATACTAAGCAAAGCAGCCTATCTACCCATAAACCCCCAATAGGTGAATCTGGATAATGGTAGCTAGTAGGTCCTTAGGGTGTACCAAATTAAGACACATGCATGAATAGTAACAGTTGCATTTAATGAGTAGGAACAAAATGGTCAAACGGTGCCTGCACTTGCCTTGGTCGGAGTCGTACTGCTCAAAGCTATCCGGGTCGTTCTGCTCGTCCTTCACGAACGTCTCCTCTTCTATACGCATCAAGCATCACATACGGGAGCAATACATGCAAGCAAACAATTCATAATTAGACAATACACCAGTACATGAATTAGCAGCAAACAATCTCATAAAAGTAATCTACTCGTCGAGACGATTCCGTAGATATGTGGATCACTAAAATCGGAGTTAAAACGAGAAAGTTATGGCTATTCAAAGTACTGATGGCAAAACTGTAATTAACTGGAACTGCATTTCGAATTAAAATAAATAAAGTTCAGGTTTATCCGGCAGCAGGGGTAGATCCGTGAATAAACCAAAAGTGCAGGGGCTAGATGGTAAGTTTGCCGGCGGTGGCGTCGGCGGGCGGCGCGGCGCCACCACGCGCTGGCGCCGGGATTGGCCGGTCCGGTGGACCGGCCGTGGACTGCCTGCGGTGGGCCGAGTCCACCGTCCACCATGGACCCGGCGGCACCTTGGCCGGAGCGCGGCGGCGTGGTCGCGGAGCGGCGCTAGGAGGCGCCGGGCGCTTGATGCGGCAAGGGCACGCGTGGGGCGTCTGGTGATCCAGCGGGCGCTGGCGACGGCGGGCGGCGGCGCTAAGTGGCCGGGCGAGGAAAACGTAGCGGCCCGGCGCCATGGCAGCGGGCGGCGGCGGCTGCGGCGCGGCCCTACGGGCGTGCGAGAAGCGGCGATCCCGCGGCGTAGGGCGCGCCGGCCCGCCAGCGTATGGCGGCGAGGCGGTTCGGAGGACCTACCACGCGATGGCGGCGGAACGGCGGAACGGGCGGCGGCGGCGCGAACTCCGATCTAGGTTTCGCGAGCTCGATCTGGCGAAATGGGCGGCGTGAAGTAGGGCAGCTGGGAAGCGGCGGCGGCTGCGGCGTCGTGTTTTTGCCAGGCGCGGCGAACCTGGGTTCGCGTGCGCGGGCCCACGCGGAGAGGCGGCGCCGCGTGCGGTCGGACTTCGGTGTCCGTCCCCGAGCTCGGGGGCGACATCAGAAGCGGTGGGGCCCACGGACGGCGGGTCCCAGCTGTCGGGGGCTGCTGGCTGAGCTGCAGCGCGTGCGGCGGGCGGGCGGCTCACTCGCGGCGCTGCGTGCTGCGGCGAAGCCGGGCGAAGCGGGCGACCTGCTGCGCTTGCTGGGCCGCCCAACGCTTTGCTGGCTGGGCTGCTCAAGCTGCAGCTGCGCTGCTGCAAGCTGCTGCGGGCTGGGCTGCTGCTGCTGGTGGCCCAAGCCAAGGGAAAATTTCCCTTTTCTATTTTCTATTTTAGCATTTGAATGAATTTGAACTACAAATAAAATCAAACAAAGGCTAAACAATCAAGAGCAATACAATAAAAAAGTGCAGCAGCATGAATGCAACAATTCAAGGTTTCTACCTTATATTTCATTTTAGGGTATTTTATAAAGAATTAATTTGGCCTAAATTGAAGCATAGCATGAATAAAATCAATTTAAAAATTCTAATTTCCAAAAAGCCAAAAAATTAGGGTGTCATAGGTCGTCGCGTCCGGGCCGGTGCATCCGGTCAGCTTACGGGTCCTTTTCAGCTCCGTCTTCGCGACTCCGTGAATTGCTTCAACTCCAACATGTCTCGTGCATAAATTGAGCTACCTAGTGCTAAAGAAACTCAAGTGTGCACCACAACTCATCTCTAGACTCGCCTAGGTCAAGCTACTCATTCGTACCCCCTTTAATAGTACGGCGAAAAAAACAAAAACAAAGTCCTAACAACTAATCCGATGTCACCCAACTCCGTCGACAATCGAACTAGCCGCCCTTAACCTTGTCGCCCATCCTCGGAAAAACCGAACGAATTCAATCGTCAGGGGGCGTAACAAACTCATCGCCCGAGATCACCATTACCATGACCTAACTCAACACTGTTTCTGCAAAACACACGTTAGTCATGATAATTATATTGTCATCAATCATCAAAACCCAATCTAGGGGGCCTAGATGCTTCAATCTCCCCCTTTTTGGTGATTGATGACAACCTCTAGAGTATGGAGATTAAGAGTGAGGTTTTAAGCGCACTTGTTCACATGAGCCTCTCACAATAAGATCAAAGGGGTTAGGGTGGCTCATGCGATACAAGATCATATATGTACTCATAGAATCTGCATGAAGAGTGAGTACGACAAGGATAGCTCATATGGTTCAAAATATCACAAGTAATAATCAGAGTAAACCATTAGTGCGGAAGCAAGACCATATGAGCAAAAGCATGACATGATATATAATGATACCGAAGTAGAGAGCACATGTCATAAAGAGTATCACGATGCATCACAAGCATATACAATGCGAGGCATGAAAGTAAACATGATGCATGCAAGAGTATCACACCAAAAAGAACCAACTCCCTCTCACGTACTCCCCTAAGTCCTACATACTCTACTCTCTCCCCCTTTGTCATCAAGGACCAAAAGGCTAAGGGTCGGTAGGAGGTGTAGAGGCAGACGAGCTGGTCACTGGAGCACGAGTCGCCACAACGAACTGAGAAGCATCATCCGGACTCGACTCAACTCGAGGCGCCGACCATCGACGCCGCAAGACCCTCGACCGCGGAAGTGCGGAAGAAGCGGTCGGGTCGGCTCGTGGGAGCTGGGAGGGAGTGTCGGCCTCGGAAGTAGAAACAAGTGTCCGACCCTCAAGTGTCGTGCCTGAGTAGCGGGGTCAACTAGCTGAGCCTCGGAAGTAGTAATCACGGAAGGCTGACCCGTGGCTTCTGAGATCGGCACACTCGACTCGTGGCGCCGACGACCCACCGTGGTAGTAACAACAATAGACTTCGGCCGTCGGTCGCCCGAGTGACCCGGGGTGAGAATCCAAGGGCTGCTGCCACACCGGCCGACGTGGAGTGGTGCACTAGGCGTAGGCTGAGAGAACAGCTCGGCGTAGGTGGCACTGTAGCGAGGATCCGGCGACACACCAAGCTAGTAGTCTGTCTGCGTCGTAGGGGTGAAGCCGGTGATGTACGGACCCTGGCCAGGACTGAAAGGTGCAAAGCCTGTATACTGCTGGTGAGGTGGAGTCTGCTGGGGCTGAAAACCAGGGCCAACAGGGAACTGGCTGGTGAAGGGAAACTGCATCCCTAGAAACTGAGGGCCTGGAGCCTGTGGTGCCTGAAACTGAGGTGCAGGTGGCACGTCTGGTAGGGGTAGTGGCGGAGGCACCTCAACCGGAATCCCTGTAGCCTGAATAACCGCAGCCATGAGAGAGAGGCCTCGCCGCCGCTGAAACCGACGCCGATACAGAGCAGCCGGCCGAGGTAAAGGGGCTCGCCGCCGCCGGTAGAATGCCCGCGGCCGCCGCTGAAAAGCTAGCGGGAACGCCGAAGCTCATCCCGCCGCCGCCTCATCTCAAGGGTTGAGAGCCCGCGCCGCTCTTCACGAAGTCTCACGCGCTGCTGTGTCGCCCCTCATCTCAAAGAACAAGTGAAAGCAAGGCCTGCTCGGCCGGGTGGAGGGGCAGAAACTAGAGCCTCCGGCCCCGTGGTCGCGGTGAACGAGGAGGGGGCCTCGTAGGCACGTAGTCGCCGCCGAGCCGCCCGGGCGTCAATGTCGATCTTCCGCCGCCGCTCCCGTGACTCAACGCGGTGCCTCCTCAAGAGCAACCAGCCGGCATTCAGGCATCCCGAGCCGCCTCGACTCGCGGATCGCCCCCGAGAGCGTGTGGCAACCGGGGTAGCCGTCGGCGCTTGTTTTGCCGAGGAGCCGACGGAGGTCGTGGGCCGGAAACCGCGTAGTCGACCGTGTCCACTCGCACAACGCCGTCCCTCCATGTGAGGCACGGTCTTCCAAATCAGGAAGGAGATCCAATGAGCAAACGGAAGCTGTCGGCTGCCCTTGATCCCTTCTGCTATAGTATCCTCCATCTCTGACAGCATCAAATCCCAAACATCAAACTCTATCTGATCCATGAGGTGGAAGAGAATCCACTGCTGCAAGCGGGTGAGCGCCTCCTTGAAGCCAACTCTGGGCAGGATCGTCCGCCTCACTATAGCATCCACAACTCTGGCAAGTGGAGTGAGGTCGGAAGGAAGACGGCTGGAGCCCTCGCCGAAAGGTGCCTTGTAGCAACTGCGAACCTGATCAGCCGTAGGCACTCTGCCGGCCTTGGGTCGTCGCGGTGGCGCTGAAGTGCCGTAGCACAAGCTGTGGAGCCGAGTCTGAGAGGAGGGCAATCCTAGAAGACGACGAGCCTGAACACTCTGCAACTCATACCGTCGCCCTTGAAAGCAAACACGAGAAACTCATGCTGGGGGTCAATCCACAAGGTAGCATAGAACTCTCGGACCCACGTAGTCACATAGCTGCCGTCGCTGCCAAGTAAGTCGGCCAAACCCTGAAGGTAGGTGAGGCGGGGTCGAATCTGCTCACCAACTGCTGGGACCATGTCATCCACCCCCGCAGACCCGGTGAGGGCAAATAGCAACCGCACTCTCCTCATATGCCCGCAGAAGTCCGCGCGGAAGAGCCGTCCCAACACCCTTCGGGGGCCGCCCGGCCGCGCCGAAGGGGAAACCACACTGCACGCCGCACAAAACGGTATCGACCGGGCGACGAGGCCGACACGCCCCCTCAAGTCAAGGGAAGCTCGCTCTGCCGCCTTTCCGCCCTGGCCGGGCTGGGCCGGTGCCGGTGCTGGAGCTAGACCTGGGTGGGACGTGTCGCCCCCGGAAAGAACAAGGCGAGTCCGGGAGGAACGACGAAGTCCTCGCCTGTCCGCCTCTGCGGGTGACTCGTCTCTCGAGTAGACCGCGCCTCTCGAGCCGACTACCGCGAGGGAGAGGCGGGGGTCGCCTCGAGGAGGTGGCACCGGCTGCCTCCGGAGGGGTGGCACGGGCTGCCGCTCGCCGGCTGTTGAGACCAGCTCTCCCGAGACGGTCCGCCCGGCCTGGACCACCCAACTCGCGCATGACCGCCTGGCCGTAGCCACCGCAAGGACCCGCTCACGCAGTCATCTCATCACGCCGGGCGCTTCGCTTCTTCTTCGGCTGCCGCCAAAGAACCTTTCTTGCCCTTGTCCGGGGACCGCCACCGAGGAGGTGGGGGTGGAGGTGGACCGGTAGGTGGACCGGTGGTCTTGGTGCGAGCCATGTCCGAAAGAACAACCGGCCGCTGAAAAGACCCACCGACAAGCACAACTACAACTGCCAAGACCGACCGCCAACCGAGAGACTCCCCCGAAGTTACCGCAAGAAACCGAATGGTCAAGACTCACTACCGACCGACACTCGAGAGGCTTGGCCTCTTTTTTCATACTCACGGGCTTGGCCCCGAGTTTTTTCTTCCACCGCCAACCCCTCATCAAACCGCCAAGCAAGCGATTGCACCAACTCTCGCCGCACACACACGTAAGCAATAGAGAGATTTATAACCATGAATAATAGCTAAGGTTGAGAAAGTCCTAGGGAAGCAAGCACATTGGATACGAAGGGAATAGCATTGGTATACCTAGCCTTGCTTTGTTCCTGTGAAAAGACAAGGAGATGACAATTTGGGGCACCAGGGCAGGCAAGGAAGGTCACTGAACCAAAATAGTCGAGGGAAAACAGTCAACACAGAGATAGCAAGGTTGGACATTCCATCGAACACATAGAGAGCATGGACTGGAATAGAAGTGGAAGCTCACCACACACCAAACAATGCCGAGGGTGAACAGCGAGAGGCACCAGGAGCACTCGACAAGGTCACCGCATCGAATGGTGGAGAAAAAATGATCAAAACAAAGGACTGGCGGTTGGGGCAATGCACCGAGCACTTGGCGGGCAGGGCGGGTTGTGGCATGGAAACTCACCACCGTGAGTGCCGACGGCCGGGGCGGAGATCGCCGAGGGCGCGGGTGCAAAGCGACAAGAAGGTCCCCGAGGTGGAGAAAGGCCCGGGCGGCGGAGATCCCCGCTGGCGACGGCAATGGCGATTCCCCGGGCTAGGGTTCCGTGGGCAGGGGCGGTCGTGAGCGCGGGATGGCTTGGCAACAGTAGGGGCGGCGGGCCGGAGGAGCGGAGGCGGTGCGGATGCGCGCGGTGGCGGGAGCAGGCCGGCCGGCGGGCGGGGGGCACGGACGCCGGGCGCGAGGTGGAGCGGGCGGGCGGTTGGCGCCGAGGAGAAGGAAAAACGGGAGGGCCCGCGCGACAGATGAATAAAGAAGGAAGAGGGCCCCACATGTCACTGAAATAGAATGAAACGCGCTTCAAAATTCCCTGACCGACGCTGCCTCCCACGACCGGACGCACGGTGCCCGCTTCCCGGTCAAATTTACAGAGAGCCTGTAAATCGCCTCGTGACCGGACGCGTTGACCGGTAGCGCTGGTGGATCCGGTCGCGGGTCCGGTGCCTGCTTCCGGTCGCCTTTTTCTAGTTTTTCTGAGTTCCTTCTTCGCGGGACCTTCTCCCAACCAAATTCCAACGCAAATAAGAGCCAAATAACCACCAGCTTGAACAGGTCATGGGAGTCCTCTCTCAAACCCTCGATTTTGCAAATAATTTGCCATAGGCATAGCTTTAATTTTCAAAAATAAGGCAATAAATCCGATCGAGGAGTATCGTATGGCCAAGCAATGGAGTTTATGGACCTTTAGGAGCGTCAAATGCTCTCTCCATCCTTGGGCGAACACAGCAGATACTCAAGCTTAAACCAAAGAAGAACAACAAACCAACACACATGCATATGAAATGCAATACGAGAATTTAAATACGGAATTTGAATCTAGTTGGCTTGTCAAGTTTGAACCAAGGTTAAGCTTCTTCACACGCTTTTCGGCGGTTATCTTAACCATGTTAGACAAGCCCTATATGCATTGCGAAAAATTTAATCATGGCATATAATACAATGAATGTGCGAACACATGGTTGATTTAGGTCACATGTGTTTAGTTTTGTGATTGAGTGATTGTCAACAAATAACATTTTAATTCTATTTTCATTTATCTTTTATGCTTCGGCTATGTTTCACCGCACACGTGGAGTGTGTCGAAGACGATATCTCTTGGTTCGTGTTGTGCGTGTGGGAGCTCGAGATGGTAGCCGACGGTGAGGTGAAGGGGCCAAGGAGGACGTGCCGGGCCGACGGACCGCGGAGGTGATGGACGGACGTGAGGCTTGGACCGAGGGACCGGATCGCCGGGTGGCTAGCCATGGAGGCCGACATCCGGGACATCGACGGATGCGAGAGGACGGGCAGGACCGTGTCGATCGGGTCAAGACGGCGAGCGTCTGCAGAGCGGGAGCTCGGATGACTTGGCGACTTCGGGCGGTCAAGACGGCGATGACACGTGTCGAGGAGGTTTGGTGGTTTGCCCTCAAAACCATCGGCGCTGGTTTGGTGGTTTGGGCCTCAAAACCACAGCGCGGGTTTCGCGGGTTTGGGCCTCAAAACCCGGCGTGTTCGGCCGGACGGAAGGGCGGCACGTGGCGGCATCGGGAGGTTGCGTGGAGGCAAGGCTACCGATGAGGAGGCGCCGGTGGCCGCCGGATCGAAGATTACCCGTAGTCGAATCGAAATAGCCTTAGGGTTACAAAATCGACTCATGTATCTTAGGGTAGTTTAGGCGAGGGAATTGGGGCTATTTAGCGCAGGGCATACCCCTTCATCCTCCCTTGCCTCTCATTTTACGCTTTCTAGTTAGGGTTCCGCACTCTTGGTGTGAGAGGTCCACCGATCGTGTATCGAATTTGCCGAGCAAGGGCTAGCTCGAGTAGCCCGTCACATGGTGACGCTTTGGGTTGATCGGATCGGTGTTTTTTTGTTCCATCTTGTGCTGTGATTTTTGTTCATCACTTGTTCTTCCCGAGTTCATCCTCTCCCCCTCTATTCTCTTCGCGATTTCTTCGCTTTGGCACCGTTTGATCTCGTTTTCTTGCCTTGATTCGTGCTAGGACGTGAGAGGATCATTTCCACCCAAGGGTTTGAGCTAATTCCTCACGAGCACGTAGATCGGGCGAGTTTTAGATCAAGGTGACCTTTGGGTGTGTTCTTGGTGTGATCCGCGATTTCTCTTGATTCTCTCCGTCAAACTCGAAATTTCCAAGGGAGAAATGGTCACCCACATGCCTAGATGCTATGGCTTGATTTTTGTGACCCGAGGTTTCGATTTGATTGAGTTTGATCCGGTTTTGAAGAGAATCGCTGCCGGGCGGCGCCCCTGCTCGTGCTTTGTTTTCCCGGAGGCGCGGACGGTCCCCCGAGCGCGGACAGTCCGGCCCCTCGGGGGACTCAAATGCTCGAGCCCGAGGCCGAGATCCACTTTGCCACGTAGGCACTCCTGGACAAATCCGGCTTTTGAGCGCGGACAGTCCGAGCCCCTCGCGAGTGGGGAGTCCGTAAACTTGCCGCTTTTCCAGCCTGTTGCCTGACAACCCGGTCCAGTCGCGCGGGCAAATCCGCCTTTCATTCCCGGCAGTCCGCCGTCCAGGAAGTTTGGTTTTCTAGAAACCCGCCTGCGGACAAATCCGCCATCTAGCGCGGACAACCGACCAGTAAGTCCAGCAGAAGAACCGCCTCTGTTGGTTTCGAAGAGTTTTTATTTGTCTGGACAGTCCGATCGTGTTGAGCGGACAGTTCGCCCCTCTGCAGCGACACAGTCCGAACACCCGTGCTCGGACAGTCCGAATTCCCAGGTTTCGTCGCTGTTTTTCTTCTCCCGCTTGTGTTGTCGATTCGAGTTGGTTCCGGTTGATCCGCTGTGACTCTAGAGCAATCTCTAGGTCATCCACCTTGCATCCAAGGTCGTGATCATACCGAGTGTCGCTCGATTTGCTCCGAGGGGTCGTGAGAGCTACACATTCACTAATTCGAAAGAATTTAGTTGAGGCTCCCATTCACCCCCCCTCTGGTCGCCTATTCGGTCCTTCAATTGGTATCGAGCGGGTTAAGGATCATATCCACCTTAATCGGTTCTTGATCCGCAGAAGGCGACATGGAGAAGTTTGGTCACTTTGGTGGCAAGCCTCCGGAGTTCGATGGCACCAACTATCCCTATTGGAAGATCAAGATGCAAGCGCATCTCATGGGGATAGATTGGAGAGTATGGGAGATCGTCGAGGACGAGAACTACCATGTGCTAGCCGCCGAGTGGGTGAGGATCAAATAGCCCAACACAATGTCAACAACTGAGCGAGGAGTGTCTTGTTCTCTAGCCTCAAAGACACTGAGTTTGAGAGAGTTGCCACTTGTGAGACCGCTCGTGAGGTGTGGAGGACACTTGAGAGTTACCACGAGGGAACCCCACAAGTCAAGGCCCGCCTATATGAGACCTACAAGAGAGAGTACAACAACCTAATCCAACTTGATGGCGAGTCCATCGATTCTCTCTTTTGCTAGGTTTCGGGACGATCTACAACAAGCCGGGCGAACAAGCCGTCGAGAGGCTTGACGACCACCCGAGAAGGCGATGCGCGGCTCTTGTATGCTTTGGATCGAAAGGTGTGGGGACGTGAAGGTGTCCGCGATCATGGAGTCCGCCAACTACGACACCCCCTCACACCCGACGAGCTTTACAAAGAAGCTCAAGTCCTTCGAGATCGAGGCCCGTGATTCAGCGGCTCAAGAACCCATCTCGCGCCGAACGCCGCCTCGCCTCGTAAGGGTAGTTCAAGTTCTTCGCGCTAACCCTTCACGATCTCGCGTTTGCCTTGTCTTCTTTGGTGTCCGTGACGAGAGGAGCAGTTGGATTGCCTTGGGGACGACGAGTTGGCTCTCGCCATCGCCGATTCTCGCGGTTCCACAACAACCGCTTGAACCGTCGGCGGGCGGTGGTCTCAAGGGAGGATGCTTTGAGTGCGGCGATCCGGACCACTTCGTTGTCGCGTGTCCCAAGAAGTGCAAGGACAAGTACTCCGGGCGAAGTACTACTCCAACAAGCACGACTCCGACAAACGCAAGGACAAGCACGAGTACACCGCCGGCAAGCACAAGTCTAAGAAGGGCTTCGACAAGGAGGCGATCAAGAAGAAGTACCTCAAGCGTGCCAAGGAGAACAAGGACGCCTTCTTCGCCTCCCTCAGCGACCTCGACAACGACGAGCAAGCTTCCTCCAGCGACGAGGAGCCCGAGCGTAAGGTCAAGGACAAGCTGAACGGACTTTGCTTCGTCGCCGACTCCAAGCACGGGGGCTTCTCGCACCATGGCCCTTGACAGAGCGGTGTTCCGACAGTGTCGAGTCACACGGCAATGACTCTTCCCCTAAGGTACCACCCACTATCGAATCCCTCACCGATGAACTTAACTCTTTGGGCGATGCGCTTGTGTTTCAAGAGAAGTTGCTCAAGCGAGCAGCTAAGGAGAGAAAGGAGTACAAGGAGAAGTGGGAGATAGCCGTGAGGGAGTTAGAGTTGGCTAGGAAGCCCGTGGAGATGTCTGATGAGACGGAGTGCGATGGTTGTGCTGTGCACATGTCTAGCATCATGACTTTGCAATCTAAGTACTCTGCTTTGCTAGATGAGCACGTTGAGCTGAAGGCTAAGCCTATGTTGTTGAGTGCGTGCAAGTCTTGTCCGCACTTGCGATCCGAGTTGGTAGAGAAGGCCGCCAAGCTTGCCGAGTTTGAAAAGGCCAGCCGTGATAGCACCATGCTGAAGTGTGCTAAGTGTGAAGCTTTGGAGATGGAGGTCATGTCTTGTAGGCATGACAAGGGGAGAGTCGAAGAGGAGAACAAGTACCTTCGCTCGTCCCCGAGTTGGGTGTCTAGTGGAGAGCCACAGCTTGGCATGATGATGAGTCAGTTCAAGAGGGGGACTGACACAACGGGATTAGGCTTTGCAATAGGTGGGAAGGGTGAAGTTATCTATGGCAAGGTTGGTCAAGGTAGTGGTTTGAGCTCGAGTGAGAAACCCACAAACACTCCCAAGTTGACCAAGATCACCCCACCTGAGCCTACCAAGCCCATTGTGCAAAATGGCATTCTCCAAGAGACCCCAAAGACTCCACCTCCCAAACAAGTGTGGCTTCCTAAACCAAACCACCTCAGGAACTCACTTGACACTTTGCCCAAGATCCCTGAGGAGACCCTTCCTAGAGCTAAAGCCACAACAAGAGTGAACCATCCACCCAAGAGAGTGAACCAACAACCACCTAAGAGAAAGGTGAGGTATCACTGTGAGTACTGCCAGAGAGATGGTCACTTGTTTGAGTTTTGCTTTAGGAGGAAGAGGGATGCTAGGCGTCAAGTTAAGTTTGAGAACCGTGACTTGTATCACCCACCACTTGGCATGTATGAGAGGGTTGTGCAAATGGTTCGAGGCGGCGCTTTGCTAGGCCAGAGGCAAGAGGCCTCGAGGGCTAGGCCACGTTTGAGACCCCCGTGGTGGTCATGCTCCGCGAGTGGATGTTGATCCTCGCTTTGGGAGCTTTGAGTTTGACAGGAGGAGTGCACCACACTTTGTTGTGCGTGGTGAGCACTTTGGAAAGAAGGGTCATGGGATGTTTGCTGTGCCTAACGCCTATCTTGGGCAAGATGGTCGACACTGGTATTCTTCCATGTTTACTAACCCTAGTGTTGTGCCATTTGCTCATCCCATGTTTTTCCAATGATGTAGGTGACTAAGTCTTGGGTTCCCAAGTTTATGCTTGTTAACCCTTTGGGATCCAAGACTTGGGTTTCTTTGTCCTCTCATGTGTAGGTATGAGGAGATGGGATGGAGAACACATGCTTGGTGGAACTTGATTCTTTGTCGTGGTGTGATCAAGACTTGATGGTTGTCTACACCACTTTCATGGCCTCCAAGAGGTATGTGCCTTATTGTGACACCTACACAGTCTGTGAGCTATCATATACACTCATGCCTTGTACATTCATGATTTCTCTACTTGTGGTATGAGATAGTTGTTCATTTGCTCACTTGTATATTGCTTGCATGTATTATACTTGTATCATGCTTTTATATCCTTTTTAGCATGTGTTATCTTGTGTATTATATGCCATGCTAGCCTTTGTGCCCTTTTGTTTCCTAGTTTTCTTTTGCTAGGTGTCTTTGTTTGAGGGGGAGTTGGGAGTTTGCTATCCTTTTTGAGGGATAGTTTTGTAGTTGATGTATAGTTGTAGCTTTAGGTTTGCTTTTGCTTCGTGCATCATCTTGTATCATATTGCATTCATCATGTACACTATTGCATTTTGAGCTTCTTGTTTATATTGATCACAATGAGATTATGCTCTTGTTTAGTGTAACAATTACATGTTGGTGCTTATAGCTTGTGCTCTTTTCGCTTAATTGATATATGTTATGAGCAAAGTCTGTTTTTCATGTGAACCCGCTTAACAACGATGAATCTTACAAAATGTTCACCATTGAGATAGTTCCTAGCATGTTTAAGTTGTTGAGATCCTTTGTGCTTATCATGTATGCTAGGTGACTATGTCTCATTCATCGAAAGTTATACACTTGCTTAGATGACCACATGCTTTTACCCGCTAAAATCTGAAATCTAAGCTAAGTGTATGGAAAAGATCGAGATGGGTCCATACCGTCCCACATCCAAGTCTTGGGACTGCAGCTCATTGCACTTGAGTTGAACCTGAGCTTGGTAGTGTTTGACCCAGACCATTGTCTTAAGCTTCTGATTGCTCACACGCATAGGCTTGACATGGTTGATTAGTAAGGCCGACGGTTGTGGATAACCGCCGCAACATGTTTTGTCCAATGCTTGTAACCGCTACAACTCCGATAACTAAAAATTTTAACAAGTGTTGACTCTGTCTTTTGCATGATGTATAAACCTTGCTTGGGGTAGTTCACTTGATATACATGTGTAGCACTTGGTAGATTTCCAGCTTACTTGTGCTATGTGCTATTCTTTGTGGTGGACGCCTTTTTCTCGAAATGCTTAAAAACTGAATCAAAGTGCTTTCAAGACATATTTCATATCTCTTGATCATTTTGAGCACCGTGTTAAGCACTTGATTTTGTTGCCATGACACTACCTAGAGCATCTTCTCATTTGGATTGCTATAAACTTGAAGCTCCCTCATTGCATTTTCATGCATTTCATAGCTTGATTAGTGCATTTGCCAACAAGGGGGAGAAAGGTACAAAGACAGTGATTGCATCTGTCCAGGGGGAGTAGCACTTTGAGCTAGATGTGTTGAGCCTTTTGCCTCTGCCTTGAGGGTGTAGCTGGTTGTGTGTGAAAGTAATTGGTTTGGAGCTATGCTAGTGGTGTTGAGCCTGTTCTACCTCTTCTTGAGGACTAGCAGTTTGTTTAGCTTGGTTGTGTCGAACCTTTTGCCTGCCTTTGGGAACCAAGTTTTTGCTCCATGTTTGCTATCCAGTGATTTTGTCTTAGCTTTTATTCACTTGGATGTGCTATCTTCTACCTTCTTCGTTTTGTGTTGAATGTTGACAATGCACTCATCAAGGGGGAGATTGCGAACACATGGTTGATTGAGGTCACATGTGTTTAGTTTTGTGATTGAGTGATTGTCAACAAATAACATTTTAATTCTATTTTCATTTATCTTTTATGCTTCGGCTATGTTTCACCGCACACGTGGAGTGTGTCGAAGACGTATCTCTTGGTTCGTGTTGTGCGGTGTGGGAGCTTGGAGATGGTAGCCGACGGTGAGGTGAAGGGGCCAAGGAGGACGTCTTGCGGGCCGACGGACCGCGGAGGTGAAGGGACGGACGTGAGGCTTGGACCGAGGGACCGGATCGCCGGGTGGCTAGCCATGGAGGCCGACATCCGGGACATCGACGGATGCGAGAGGACGTGGGTGACCGTGTCGATCGGGTCAAGACGGCGAAGCGAGCGTGCAGGCAGCAGGGGAGCTCGGATGACTTGGCGACTTCGGGCGGTCAAGACGGCGATGACACGTGTCGAGGAGGTTTGGTGGTTTGCCCTCAAAACCATCGGCGCTGGTTTGGTGGTTTGGGCCTCAAAACCACAGCGCGGCGGGTTTCGCGGGTTTGGGCCTCAAAACCCGGCGTTCCGGGCGGACGGAAGGACGGCACGCGGCGGCATCGGGAGGTTGCGTGGGAGGCAAGGCTACCGATGAGGAGGCGCGGTGGCCGCCGGATCGAAGATTACCCGTAGCCTAACCGAAATAGCCTTAGGGTTACAAAATCGACTCATGTATCTTAGGGGTAGTTTAGGCAGAGGGAATTGGGGCTATTTAGCAGAGGCATACCCCTTCATCCTCCCTTGCCTCTCATTTTACAGTTTCTAGTTAGGGTTCCAGACTCTTGGTGTGAGAGGTCCACCGATCGTGTATCGAATTTGCTGAGCAAGGGCTAGCTCTGAGTAGCCTGTCACATGGTGACGTTTGGGTTGATCGGATCGGTGTTTTTGTTCCATCTTGTGCTGTGATTTTTGTTCATCACTTGTTCTTCCCGAGTTCATCCTCTCCCCTCTATTCTCTTCGCGATTTCTTCGTTTTGGCACCGCTTTGATCTCGTTTTTCTTGCCTTGATTCGTGCTAGGACGTGAGAGGATCATTTCCACCCAAGGGTTTGAGCTAATTCCTCACGAGCACGTAGATCGGGCGAGTTTTAGATCAAGGTGACCTTTTGGGTGTGTTCTTGGTGTGATCCGCGATTTCTCTTGATTCTCTCCGTCAAACTCGAAATTTCCAAGGGGGAAATGGTCACCCACATGCCTAGATGCTATGGCTTGATTTTTGTGACCCGAGGTTTCGATTTGATTGAGTTTGATCCGGTTTTGAAGAGAATCGCTGCCGGGGCGCCTGCCGTCTTTGTTTTTCTCGGAGGCGCGGACAGTCCGCCCCCGAGCGCGGACACAGCCCGGCCCTCGGGACTCGGCCGGCTCGAGCCCGAGGCCGAGATCCACTTTGCCACGTAGGCACTCTGACAAATCCGCTTTTGAGCGGACGGTCCGAGCCCTCGCGAGTGGGGAGTCCGTAAACTTGCCGCTTTCCGATTTAAAACGCCGGACAAATCCGGGTCCAGGTCGCGGACGATCCGCCTTTCATTCTCGCCTAGTCCGTTTACGTCCGGGAAGTTTGGTTTTTCGAAACCTTCGCGACAGTCCGCCATCTAGCGCGGACAGTCCCGACTCAGCAAGTTCAGCGAAAAGAACCAGTTCCTGTTGGTTTCTCGAAGTTTTTATTTGACAGTCCGACCGTGTTGAGCGGACAGTTTCGCCCCTGTGTAAAGTGACAAACCGAACACCCGTGCTCTGGACAGTCCGACTCCTGTGTTTCGTCGCTGCTTTTCTTCTCCCGCTTGTGTTGTCGATTCGAGTTGGTTCCGGTTGATCCGCTGTGACTCTAGAGCAATCTCTAGGTCATCCACCTTGCATCCAAGGTCATGATCATACCGAGTGTCGCTCGATTTGCTCTCGAGGGGTCGTGAGAGCTACACATTCACTAATTCGAAAGAATTTAGTTGAGGCTCCCATTCACCCCCTCCGGTCGCCTATTCGGTCCTTCGTAATGCAAGGGACAACACAAGCTCATTTTCTAGAGAAGTTGGAAAAGTCAAGAATATTGAGCTCGCCTCTTAATTGGCAAAACCTTGCCTCATCCAAGGGCTTAGTGAAGATATCCGCCAAATTGTCTTCCGTCCTCACTCCTTGAAGAGATATATCTTTCTTGGACACATGATCACGAATGAAGTGATGACGGATATCAATATGCTTGGTGCGGGCATGTTGAACCGGATTGCTTGCAATTTTGATGGCACTTTCATTGTCACATAGCAATGGAACCTTCTCGAGCTTGACACCATAATCAAGGAGAGTTTGCTTCATGTAGAGAATTTGAGCACAACAAGCTCCCACGGCAATATACTCCGCCTCGGCGGTTGACAAGGTCACACCATTTTTGCTTCTTAGAACACCAAGAGACAATGGACCTTCCAAGCATATGGCACCCTCCGGTTGTGCTTCTTCTATCAATTTTGCAACCGGCATAGTCCGAGTCATAATAGCCAACAAGTTGGAATCTTGCACCTTTGGGATACCATAAGCCAATGCTTGGTGTTTGCTTGAGGTACCTAAGAATTCTCTTCACCGCGGTGAGATGGGATTCCATAGGGTTAGCTTGAAAACGAGCACATAAGCAAACACTAAACATGATGTCGGGCCTAGATGCGGTAAGATAGAGCAAGCTACCAATCATAGATCGATAGTAAGTCTTATCTACCGGTGTACCTTCCACATCCGGGTCAAGTTGTCCATTGATTGGCATGGGTGTCTTGATGGGCTTGCAATCTTCCATATCAAACCTCTTGAGAAGATCTTTGGTATACTTTTCTTGAGAGATGAAGGTCCCTTCTCTCAATTGCTTGACTTGAAACCCGAGGAAGAAGGTAAGCTCACCAATCATGGACATCTCAAACTCCTTTGACATCAAGGTACCAAACTCCTTGCAATGTTCTTCATTTGTTGAGCCAAAGATTATGTCATCGACATAGACTTGACAAATGAAGATGTTCCCTTCATGCTTCTTGGTGAATAGTGTGGTTTCCACCTTCCCAATGGTGAAGCCCTTTGCAATGAGGAAGTCCCGAAGACGCTCATACCATGCTCTTGGGGCTTGCTTGAGCCCATAAAGTGCCTTCGTCAACCTATAAACATGGTTAGGATATCTAGGGTCTTCAAACCCGGGAGGTTGATCAACATAGACTAGTTCATTTATGAAGCCATTTAGAAAAGCACTCTTCACATCCATTTGATATAACTTCATGTTATGATGTGATGCATATGAAAGGAGGATACGTATGGCTTCAAGTCTTGCCACCGGTGCAAAGGTCTCTCCAAAATCCAAACCTTCAACTTGAGAGAACCCCTTTGCCACTAGTCTTGCCTTGTTCCGCACCACAACACCTTGATCATCTTGCTTGTTGCGGAACACCCACTTTGTGCCAATGACTCTTGCACCTTTAGGACGCTCTACAAGAGTCCACACTTCATTGCGGGTGAAGTTGCACAATTCTTCATGCATGGCATTCACCCAATCCGGATCTTCTAGAGCATCCTCTATGGTGGTTGGTTCTAACAAAGAGACAAAGGCATGATGTTCAACAAAATTAGCAAGTTTTTGAGATCGAGTCATAACCCCCTTTGTAGGACTCCCTATGATGAGATCTTGAGGATGTGCTTGGAGTAGAGGTGAATTCCTTCGATCAACCACTTGAGGAGGGTCTTGTGGAGCATCAACATCTTGAGCTTGTTCCACATTTTGTTCATGAGAGACATGAGTATCATCGTGGTGGTTGTTCTCATCTTTATCATCATCTTGTGGAACATTTGATGAAGATGGCTTGTCAATTTCTTGAACATCATCATCATCATCTTTAGGCTTGATGTCTCCAACCGGCATGTTCTTCATGGCCTTCCTCAATGGTTCATCACCTACATCATCAAGATTCTCAAGTGCTCCTTGGGAGCCGTTAGATTCATCAAACTCCACATCATATGTTTCCTCTACCATGCCGGTGGCATGATTGAATACTCGATATGCTTTGGACTTCGATGAGTAACCAACAAGAAAGCCAATATCACAACGTCTTTGAAACTTCCCTAGATGTTGGCGCTTCTTGAAGATGTAGCATTTGCAACCAAACACCCTAAAGAAAGAGACGTCCGGCTTCTTCCCATTGAGCAACTCATAGGGTGTCTTCTTGAGAAACTTTTGGAGGTAGAGACGGTTGGATGCATAGCATGCGGTGTTGATTGCCTCGGCCCAAAACTTCTCATCGGTGCCATACTCATCAAGCATTGTTCTTGCCAAAGTGATTAGTGTCCGGTTCTTTCTCTCCACTACACCATTTTGTTGAGGAGTGTAGGTTGAAGAGAACTCATGCTTGATCCCAACTTCATCACAATATACCTCAATGTTTGTGTTGTCAAACTCTTTGCCATTGTCACTTCTTATCTTCTTGATCTTCACATCAAATTCATTTTGAGCTCTTTTAGCAAACTTCTTGAAGCAAGCGGCCACTTCGGATTTGTCATGAAGGAAGAAGGTCCAAGTGTATCTTGAGTAGTTATCAACAATCACTAGACAATATAAGTTGCCTCCCAAGCTCTTGTATGTTGTTGGCCCAAAGAGATCCATGTGAAGTAGCTCTAGCACTCTATGAGTTGACATGAAAGCTTTGGTTGGATGAGTGTTGGCAACTTGCTTGCCGGCTTGACATGCACTACAAAGCTTGTCCTTTTCAAACTCAACATTCTTCAATCCTCTCACTAGATCATTCTTCATTAGCTTCTTGAGAGACCCCATACCAACATGTGCTAGTCTTCTATGCCATAGCCAACCAAGTGATGTGGCCCTAGCAAATAGGCAAGTTTGCAAGTTGGCTTCTTCGGAGGTGAAGTCCACAACATAGAGGTTGTTGTACCTAAAGCCTTTAAATATCTCTTGTTTGCCACTCTTCTTCATTACAACAACTTCATGTTCATCAAATAGGCATTGGAAGCCAAGATCACATAGTTGACCAACCGACAACAAGTTGTAGCTCAATGAGGCAACATATAGGACATTTGAGAGTGAGTGATCATTTGATATTGCAACCTTTCCCAAACCTCTTACTTTGCTCTTTGAATTGTCACCAAATGTAATCTTGTTGTGGCCTTTGTCCCCTTCTTCTAGTGAGGTGAACATACGAGGATCACCGGTCATATGTTGTGTGCAACCACTATCAATAACCCAATGGCTTCCACCGGTCTTGTAGTTCACCTACATACAATAGATCAAGCTTGTTGCTTAGGGACCCACTCTTGGTTAGGGCCCTTGACACTCTCAATCAAAAAACTTGGCAACCCAAATTTGCTTAGGCCTACTTTTGTTTGGTGGACCTAAGAACATGACCTTGGTCTTGCCACTAGTATCCTTTCTAAGCATGTAGTGAGCATTGAAGGCAAAAGGTCTAGCATGCTTGGTCAAGGGTTGTGGTGGTGGTGTCATACACTCATGAGAGAAATGCCCTTCTTGACCACACTCAAAGCATCTCTTTGGCTTGGGCTTAGGCTTTGACTTGAATTGGTGTTGAACTTGAGCTTTGGCTTTCTTCTCTTCATTTGCCTTGTACCCAATACCACTCTTGTCCATCTTCATTACAGTGTTCATGAAGAGTTCACTTTGAAGATTGTGACCCTTGGTGAATTTGCTCAAGCTGGTAGTGAGGTGAGCCTTTTCTTTCTTGAGCTTCTCATTCTCTCGTTTGACCATCTCAAATTCAAGCATGATCTTGTGCTCTTCTTCACTTTTGGTGGGCTTGCTCAATGTGGCAGTGTGTTGAACTTTCTCTTTCTTGAGCTTCTCATTTTCTTGCTTGAGCATTTCAAAATCAAGATTCAACTCATACACTTCATTGCTTTTCTCAACAACACTCATCTTTAGCTTGTTGTTCTCATCTTTGATTTTGATGTACTCATCATAGTGATCGGCCACAACCACTTTCTTGCCTTTGCTACTAGCCTTTTGCTCAATGTTCTCATCAATCAAATCATCACATGATGTAGCTATATCAATCTTAACAACATGGTTAGTAGCAACATGTGGCTCATCATTTAAAAACTCATTAGCAACAAGAAGGTTGTCATGCTCAACCTTGAGATTTGTATACTCTTCTTTGAGCTTGTTATATCTAATGATGAGCTCATTGTGAGTTCCCACAAGTTTATCATGTTTTTCTTTGAGCTCCTTTAAGGAAGGTTTGAGCTCCTTGAGGGAGGACTTCACAAGTTTGTGTTCATCTCTAAGCTCATCACTAGCCTTTTGTGCTTTGTCATGTTTAGCAAGAAGAGTTTCATTCTCAAGTTTAAGCATGTCAATCTTATTATTTGCCTTTGAGATCATTTTAGAGTACTTGCTAAGCAAAGACATAAGCTCATCATAGCTAGGTGCTTCATACTCAACATCATCATCACTACCATTATCACTATCACTACTTTCATCATCACTTTGTACCTTGTTGTCCTTTGCCATGAGGCATAGGTGTGTAGACGATGAAGATGGTGATGGTGGTGGTGAAGCGTATGAAGTCCCAATAGCAATAGCCGCCACATGTTCTTGCTCATTGTCACTTTCTTCACCGGAGGAGCCACCACATGATGATTCAATGCCGGTGAGCCAATCACCAACAAAGTAAGCCTTTCCATCTTTCTTCTTGTGGTACTCCTTCTTCTTGCCATCTTTCTTCTTATATGGCTTATCCTTCTTCTTCTCTTCATCATCACTAGATTCTTCTCTCTTGTCCCGTTGCTTCTTCTTGTGCTTGTCTTTCTTGGGTGGTTCGGGACATTGATGAGCAAGGTGACCAAGTTGATGGCAATTGTAGCACTCCATCTCGGAGAGTGGCTTCTTCTTGCTACTTGTATAGAATTGCTTTCTTGATGAATCAAACTTGACTCCTCTCTTGCTAAGACTCTTGAGCATCTTGGTAGTTCTCTTCACCATGAGTGCAAGATCATCAAGTTCCTCATCACTTGGATTTTGAGAGGAAGTCACAAACGCTTTGCCTTTGCCTTTCTTGTCAATGCTAGCCTTGAAAGCAAGATCTTTCTTCTTGGTCGATGAAGGTTCATCCTTGGGATTGATGTGCATGTACATCTCATGGGCATTGATCTTTCCCAAGATTTTTGTCGGTGTAGACTCGGAAAGATCACTTTGATGAAGAACGGTGACAATGTGCCCATACTTGTCAACGGGGAGGACACACAACATCCTTCTCACAACCTCCGCCGGTTTGATTTGTGTGAGTCCAAGCCCATTGATTTCCTCTACAATGACATTCAAGCGACCATACATATCATTAGCATTTTCATTAGGAAGCATTGCGAAGGCATTGAGCTTATTCATAACAAGATAATAGCGTTCCTCACGCTCACTCTTTGTTCCCTCATGGAGCGCACAAATTTCTTCCCAAAGATCATGGGCATTTTTGTGGTTCCTCACACGGTTGAACACGTCCCTTGCAAATGCCTCTAAAGATTGTGTTTCTAGCTTTGGCATTCCAAGTGACTTGTTCCTTTTCTACGTCGGTGAGGGCTTTTTCATCCTTAGGTTTTTCGTAACCATCGATGGCGGCTTTGAGCACACCGGGATTCTCGGCCTCAAGGTAGGCCTCCATGCGAATTTTCCAATAAGGAAAGTCATCGCCTTCGAACATGGGTGGTGGGCCATTCCCATTGGACATCTTTCTCTAGGCGGTTAAGCCTAATTATGAGCAACACGGCTTTGATACCACTTGAAAGGATCGAGATGCCCAAGAGGGGGGTGAATTGGGCTAATCTAAAAATTTAACTTGATTAAACAACTAACTAGCCCATATTCACCCTCTTGTGCCTAAGTGTCTTTCTAACAACTACCGCACAAAGTTTTGCACCCTAGGTTCCAATCCTACTCTAGCATGGCAATTCTAAGAATGTAAAGGCATGAAATAGAATTGCGGAAAGTAAATGCGGAAAGCAAAGAGAGGAAGGAACACGGCGATTTTTCCCCGAGGTATCGAGGTGTCGCCACACCCCCCTAATCCTCGTTGGAGCACTCTCTTGAGAGTATCGCTCCCCCTTAGTCCTCGCAAGAACTAAGTGCTCTCTACGGGTTGATTCTTCGACACTCCGTCGCCGTGAATCACCCAAAACCGCTCACAAGCTTGCTTGAGCCACCCACAAGCACCACCGGGTGATCTTCAAGCCATGATCCGCCACCAAGCCGTCTAGGTGATGGCGATCACCAAGAGAAACAAGCACAAACTCTCACTTGACCTCAACAAGCCTAGGAGAAGAGTGGATGCACACTTGAATCTCTCAAACACTCTAAGGATGATCCTTAATCTTGCATGGATGACCACCTTAGGGCTCTTGCTCTTTCTTGCACTCTCAAGGGTGTTTCTCAGCTGAACAAATGGGCAAGAGAGGGTGCAAGGTCGAGGGGACAAAGTATATATAGCCCCCATCAAGCAACTCCACGAAATCAGCTTCACTGCACAGAAAACAGCCTGACCGGACGCACAGGTGAGTCCGGTCAAGGGTCCGGGTCCGGTCTTGTCCCGTCGAGCGACACGGCCTCCTCGACACGCCCCCGACCGCGGCGCGTCCGGTTAGTGCTTCCGGTGTGCGACCGAAGCGTCCGGTCATCGCGTCCGGTGCAGCCTCGCCAAACAAGCTCTCGCGCGGACGCACCCACGGCGTCCGGTCAAGGACCCAACGTCCGGTCGCGCGTCCCGGCCGGTCGTCCGGTCAGCTTCTGGGGTCCTTTTCAGCTCCGTCTTCGCGACTCCGTGAATTGCTTCAACTCCAACATGTCTCAGGCATAAATTGAGCTACCTAGTGCTAAAGAAACTCAAGTGTGCACCACAACTCATCTCTAGACTCGCCTAGGTCAAGCTACTCATTCGTACCCCCTTAATAGTACGGCCGAAAACAAAAAACAAAGTCCTAACAACTAATCCGATGTCACCCAACTCCGCCGACAATCGGAACTAGCCGATCCCTTAACCTTGTCGTCCATCCTCGGAAAACCGAACGAATTCAATCGTCGGGGGCGTAACAAACTCATCGCCGAGATCACCATTACCATGACCTAACTCAACATCGCTTTACGCAAAACACACGTTAGTCATGATAATTATGTTGTCATCAATCATCGAAACCCAATCTAGGGGGCCTAGATGCTTCAATGTGGTCGTCGTCACTTTCAGTGGTTTTATTGCTCATTCTTGGAAGCCTTTTCCACAAGCATTTCCCATCCGGATCTGGTCGCACCATCCAAAGACATAAATAACCAACCAACCACATACTATGCATTTACTACAACATCAACATATTCACTCAACTTCACACGACTTTCATCGGCTAAAAAGAACTTCACACATAATCTAATGCTACAAACTCATTTAATGTTCATATTGAATTCTTGTTAAGCATACACATTGTTGATGTAGTTGGCATCGCATACGCACCATGCCCGGACACCCGAGCAACGGCGTGGGCGTCCCGACATTTTGTCGAACACTTGGTTGATGCAGCGATTGTGACCGCCTGGCGGCAACGATGACCGTGGTGCTTTGCTGCGAAAACAATCTTTGAGTCGATGATGATCTCCTAATTGATGTCACGCGTTGGTGTTGGTGACACTTGCAGCGATGGTGATGTCAATCTTGCTTTGGGTGGCATCGATACGACTCTTCTAACCAGGTTCTTGTGTCCATAAAAGTAGCTTGTCCGAAGCTTTCCATGGAGCTTGCCACCACAAAGAGATTTCCATGGAGCTTGCCGTCGTCTAGTAAAGTAACATCAAGTTCGGCCCAATGACGCACACTCTCTGCAGAGTTTCTTGATAATCTATTGGGGAAACACCAAGTCCATAGAAGAAAGATGCTGCACTGAAAAAAATGTGTATGCATCATATCCTATCAACATCGCCTCCTGATGCCTCAAATGCCTGGGATATATCTTCGCATATCCCATAGAGTATGAAAATAAAACATCCAAGGGCCTATGTAGAGAGTAGCTAAGTGCACCTAAGTGAGAAGGGTGACCTTTCCAAGAAGATAGAACATTATATATGTGACTTGGGAGTGCTCTAGCCTGTAAACTTTATGTTGCTCTTATAGGCTCCCGTTTTCCATGGGATCAGAGCTCATAATTAACTGTCTATCATGACACCACAGTTGGCATGGGCAGCGTCCAGTGAAATAAATAATTAACCAACCAGCCACATAATGCATTCAGTATGACATACATGATCTGACACTACAACTCTTTTAATGTTCGCACTGAATTCTTAATTTCAATTGCATCTAATGTGACTTCCTGTAATTTTTGTTTCTGACTGAGAAGCAGAGTGAACAAGGAAAAACAGTGTGAGCCCTAAGCACACTGCCACGTGACCCCTTATTACAGTCTATGCCGACTCACCAAATCACATCCCCATAGCACGCAAACACATCCCCCGGTGCAGCACTTTGTGATTGTTTGAGAAGTATTATTGTTACAAGGTCTTGTCTTAAGGCCGATGTGAAAAGAAACAAAACAGGATTTTAATCTTCATGCTTCTTAGAAACTTATATTTGTTTATGTGTTTGAGACCATTAATTTATTTACAAACAAGAGATGTGAGCTGATCTTCACATACAAAGTCATTCAGTGTCGTTGGTCAACTCCCCCACGTGTGGGCCTCTTCGGCAGAGTCGACTCAGATCGCAAACTGAGTGTCTATACCACACACTTCTGGTGTTTCTTTCCTTGTATGGTTGCCGTGAGATGCATGTCCGGCAGCCTATTCCGGCGTGCTTGCGAGTCCACTCCTTTTAGAAGAGGCAACTGTTGCACCTCTCCTGATTGTTGTCTTTGGATCAGCAGGAACCATTTTCTGTAATCTCCCAGCTTGGAATGCAGCAGTTTTCTTGTGATGCTCCAGGTGAGAGGATAAATCAGGCAATGCACAAGGCAGAGTTACATGCAGGACCACTCAACAGCTAGCATCATCTCCCGATCCCTCGCACTCCCAGTCCACACTACGTGTGTCTCCGAATGAACGTATGGAAACAAAAACTGTGTAGCTGATGGAAGGATACATCTTTTGAGTAGCCCAACCTTTGTGAGTTTGCAAGCTTTTATAATACTATATATTGCTCTTATATAGACGACGCAAAGTTACCAATGGAAGCCAATTAATAACCTTGCTCTGTGCCAGAGGTTGAGAGTAGCATTTATATATAGTGAGTCACAGTAGCTTGCAACACACGAGGCTGAAAGCTAGCGCATACATTTTAAAAGTTGTTGTGATGAGTTCATATTCATTTTTAAAGTCTGTTAGTGTCACGTGCCAAATTGGCAGGCTCAACAAACCGAAATTTGGCTTGAATTTTCCTAACAAAAGATTGTTGAGATCGGGGATGACAAACGACGAAGAAACATGATCAAACACAAACACACAGGACATAAAATATCGTGGAAAACCCTCTCAATGCGAGGGGGAAACCACAGGCGACAGCCGGCAGAACACTTCACTATTTCAAGAGTCTGTTACAATCGCTCCGGCCCAAGGCTCCCGGCAACGGGTCTCCACTTCGCTCCGGCAGAAGTTGTCTGCCCTTTAATAATCCACAAGATAATTTGGAACATATTCAACAAAGATCCTTTGAGAGATAATAACAAAAGGAGATATAGTAAGTGGAAATGGTATTGCTCTGAAAGGCACAAGTTGCATAGAAAGCCTGCTTGATGCATTTTCATTGCGTAGAGGTAGATCTAGAGCAGCCATGGGGCCACCGTCTTCTGTCTCAGTTAAGTTGCCTCTGTTTCAACATTTCATACATTGTGTGAGCAGCGACGCTTTCACAACGTTGTGCAATTATCTTTCTAGAATTGCTTTCCTAAGGTATAGGACACAAGGAAACTGCAGACAATCCATTCAAAAAAAAAAAAATAGAAGCCTTGAACTACACGAAATCCAGACCAGTTGCAAGAAGACAAGGAAGAGGCAGAGTGGCAAGAGTTATTGGTAGCTACCAATACCAATACATAGGCTGTAGTCAGTATCACAGTCTATTTTCTATATATATAGTGACATACATAGTGAAAAGCCACTATTTTCTCTTTTACAGTCTATTTGCTGGACAGTGTCAATTTCCAAACAGTTAAACTTTCCATGTTTTAAATTTCAATGCTTAAAGAGAAACATTAGATTGACCAAGTTTTAACTGCAGGCAAACAGATATAATAAACCAGCAAGCAGGAACCGATCACAAATTAAAATGTTGATCCTACTCCACCAAGTCGATAATTACCATTGTGGAAGTCTTCATGGCTCATGGAGAAAACATTTGACGTTTTCGTCTTGCATTTTTCTCAAAATAATTCTCTGTTTTTTAAAGTTGGCATTGAACGATCTATTAGTATTACACTTCGATCTAGCAAAATTGTGTTTTCTCACAGATTGCTCTGCTCGTTCTTTTATGTAATAGAAGAGCAGCACTCATGAAAACAATATGCGAAGTGGCAGGATCACCAGGACATACATGAGCTGTGAGATTCAACAAACTTTCTCAACTCAGAAGTTTGAAGACACTCTGTCTCTACAACCCCGTATCGTTCATCTCACTTGTGTTTGATGATTTCACTCCACTCACATCCCCGTATCCGGTGGCAATACTGAATGACATCTTCACGTGGTGTCAACACTGAGCCCATATAGGGCAGAAGGTACACTAACAAATCACTTAGATCATTCGCTAATAACATGGTCTCCTGATGCCTCACATGCCCAAGTGTTTGTATATATATCCCCCATGTTCCTTGGAGATTTTTGTTTCACGATAGTGCATATATGCCCAAGTGTATGTATATATGTCCCCCATGTTTCTTGGAGAAATGAAACACCAAGGGGTTTTGGAGGAAAATAGGTAGTAGCTAAGTTAGAAGGGTGACTCTCACTAGGACCAATGAACTAGAACATCTGTGACTAGAGAGAGGTATAAATTGTAAGGTTTGAATTGCTTTTGTAGACACATTGTCTTGGAGAGCTTGTAATTCTAGTAACTTATTGCGTTATGGTGCGAGAGGTACTCTTACATGGCTTCATGGGCATTTTGTGCAGCGTATTTCCTCAACTTCTCACATGGTCGGGTGCTATGGACTACAGTTCACTTAATCTATATTATTGACATCGAATTATTTATTTCATCTCCATCAATTGAATTGTACGAGACAGTAGTACACTATAACTGCACACAATGCATTATGAAAAATATCGACAACCAGCAAGCCACAAAGGCTACGAGTGTAATTATATTAGTGTAATAAATCCATGTTCAACAGATGTGGACAATCCGTCACTATATATGCTCGATTTATTTCTTTCATGTTCTCATTGGTATTCAATTTCTCAGATATTAGAATATTATTAAGTAGGCTATCAATGAAGCCAATAATAAATTATGGCCAGCGCAGAACAAATTTCTATCTATTGTGAGATCGATC
>JADLZK010009757.1:0-187530 GCA_015847255.1 Hyparrhenia diplandra | reverse complement strand
TAACTCCACAGGGGTGCCTATGCTACAGACCACTTCAGCACTAGCTTTCCAGCATCAGTAGTAATGTCTGCAGCCTCGTTAAGGAACATATATATTTGCCGGAGCATGTACACCAACAGAAGGTGTACAAAACTGCAAGATGATAGAACTGGTTTGGAAGTAATGTGATAAGATGCCTCAACTTATGAAGCTTCTGTGCAACTTCTGATGGTAGCTCCATGATTTTACACTTCCAGGCATCCAAGCAAGACAAGCAATTCTTCAGTCTCCCCGCATTAATCGTGGAAGACTTTACAATTTTTAGTTCGCCTCGTGACCAAGGAAACGCAAATTATACAAAGACAAACACCTCAGTTGGAAGCCAGCTCAATTGAGCTATCTTTGTAGGTTCAGTGACAGACAACAGCTTGTTGATGCTTGACAGTGAACGAAGTGAAACAGGGGTGATAGGAATTCTGGAAAACATGCAAGGAACGGAGATGTGGAGCATTTTCTGCAACCCGCAGCACATTCCCTTGTACCTTTCAGTTGATACACGCCGCGCTTCTCTGATGAGAGCAGTTTCAGCTAAGTGGGATTATAGCACACAGCCAAAATTTTCTTCATGTGCCTTTATGGAAAGAGCTGCTAGGACACGTTAAGGATATCATGCGTAATTTGAACTCCTCACAGAGACACATCCAGAGTCATTCCTCTTCACTCACCACCAACAGACATCGATGGATAAGTTCAGTTAGATAATCCTCAGCTATCTCCTCCAATTTCTTTTGCCCAAACTTCTCGACAAAACCTCTTCTGCAACACAAAAGTCGCACTAGCATTTCCTTTTGCATCACATAATTCTCTGGGTACAGACAACAATACAGGGAAGCAATTTCTTATATTATGTGGCTAGGTCCTCCAAACTAACTTTGCAGGATTATGTTCTATATCCATGATAGGGATGATGATAGATTGCTTTTGCTGGAAAGTACGTTTATCTCTTGGCTGTCTTTTGTACACCTTTTCCCACCTAAAATAGCTTGTTTTTCAGAAATGATAAGAATCAGCTTCCAATGCAGACAATAGCAATTTGGTGCTGGCAGTGCACTTCTGTGGCTGTAAACATTTTCCAGCTCCAGTGTTCCACCTCTCTAAGTGGGCATGCCGTCATGCCTTTTGTTCTTCCAAAAGCTTCTTTTGCAAAATAGGATACTGTGCATCACACTCTCGCAGGCGCATGCAAATGAACAAGTTTGACTCCAGGTGCCAATCATGCCACCTCATAAATCCTTGATGTACGAATCATCCGACCATTGCCACCAAAGAAATGCTTTCCTCACAATCAAATAAAATATCTACATCTCCAAGGCTACCAACAAGTCAAGAACAATAATGTACCTTTTATTTTTGAGGTAACTCGCAAATTATGTCTGGTAGGCTTCTCATAATCAGTCACATCAACATCATCTGAAAGTCTTTTCTTTCGTCATTCTTTTATGAACTCCCCAACAACTTTTGCCGCACGTAAGTCATCAATCCTTACATATACCCTGGGACACTCCGTGTGATCCAAGCACAAGTATCAAAGTCCTCCCGGACAGCGCTTGTAAATGCGAAAGCAGCAAGTGCTTTCGTCTCTGCCAATGCCACCCATCCTAAGCAAGAACTTCGATGCTTACTGCTATATCACTGGGTCATTGTCTTTCTCACCCATTCCAGCACAAGGCTCTCTCCTTCTTCACCTTCTACAAGACGATCATCATCCCTCCCTTTTGAACCGTGGCATGTATACTGGACACTTTCCAATTTGAGCTGCTGCCTCTCGATAACCGTGTACCTCTTCTCTCGACATGCCCTTCAATTGATATCTTCCCCTTCTCTCTGCAGCAATCTTAAGACCTAATTCTGGTGTCTTGGAGCCTTTTCGCCAAGCGTGTACTCATGTCTTGATCTCGTCTGATCCTCCTTACTGATTGAAAAAGAAACATGCCATCAGCATCTTCCCAAGATGGTAAGAGTATAATACTCTGCAAATGTACTATCTTCGATCTCTTACAAGCGTTTGTGATTCCTGATCTGCTTCACAAAATGCAATCCGTGGTCCTCTACTCAGTTTCCCCTGAATCTCTCGGGCGTACACACACACATGTTAAAGCTTTCTGAACACTCTCCAGCTCCCTCTTCTTACATCCTTCCGTGATCTCACGACATAGCCACGGGTACCGCGCATACCCTCCACCCCAAAGGCACTTCAGAAATATGTGCACCCTCAACAGCCTCGCTCTGTAAGGGCATTCGGGAGCTTGGGGATTAACCAGCCCATGGCACGCCTCCTCAGCCACGGCTATTACTTCAGTTCAGAAGGTGCAAATCTCAGCAAGCCTGGAAGGCTTTTGAATGCACATGCCGCTACTCGAGCCATGCTGTTTTATAAGGTCCTGGAAGCAAATCTCTAAGTGGATGAAAGCTCTTAGGTTGGATGAAAAGTATATTCCTCAAGCACTATATAGAGAATCCCTGCTCCTGCACGTCGCAATATTCCCTATATATAGAGGTGGTTAGCTTAATAATTGTCAAATCTGGGAGCATATTCCATTTCTAGCTACAAAGCTACTTCTACAGGCTTCAGTGCATATTATGCCAATCTTGTGTGTCGGATCTTTTGAGTGGCGACAGTGCAGCAATTGTGATCAATAAAGAACAAGGTACTATTTATACTATTTATTTATTTATTTATGCAAGGAAGGTGTACTATTTATTAATTATATACTAGAATAATCCTCGGTTTGTTCTTTTGCTGTTTATGCTTGGGAGAAAAATTGAATATCCTAGGTGGGGATGCAAGGCGGGGGGAAAAGGGAAAAACTACTGAGCCGGCGAGGAAGACGTGAGGAAGGCTAACGACTTCCAGCAGCGGGCGGCGGCGGCGAGGTTGCTGGCGTTTGATGAGTCGATGAGAATGGGGCTGGGGCTGGCTGCCTGGCTCTTTGCTGACCTTGCCCATGGGCTTTTGTGGCCGTTGGAGCCCTCTGCCCATTAGAACTGCAATTGGTTTGGGCTAATTACTACAAGCGACGGCCTAGACAACTCCAAACCCACGCTTTTTAGTTTTTTTTGTTTAGATATATTAGAATTATAGAAAAGTCCATTTTGATCTCACTCCATTATTGCCTGCAAGCCCTATTTGTCTCGCTCGGTTAGAAAATTAGTGTGAACTGATCACACATGAGTTGGTTAGGTCCCCCGGAATGGAAATCCGCTCCACCGAAGTTGAAGTACTAATTGATACGCATTATGCTTAAGTTGTAAGAGATGTTACCGAGACGCTTAAGCCATGTAATTTCGGTAATCTCCGACTGTAATTTCAAAAAGTTAGAAAAATTAGTCTTTTAAAAATGAACCCCATTTAGGGTCCCTAAGTATTTTTGAAAAATAATTTTAGCTGACCTCGTGCCACGCCAACTCTACACTTTTAAGGTATTTTCCCATTTTTAAATTCTTTTTAGTCACTTAAACTTCAAACAAAGGTGACTAAAATTCCCACTGTGAGAAGTCAAGAGTTCTCCAACTTATAGTAACTAAAAACACGGGCTTTCCGTGGAATCCAAGTGCCCCGCCGGGTCCTCTCTCTATCTCTCCTTTTTCTTTAATTCCTTTTAGTCCCTCTTTCTTTTTAGTTCCTTTGAGTCCTCTATATTTTAAAAGGGGCAAGTTTAGTCACCTAACTAATGTATAAAACATGTGAGGATTAATTAGAATAATTAATTAGATAATCAACCCGGATAATGGCAAGTGTTAGGATAAGGTTTTATGAGAAGTTGTCATATTATCTATTTTTCTTTTCAAAGGTTTTTAACAACAATAATATATATATGACATATTGATCATTGATCAAATTGTTTTAGACTATATCTTTAGGTCACCTAAAGGGTCTATAAACATTGAGAATTATATAGCTATACCATGGTTGTTCTCCTTATTTTTCCTAATCGGGTTTTAAGCGAGTTTTTGCTATGTATATCGATATACTTTGGCTTTTTCCTTACGCGGTTTCCAAAGAATTGAAGACTTGGTGACCTAATGCATTATACAATCCAAGTTTGCCACAAGATTATATATATAGAAGCTTCATATAAGATCCATTGGATCATGGGGAGTGTTAGGATTAATTAGGAATAACTAATTAGATGATCAACTGGATAATGGCAAGCAATGTGCTTAGTACCCTAGCCCCTTTCGGGCATCTACGTGACTCAAAGCTACCATTGGCTTCTTGTACCTATTTGCCATAATGGCCATTGTATATGTATCTTTATTTATCGTATATTGTTACAACATCAATAATCATAATCGGCTATTTTACATCCAAATCTCACAAAACACTCTCTTAATCTAAATGGAAAGCCATAATACAAATTCGGCTTTCACCTTTATAAAAAGGTCATACAAGCAAACCATAGTTTTTTTTCCAGGGCATACAGCTCTCCAAGCCAAAGGATGGCACCAGTTCTGCTGGTGTTGTGTTAATTACCTTCTGTTTTGTAACGGATACCCAAGAGTCTATTTCCACTTCGTGATGCAATTTATTTATTTCTATGGAAGCATCACCACACACACATAACTACCTTTTTTTTTATATGTGTAGTAATTGTCATGTAAATTCTGTATCCAGAGCTTTCCTATTAACACATTTTCATTTTGTAGAAGTAATCATAGCTTAGGTTAAAAGATTGTGTGTGTGGCTAGGCTGTTGGAGTTGTTTGGGCCTTGGTTTCCTCTAGGTGACTCACAAAATATTGATCTGTTCCCCACCACCGCACATGCAGCATACTAACTATTGTTTCTGTTCATGCAGTTTGGGATACTAATGAATACTGGTAATTTCCAAATTGGAAGGAATAGAGTAGCCAGGCCATTGGGGATTTCAGGTAACAGTTCAATGCCATGCAATTATTTATCACTTAGTTCTCTTTGTTTGTCATATACTGAAATGGCTAAGATAAAATGATAAAAGCTTTTCTGTGAGATATTAAACTTAATATAATCAAATAAGCAACAATAGATCTTTGTTTAAAATTAATAGGCTCTGACTGTGTTCGTGGTAACTTTGTGAATACCACATCAAATCTTTAACTGTTATGCACAGTATTATTTTGCTGCAACCAGGCTTGTCAGTGTACTAAATTAGTAAACTACTGTTGTGATGGTACTGTGGTGTCATGATAAAATCGACTACATATTTATCTCCTCAAATCTGTATCTGGGGGGTTGGCAGCACATTGGATTTTTCTTTATGTTGTTAGTTTCTTGTTATAAGTTGAGCATCCGTTTACATACTTCATAGTTGGTTGCCTGTTTTCCTTCATAGTCAACAAAAGCACGTGTCTTTCAAAATCAATGGATCCCTTAAAATAAGTGCTGAAAATTAGGCAATTTTTTTTTTTGCCATATAACAGCCTGTCTTATTACTGATATTGGGACAGGACATTTTTAACTTTGGTTTTATGCTCGGTTTCTATAAAGCATCAAGCATAAGTTTGACAATGATCCAGAATTTAAAGCAAAGGGCTCAACAAAGGAGTTGTTCGGCTACAGGTAAGTGCATCATTTGGATATCGACTCTGGGAAGGTTGACATTGTTCTCATCCAAGTGTTGTATTATCTGTAGGGAGGGAGGAAAAATATCGAAGCATGGAAAAAGATTTGTGACATTAGCAGGAGCCGAATTTTGACTTGGTCTACAAGCGCCTAAATGTGGTGCTTGAAGAAAAGTACAATACGTTATGGTTGAAACATATATTTTTGATGTAAGGTTGATTGCCAACAAATTTAGGTGTGAGGTGAAATTACTCTGGATATTTGGGCCTTGATTCAAATCTAAATTTTGGTTTTTCTAGCATTGTTATACAGCATTCCTGTTTCATCAACTTCTATCATGTTCATTTTTCACAGAAAAAAGCATGCATATCTCTTTGCTTTAACTGGATCATTTGTATCCCTTGTTAATCTGATCAATTGGTATTGTTGAATGTTTATGCTATGTTGTTTGCCTCTTCAATGAAGCAGCTGACCAGGCGGTGGTTTAGGCTAAGTGTGTCACCTTTCAGGGTAGAGAGTTTCTATAATCATATATTCCTCAAGTGCTGGAGGGAACTGAATAACAAAGGCTTGATCAAGGAGAGTGATGGTGCCGAGTTATATTTATTCAAGGTCATCAAATCCCTTTGATAGTGGTTAAGAGTGATGGTGGCTTCAACTATGCCTCAACAGACTTAACTGCTCTTTAGTAAGTGCTTATTGCTTTTGAGGGTTCATTCAATTGTTCTCTGTTGGAAGCAAACAGAATCTATTTGTGTGGTAAATTATACCTCTGAATTATTGGTTAATATTTTCTGTCCATGCTTTTTTATGCAGGTATCTGGCTCCAATGTTCGAAGGCAGAATGGATCATATATGTGACAGATGTTGGTCAGCAGCAACACTGACATGTTTTCAATTGTAACGAATTAGCACCAAGGTGTTTTTCCATTTTCTGTGCTTTTATTGAATCTTATGTCCTTCTACAGGCTGCAAAGATGGCGGTTGGCTCCCCAGGTCAAGTGAAAAGAAGTTTCCGAAAACAAGCCATGTTGGATTTGGTCTTGTCCTTGGTTCAGATGGCAAGCGGTTCGAACTCACTTAGTACTGAGGTTGTTCGATTGGTAGATCTACTTGATGAGGCTAAATCTACAAGACAAATCAGAACTACAACTTAGCGGCTCACTGAAAATGGTAAATGGACTATTTTGGAACCTTATCATTATCGTTCTGGTAAATATGATCATTATTTTTGTTCAGGCAAAATTGTTGACTGGACGGATGAGGAGATAGAGCAAACCTCAGAGGCAGTTGGATATGGTGCTGTGAGTATGTCCTGAAATGTCTTGTTTTAGAAAGATGTGTCTCTTGATTTGACTAAGTATAATCCAATTTATCATAATGCATTTCATTCTAGCTTTACTACCCAGGTATGCTGACCTCAAGAATGTCGACTGACTAATTACACATTTTAGCTTTGAACAGATGCTGGCGATAAGGTACCAAACAAACTTTTTTATAGAATGCAGTGGAAATTGTTTTAACATGATCATCATTATGCTCATGTTCATTCTTTATGAACAGGAAATACTGCTGTACCTTCAGTATGCATGCCGTATTTGTTCCATTATTCGGAAATCCAACAAGGATGTGGAAGAGCTGAAGATGGTAAGCTTTATGTTTACTCATGCAGATATCATTTATTTGGTGAAGGTTTAGCAATTCTCCTGGCTATCACTCATGAGCTGAAAAATTTTGTTTTCTTCTAAGGGGTGGAGCCATTTCTCTCGACCATCCAGATGAGCAGGCGTGTTGGGACTATATCTTATTCGGTTGCAGAGGTACCTTTACTCACTATTAGTGAACTCTATTTCATATAAAATTTTGTGGAGTCAGGATAGCAGTGCCAGTGTTGAGTCACTGGTCAGTTCTAGTTTTGACATACATAGCAATTATAAGGCATTTTTGGGCGTTGGGAATCTTTGGCTTTTTTTTGTATGTTGTAACCAAGACTGTTTTTCTTGTTGTATATACTGCAATAGAAGTTTCTGTTTGACTTGAGGTGCAATCTAATTTAACTGAAATTATTACATTTAAACTACTGATTGCACTGCAATATGTTTCAGGTTGTTGAAGGCCTGCACGAATCTACTTCAAATGTTGTAATGTGAATATTTGTACAATCTATCTGAAATGTTCACAAAAATTCTATACCAACTACCAGGTATACTTCTTTCCATTTGCATCACTCTTCCCTCTTCAAATGAATCTTACATTGTTTCTTGGGTATCTTTACTATTTAGATTGGCATAATCTCTCATACAAACTGCAAAAAAGACCATTTATTTCATACAACAATAATACTCTCCACATGGCCTGATGCTATTTAACCACTCCTCCCGCGTGATACCAACAGGTGGTCGGGTCACCCGGAGAACAAAGCCGATTGTTGCTTTGCCAAGCAACTGCGTTGTCATGCGACAATGCTTCAACCCTGCTCGGGATACCAGTCTGGCTGTGATCCGGATGCAACATTCAACATCACTTTACGTAGAAACCCCAATTCATGATGGTTGCGGTTTTGGTCTTGGTAACCTAGTTGAGGCAGTTTACATACTCTAATCCACTGTACTGTTTGAAACCTGAAGCAACTCAAAGGTTGTACAAAAATATGCTCGCGAGTTTCTATCGATCCGTTGCATTATGTATTTGTGTTTTATGTCTTTTTTTTTTTGCCTGGCGTCAGCTCATCAGCCGATGCTGTATTGCAAGTGTGCTGGTAGGCAAGTTTGAGTTCTGATCACCAGACCACAAACCTGGTTGTCTACTCACCCCTTGTTCTGTGTGCACCCCAGTTCAGGTAAAACTGGGTTGCTTCTCCAAATTCTTCCAGAAGACAACATGTTCAATGTAGATTAATCAGTCAGGTAAAAACTGGGTTTAGCTTCTCCATTTCAGATTTATCGAAAATATTCTCTATTCAAGTTGATGAACCGGACACGGTCCAATGTGGGTCTTGGTCAGAATGGGTCCTTTCCATGCAAGAACCGGTATGGCTGGATATTTCCCAGTGTTGTTGAATAATTACACAATGATATCTGCAATTTCTTTGTAATTGTTGAATTGCTATTATGATATATGTTCCTCGGTAGTTGTTGGATTACTACTGATGAAATAAAGCAGCAAATGCTAGTTGGGAGTTTCACCTGATGGCTATAAAACCTGCTGTGCTGGCTATCTGGACTATATATAAAGGTGCACTATAAAGGTTGGCTTAATACTTTCTCATAGCCTTTGCCAGCACACTTTTTTGTTCTATCAATTCAAGGTGGTCATTGTGGCAAACCATAGAAAGTTAAGCGCTATCGGGGACAGAGGAAGCGGATGTTATATGTGATAAATGATATGACAAGTTGAATCCAATAGCAAATGTTTGTGTTGTGTGTAGCTACTTCTGTCTAAGGTAGTGATAACTTTGGTCAGTTGTCAATTATGCAATCGAACACAAGATAAAAATGGTGAGGCCCTGAGCATTATTGGTAACACTATGTGCCCATATGCAATGCAATGAAACAATCCATAGTAGCCATGAACGTTGATCACAATAGCAGCTTTACTGGAGAAAGGGTTTTAAAATCTGTGACTCCTGTCCTGTGACTACCAACTCTATTAGAGCATCTCCATCGTTTGCGGTAGGTGAACAAAATTCACTCAAACCATCTCGGGCTAACTTTTTAAACATGAAACTAAATAAGAGGGTGATTAAGCAAATGTTGTCCACATACTCCGTCAAAAAAAAAAAAATGGATGCATCTCAACATATACAAAGATGGTCCGCGTTAAGAGAGAAGCGAAGGGAAATTGCCTTGGCGGTTTTCCAAGTGTCAGCCTGAGGAAGTCTATCTACATCTAGTGGTAGAAGATTCTCACCTCATCAGGAGAAAAAGGATGGGAGGATCCATGAACCACATATGATTATTTTGTTGAATTTCATGGAAGGATTATTAGCTGCTCTAGCATGTTTCATATGTGTTGTTCTGTCCATTATATTATATTATCTGAAGTTTCTACATGAATTTTATATGTGTGGTTTGTCAATTATTTGGGTTACAGAACTAGTTGATGTGTGGGGTCAGAGAACAAATTTGTGCAATTGTGAGTGGTGCACAAGGCGAGGGCAGAATTGAACAAGGGGGCTCCTGAAGTTGGTTTAAGGTTCAAAAAGTGCAGATGAGGCTTGGCAATTTTGGTTGGCATATGGTGGTTTGATGTGAGGAAAAGATACACAAATGTAAGCAGCTTTTGATCGTAAGGTGGCCTCATGCAGATTTGTTTGTTCCAACGAGGCCCTCCGAATGAAAGGGCAAACAATTCATGTGACAAAGTGCTTTAGAGCTGAAACAAGAATCGATTGCAAAGCTCGAATGAGCCTTATATTGGATCGAGGTGCGAATGAGCCTTATATTGGATCGAGGTGCAGGAGATTATGAAGTTACTGAGGTTATGCTTGAACACAATCACCTTCTTCACTTGCCAGAAACTCGGCACTTGATGGCATAGCAGAGTAAAATTTCAGAATTGCAAGCTTTTGAAATAGAGACTGCCGATGATTCGGAATTACACCAAAAGTCGCACATGAGTTGGCTAGTCGTCAAGTTGGTGGATCACTTAAACTTAGCTACACTTGTCGTGGATCGCAAAAATTTACTTGCAAAGCAAACGGCAGAGGATTTGGCTTATGGACAGGCTGGAAGTATGTTGAAGTATTTTCATGACAAAATTGCTCAAAACCCATCATTCCAATATGCTTTGCAAGAGATGATTCTTGACTATGCACACTTTGGTGATGTGGTTACATTTGACACTACTTTTGGCACCAACAAAGAGTATAGGCCTTTTTGGTGTTTTTTTTTTCGGGCTAAATCGGTTTAGAGAAACCACTGTGTTTGGTGCCGCACTTCTATTTGATGAAACAGAGGACTCACTTATATGGCTTTTTAGACTTTCTTAGCTGCACATAATGGAAGGCAACCTAGAACTATCTATACGCATCAAGATGCAAGAATGGGAAAGGCTATTTACAAAGTGTTTACGAATCATATCATGGGTTGTGTACCTTTCACATAATGCAAAAAAATGTTGTCAAACATTTATCTTCATGAAGGACAAAGAAGGGAGAAGGAGAAAAGGAGGAGAAATTGAAGGAGAAGAAGGAGGAGAAGGCGAAAGTGAAGATGAAGAAACTCACATTCTATCCGATTTTAGTGCTTGTATGTATGGTTATAAGGACAAGGCAGAATTTCAAGAAGCATTTGACATTATTATAAGATCTAAAGTGCATAAGCAAACTTGGTTAGATAGTATATACAAGGTTAAAGAAAAATGGGCTGAATGCTATATGAGAGATGTCTTTAGTTTGGGATAGTGAAGTACACAATTAAGTGAGAGCTTCAACAATGCACTGAAGAATCATTTGAAATCAGATTTTGATATTGTTCATTTTTGAAGCATTTTGAGAGGATAGTGGAAGACAAAAAGAGCTACGAATTGGAATCTGAATTTGAGGCAAGGAAAAAAATACTAAGAAGACAAATTCACACACCTATGTTGCTGCAAGCAAGCGAAGTTATTTTCGAAGCTTTCCAAAGTGAATATGAAAGATCCATGGCTGCATGTAGTAGATTATTAGATGCTGATAAATATGTTATTTCTATTGGGAGACTCTATGGTGATTTACAATTTGAGCAAGAGCGCATAGTGATAAGTGATCCTTTGAACCAAGCAGCTTCATGTAGTTGTGGAATGTTCAATAAAACTAGAATATTGTGTGCACATGGTCCGAAAAGTTCTTGATTTGATGAATATCAAGATATTGCCAACACATTATGTGTTAAAGAGATGGACTAAAGCAAAGACGCAATGAGAGTGTACAAGATAAAGAAGGAAGGAATGTGGTAGCAAATCCAATGCTGGAATCTCAACTTCGCTACAAGGACATGTCTTATAAATTTCTCAATTTGGCCCGTAAAGCTGCTCACTCTCCAGAATGTTGTTTGATGATAGAAAATGCACTTGATTGCCTTGGTACACAGCTAGAGGATAAACTTAATGCATCTACTTCTATACTACGAAAGCAACACATGCAATGACCAAAAAATTTTTTCAACCAAATGTCCAACAAGGAGATGACTTGCTTCGTGCTGCACATTTGAAGAAAAAAGGAGGTCAAATCCAAAAAATTCAAGGAGGAAAAAAAAACTTGGCTTGATAAATTCATCAAGAGGAAGCGCAAGCCAACAAAAAAAAGGAGCAAAGGTATGTTAGAAACTTTATAGTGTGCAGCCACTATATGCTACTGTAATTCATTCCTTAACTTAATTAAATTGTCATTGCCAGGAAAAAAAAAAGAAGTGACAGAGTACAACCCCAAGTAGAAGTGCAGAATGGTGATTGCAATTAAGGAGTATGGAGCTTCAAGAATGTCATGTTATTGATAGTTTAGGAAGTTTTACCCAAATTGATAGCAGCTCCAACTTATGATGGTGGTATTCTCAATGATCATGATCTGTTCTAGTATGAACATGTTGGTTAGATAGTATTTTGGATAGGGCTAACTATAGTCTTTTATGGCCTGATTGTATAAGTAAATGGCCTAACTATAGTCTTTGTGGCCTAATTGTATAAGTGAAATGGCCCAACTATAGTCTTTTTGTTGCCTAGCTAAGTAGGCATGTATTTCTGCTTTGAACCTGGAACTTCTAAACTGGAAAAAAGCTTAGTTCTACTAATGATTATTGTATGGATGTCCATTGAATTATTTATTTCTGCGCTCTTGAGAGTGAACTGGTGCTGGAAAATTTTCCTGAATCCACAACCGATCAGGCTCAGAGCTGTTTTGCTTGCTTGGGAATGCTAGGAGTGTGCAGCCTGAGCACACAGCCGATCAGGCTCAGAGCTGGTCGGAGGACGGAGACTGAAGTAAAGTTACGTTGTAACTTGCTCAGCAAAGTTACTGAATCTGGATCAGAAGCAGATGCACCGAGGCTTCTCCACCCGCAGATAGGACGGGTATCCCTGCGTGCAAGCGGATGAAGAGGATTATCACAAAGTGAGTGGTAGGTTACGTAATCACACATGGCTGTTGAGGCATCAGTCTTATATAGTAAATAAAAATATATTAACATAAACCTCACGGATTATTATCTTCACATAAGCTGCCCAATTCACCTTTAGAAACGTTACAAAGGCTTCCTCTGCCCCTATTCCTTCTCCGGCAACATACAGACTCTACCATAACTCTCCATGGCATGGAGAAACCACAACAAGGTTATAATCAATATGTGTGATCTTCTCGCCCACATTAGCATCACCATCGTTCGTTCGTCATATGTAAGCTTAATCTTAATCGAAAAGATACATTAAACATCGCAAGGCGGTATTGACCTTGCGTGAGGAGCAATTCTGACCTCCCTGCTTGTTCAGTCTTCCATCCATGGCCGCCCTCCCGTGAGGAGGGCGATGCTACAGGCCTACAGCGGCCTAGGTCTCTTTGTATTGCAGCAACTCGGGCACTTGTACTGCTTTATGCTCTCCGCCTTCGCGGGGGTGATCTTCACACACTTGCCATGGTACCACTTCTCGCACACATCGCACCCAATCCAGAACTCATCTGCGCTGTATATACCACCACATGTCCCGCACAAGGTTTCACTGTGATTGCCGTCGTCTTCATCATAGCCCTCGTCAGGCTCCCTGGCATTATTTTCTAATCGTGGCTCGCTTGTTTGCTGGAGAGACAGATCAAGTTCAACATCATAACATGACAGTAGAAGAGGTGGTAAAAACAGTGATGGATTCTTGTTACCTTTGCTGACAGTTTATTTCTACCACTATTGTCAGTACCGGATCTGTCCCTCTCCTTTGATTGTTTCACACCACCAGAGACGACTTCAAACACAGTTGGCAGATCATTCATCATGCCAAACAAACGCTTCCTGCGCAATTTGAAAGCACAACCATTATGCAAAATGATTACTGCAATACCAACTACTATAGTGGCAGTTAAATTATATAGACTGCAGTAACATTGTTATTATTGTGCCATGGGCTACTGGATACTGCTACTACAACCAAAAACAATTGCAGGGTGCAATATGAAATGTTTCACTTCTCTTGTAGTTAAAGTAAAGGCTGCTTAAACCTTTTGACCAGTATGATTGACTAGCCAAAGGTAACTGTAAGAACACTTAATGAAAAAACAATGTCACACTTGCAAGATTGCAAGTTGCAACTGGCTAATATTAATTTTATTTTTAGTGGCTTGCTACCTACAACTACAAGTGAATTTACTTGGTCTACACTGAGTGCTCTCAAAAACTCTTGGTCGACAACAAAGTTCATTCAAATGAAACACACTACATATTTTTGAAATCACTAAGTTTAGCTAAACATTAATTAATTTGGCAACATTGCACAGGTGTTGAGTAGTTGGAGCTACATACTAGTTATGAAAGTACTAGAGTGCACAGCATTGTCCCAAAATCCTCAAAATATATAAAGAAGTAAGATCACTCAAACTAGTTTGCACATGTGAAGATGAAAACACACTAACTCATTAAATATCATGAAAAATGTTGCTCCAAACAAATCTATGGAATATTAGGTTTGACAACAAACCCAAAAGTTAAATAATGTGAATGTATTTCTGTTATGGCAAGTGGAGCCGGCCCAGGGGCCCACGCAGGTACTGCAGCACGTGAATATTATCATGTGAACAGTAGCAGAAAGGTTAGATTAGATTGGTAAGTTAGGAAGGGTATAAGATAGATTGATTCGGTTAGGATATTTACTTAGGGGTCAAGTAAGTTGTCTCTAAAAAAGAGACCAACATGTATCAATTAGAGTCAAGCAAGAAGAACCCTAAGATTGTCCCCGAGGAACAGTGGCTATCCGGCTCTCTCCGCTAATCTATCTATCCATAGTCATTCCATAACAATTTCTAGTACAAACTAAAAATAACAAGTGTAGAAATGGAACTAGTAAGCGCTGCTTGGTCCAAATAAACCTCATACAGTTACCAGCTCTTAGTTCATACATGATACCACCACTTCAGATTTTTATCAGAAATCGGCTAATTCATATAGGCCAATAAATTTGGAGATACATAAGAAAATGGAACTTATTAGAAACAACCTACATGAGGATGCATTTGTTATGACCGGGCGTGCAGTATGAAAGGCACAGGCCCATTAGTGGCTAAGCACAGGGGCAGGTCTTAGGGGCCTTAAGCCCAAGTTATCTATTTAATTTTGGCTATTAGCAAAAAAAGGGTATAAATACCTTGTAAGACGGTGTGATTAAATCAAGCAGAAACATAATTGTTTCCGGCTTCCTAAGGGAGCCAGGAGATCAAACCCTAGCCGCTAGTTGCCTCTTGCGCGCCCGCTTTCTTCCTCACGTGCAGCCACGGCACCTCGCCGCAGTTCCTCGCAATTCAAACCCAGACCACCGATCACCCACAACTACAACCTCCGATCGACTAGGAGCAGAGCCCCTGTTCCTATCAGTATTATTCACCATCAAGTCCAAACAATTTTCATTCAGTATCCTTACACAAAATGGAGTATTCATTCAGGTTGTACAGAAATGTGGTGATTACGAAATAATAATATGCCATGATTTTACTACAAGAAACGTGGTGATTACATGTTGTCAGGTACCTAATAGCTGCACCTCTTGTTTAGTAATCAGTAGACATTATGTATCATAACAACGAATAATCAGGAGGGCTTGCTTCAATTCTACTCTATGAGAAAGAATTATACTAATCTTAAAGCAGAAGTGGTTACTGACTATGTGAAAATACGTATATTATAAGTTAGATTTCATACAATTGTTCCCAAAAATAAAACACTCCTCTCACCCCCTATACTCATCATCATTTTTTTTTTTTTCACTGTTGAAGACTAACAAATGATCTCAATAATTAACTCAATCTTGCATGGGAGATACTGTAGTGCCACATACTTTCAAACCATAGGATGATCTTGTCAAATCACACTAGTTAGCAGCTAGTACAGATTTGGCATGTGACTCTTACTAAACCCTCCTTTTTCCTTTTTCTCTTTCCTATGGATCTTGCTGGGTTCCATCTCTAGCCTGGCCCAGCCTGCTGGGGACTAAAAGGGTTTACTACAGATTTGGCCATGGTCATCAATAACAAAAGCTTGAAGTAGAGTACTTAAGCAAACCCCGTAATCAGATCCATCCACCAAATTGAAATGTGGCACAATCTTAGTAACTGGAAGTGAAAGTTGGAAGAGATCATAATCATGTTTTTTTTCCATTTAAAAGAATTTGAATAACTTATAACCATCAGAGAAAGAGTTTCAATCCCTTGAAATCAGAGCAAGAAGTCTTTCAGGAATAACAAACTGGAAATTTCTCAAATGGAGGTGCCTTCATATATATATCAACTTAAAATGACTGAGGAAGCTTCAAGCGTCTAAACATTTCTGAGGCATCAGAAAAAAACATGAACATTGTGATGACAATGAAGGGTCTACACTAAGCTTTCCACATAAATAAACAACACTACTCTTCATTAGGACAGTGTTAACATCATAGGGAAGAATAAAACTTCAGTACATATATACATGCTCAGAAGTTGACATCATGCTAACTAGAGCGCAGATAAACAGATCCTCCCCGAATTCAGCAAAATGTCACCTTATGAGCTAGTTATAACTTAGTAATTCACATGACTAAACAATTGAACAACACAGCTCCTTAAATTGCTAACTCATTTGCTTTCTAAATCGAAAAATTGGCGAGTTACTCATATTCCACGGAACCTCAGCAGAAGGCCCAAATCTAAACAGTTATTTGTCAGAAGAGACAAATGTTGGATCTAAATCCAAACACGTCAGCACCTGACATGCATACAGACACATGCATATCCTGACATCCACTTCATCAACTCACAGAATACTCCCGAGAAAGCCATGCATGTCATATGTGTCAATGAGCACAGACAGACAGCACGAGGCAAAACATCGGGGCTTGAGAAACAGAGGCGAAATTGGGTGGTGCCGTACCGATCATTGCGGTTGAGCCTTGCGGCGTAGTAGAAGGCGACGGAGACAAGCCACGAGTCGGAGTGGACGGCGACGAGCGCGAGCCAGTCGCGACGGTTCATCCCGTCGCGCGCGAAGTTGATCCCGAGCGCCGGCTCCGGCAGCTCCGTGGGCACCTCCTCCGCCGGCAGCGCCACCTCCCACGCTTCGTTGGCGTAGCCGTACAGGCACAGGTTCTCCTTCTTCTACACCCAACCCCCAAATCAAATCGAATCGAATCGAAGGCTACGGCGGCACAGCTAGCGCGGAGAGATCGCGAGGGGAGGGAGACTCACCTGGATCGCACAGCGCGTAGAACTCCTCGACGTCTGCAAGCGAAGCGAGCTAGGGTTATTCGCGAGCGTGGCGGGAAGGAAGGACGAGCAGGAGCAGCGGGGGGCGTACCGTGGGTGAGGGCGCGGAGGATGGCGGAGCGGCGGGCGCGGTAGTCCTTGTAGATGTCGTCGACGGAGCGGGGAGCGGAGCCGCTCCCGGCGCCCGCGCGGCGGTAGGTGGCGTCCATCGCCCGTCGCGGCGGCGGCGCGGCTGATTCTGATCTCTCCGGCGAGGGCGAGAGCGAGGCGCAGGAAGGAGATGACTGATCGCGATGCGGTTGGGAGACGAGCGACCATAGTACGAGTGCGGTAAAAGGGGAAGATGTGCAAGATCTTGCAGAGGGAGGGAGGTTACTTTTTACGTGTGGGCCCCTGCGGATGTCAAGATTTATTTTGTCCTATGATGAAAGCAAACCTCATCTATTTATGTAAAGTCCACGAGACCTAGGCTTGGACGAAGGGGTTTTTTTTTACAAAATCGCGGGAGCTAAATCAAGTCGGAGAATTTTTGGTGGGATCACAGCCATGTTATCGTCACCGTCCCTGAATAATCAACCTTTACCACTCCAATTGTGAGCCCGTTGACAAATCGGAGAATTTTACGTGGGATCACAGCCATGTTATCGTCACCATCCCTGAGTAATCAAATCCTAGAATTACGTGCCGGTTAAACTTTTTAAAGTTTTAATAACTTCATAAAAAAAAAAGAGTAATAACAACATTTATAATATAATAAAATGAGCAGCTTACGAAAATATTTTCTGTGATAAATCTAATGATAGTAGTTTGATAACATAAGTCTTAACGTGGTTTTCTAGAAATTTGGGCACAGTTAAAATTTTTGACTTAAGACAATTCTAAAAATCTATTCTTTCTTAGACAGAGAGAGTGGTATATTATTAATCATAAAAGCCACAACTCGGGGCTCCTTAGTCCATATCATGAAATCGTAAAAGTCAATATGGTAAGATTAAGATTTTGACTACTATATAAGTAAGTACGTCTTCATGTTTGATTCTTTTCCCCCAAAGAGTAAGAGCATGTTTGGATCCACTTTTCTAAAATTTAGAGCTAATATAAGTCTCTAAACAGGTGATGGTCTACTCTAAATTTTAGCCCACCTTGCATTAAAAACTTATAAGAGCTTAAAACTGAGCGAAAGTGCTCTAAAGTTTTTTAGCACTCTAAAGTTCAAAGGAAAAGATCCAAACTGACCCTAAAATTTGCGAACGGTAAATGTGAAGTTTAGTTGAACATTGGCTCTACATTTTTTAAACAAACATTGGCTCTACAATGAAGCATTTCTCTTATTTGCGTGGTTATATGATCTACAAGGTGTTTGATTGTCTAGTGTGATCTTCTATGGTAGAAAACTTTTTTGTCATCTATGAGATTGTAGTAATGCTCTTGGATCTAGAGAGGAAGAAACAAACTCAACCTCTAGTGGATTTATATACTGTACTTTTTTTTTTTTTTTTCTAGTATAACATATAACATATAAGTTAATTTAAGGTTAATATAGTTTACTATTATTTAAATTAAATTCATGTATCTAAGATCATGATATAGAACAAACTTAAAAAGAGACAAAACATTTTATTTAAGTTAATATTTTGGGCTCTGTATATTCGAAAAAACTTTGAGCTCCGCCCATAAATTCACAAAATAGATGAGCCTTGACTTGATTCCTTTATTTTGAATGTATTTTCTAAAAAAATGTACTCCGTAAAAGACAATCCCATACGTGTTGGGTTGAATGTGAAGTTTTTTTTATGTAATAACAATAAGCAAATAATGTCCAAATTAATAAAAAAACAGTTGGGTAATAATATACGTGCACTCAATATCATGTACAGTTTCAAAGTACAACACAAACATTACAAAACGCCACCAAATACATCCACAATACATTTTTTTTTTAATCAATGGAAGAAGAAAAGAAGAAACAACTGATAGTAACAGAGGAATTAGAAACATCTCTTTCGAAATTTTAAAAGAAGCTCCACGACGACAAGACACGCATGGCATGGATCCTTACTGTACGTGCGTGGTGGTCAGACGGTCCACCATAAAGCTGCCAAGGCGACGACCGCCACGTAGGACGAAGCCGCAGCAGCTCCGACGACCGCCCCGCGCGCGCGCGTGGCGGCCGAAGCCGTCGTCGTCTCCGCCGCCACGGGCGCATCCGCCACCGCATCCGGCGCGGCCTTCTTCTTCTTCTTGCTCGCCGCGGGAGCGGGCGCGGGCGCGGGCGCGGGTGCCGGGGCCGGGACGGGCGGGCCGTAGAGCGCCCACGGCAACAGCACCTTGTTCACCTGGTAGACGACGAGCCTGTCCCCGGCGTAGAGCGGCGTGCCGTCGAGCGTGGCGTTGACGACGCCGGTGGAGATGTTGACGTTGGTGCCGTCGGCGGTGAGGTTGAGCGGGTACTTGCCCCTCCCTGTATCCCCGGCCTGCGTCCGCAGCGGGTTGCTGACGGTCTCCAGCTGCGCGGCGGCGATCGCCGACGAGACCACGTGGAACTGCACCAGCGACGTCTTCTGCTGGTCAGACAGGGCGTTGAGCGTCCCCTTCGGGAGCGCCGAGAAGGCGCTGTCGGGCGGCGCGAACACCGTCAGCCCGCCGCCGTTGGAGTTCTTGCCCTTGAGCTGGTTCGTGATCTGCTCCGCCTCACGCGTGGATTGCAGCAGTTGGAGGAACTTGGTGAACTGGCCGGCTTTGCTTAGGATCGCCGTGATCGTCTTCGGTGCTGCCGCCGCTGCCGCCGGGGATGGCGCTGAGGCTGTTGCCTGGCCGTGCGCGAGCTGCGCCGTGGACGACGACAGGATGATCACGGCAAGGAGAAGGCCGCCGGCGGCGAGGCGAGATGCCATGATGGGCTTGTAATACTAGCTATAGCTAGGAGTACTAGCTTTTGTGTGTAGCGTTGGATTCTTGTTCTTGATATGTGCATATTGCAATGGAGGTGAGTGGGTTATATATATAAGGAGCTAGTTTGATGAGGAGTGAGAGCGAGAAAGGGGATGAAGAGAGGAAATGAATGGTGGTGGTGGGATGCCATGCTGCCATGGAGGGGGCGACGTCGAGCTGGAAGATGGCACGTTGATTAGCAGGTGGCGTGGTGGTTTGCTAGCTTCAGTGAGCAGCAACTCGATCCACACTGGCGTGGGGGGTTTTCTGCTGAGGATTGCACTGCACTGGGAATTTGCGTTGGGATCGATCCCATCTCTGCATCTTCCATCGGATTCCGCCTGCGAGTGAGAATTAGAGAATTTTTGTAATTTGATTAGGTGGCGATGGACGTCGTAAAGACGGCTTAACTAAATGAATTGGGACAGTGATCGGGTAAAGAGTTGCTAACATTTAACAACCTGCAATTGCATCGATCGGTGGAGCTTTCGGTCCGAGCTGTACATGCATGGTGAAGGTGAATGGAATGGAATCGATCGAGATATTCAGATATGCTGCTACTGCCTGCAATGCTGGATCCACAGGGAAAATGCGTGTAAGGTGGAGCAACGGAATGGAGCCTACTACCAAGGAAGATTTCCTGTCACTGTGTGTATGGTGCCTCACGTACGTGGTGATGCTAGCTCCTCATGGCCGTCAGATCATCGTTATCTCCATCGATGGGACAATTCTCGAGCTGGAGCACGACCTCATACCCAATCCCAGAGGGATATAGTACATGTTAAGAGAATGAACAATTTCTAAAATCAGTGGTAAGAAGATACTAATTTTGGGCTAATAAACTAAATATTGCCTAGTTCTTCATCCATCTCTCTTATATATCCAAATGGGCCAAAGAAAACGTGTTTAGCTATTGTTACATATAAACTTCCATCGATCTATCTATATAATCTATAATAATGAAACTAATTCAACTGCAGTCCTGTTATTTTTATACTTTAAAGATTCCATCTATCTATCTATATAATCTATAATAATGAAACTAATTCAACTGCAGTCCTGTTATTTTTATACTTTAAAGAGTGGTTACAGCGACACCAATATGCGATTAGCATGCATACAGCTGCCAGTCACGATCCAGCAGCATGCAGATGCCAACATTGCATCCAACCATCTGGATCAGTAGGGTGGTGCATCCATCGGCAGCAAGCAAACCTGTGCATACACCGTGGGGCGATTTTGGATTGGAGGCAACAAACTTACGAGATCGCACGTATTATCACTGACATGAACACCGAACCATCCATGGAGCAGAGGCGAAGCTGGCAAGAGAACCACCCCTTAACGGCCGGCCCGGCCCCTCCATCGGCGCAAAAAGACAGCCACAGAACCAAACCGTTATGTGAACCAACCAATGCTGCCATCCATTAGCAACTACTAACTTGAGTAGATTTAGATGTCAGAGTTCAAATTCAGCTCACAAATAATCCGTTTCAGGACCATTTATTTACACAGCGGAACCAGATCAGCCAATAGATACAATTTCGCCTGAGATAGGCTGAATGGGGGCGGGAGGCCACGCGCTTCATTCGGTGCCTCCGCTGTCGTCTACAGCAGAAGCTTTGCAGACTGGGCAAGAGTTCTTCACCTGCAGCCACTTCTTGATGCAGTCTGCGTGGTAGTCGTGACCGCATTTCAGCTTTCCGATAGAGTCCTTGAATTTGTAATCCTCCTGCAGCCAGCCACAGGTGTTTGATAAGCATTGAGCTAGAAATAATTGATAACACCTTGAAATGATAGATAACAGGATTTGCAAGTGCTGAAACTGGCTGTTGTACATGGGTGTAATCTTACCAGGCAGATTACACATCTTGAGCTCTCAGTATCATCATGGGTACGAGCAAAGCTGCAGCAAGTTATCTCCATCACGCAGCTTGAAAGTTTTTCATCAGCTAGGCCAGTGTTGACATTGCCTATTCGTTCTCCCAAAGCCAGCAGCTCCTGCAGATAACAGCATACAAAGTTACATTAGTTACATAACACATTCTGTGCTGGTTTGTGATAATGATTATCTAGGTTCGTTCTTATTCTTACTACCTCATAACTCATATCATCAATGTCCAGCCTCATGTCCCAGTGAGGATCAGAATCTTCTCTTGATTCATGGATAACTAACTGATCCAACATCATAAACCGCTACACACAATGCAACTGTGTTAGTTATGGCAAAGAATTCATGTTAGCGTAATTATGAGAAAATAATTAACACCACCTACCTCGGCTGCTGGTCCTCTCATGTTATTTTCTTCAATATTCTGTGGACGGAAAGCATGGTACGAATCCCTCAGCCTTCTAGTCCTTGCACTACCACTGGAACCTAGAGCCACATGCCCTGGATGTCTTGAAGATGCAGCAGTTTCAGAATGAACACATGATGCTGCTGCTGCTGCTGAGGTAGCAGGTGGGTAGCTAGGGACAGCAGGCTGGTAGCCAGGGACAGCAGGTCGATAGCTAGGGATATCAGGCTCATGGGTGACTGTCACCGAGTTGCTGGAAGTCGCAAAAGCTGGGGCAGGATATGTGTTGATGTTGTTAGGAGGGACTGCTCTTGGGGCATACCCACCATGCACAAAATGTAGACCATCAGAAGAACCAGGTGGTGTTGGGATTGGGGGGGCATTTATGTTGGTCCTCTGCGGAGCAGAATAGTATGGCCTCTCCCTCTCCCTGAAGCTGAAGGTCATGCTAGAGTTTCCATCAGTCCCTGCAGAACAGGAAGCTATTAGCATCTTGAATATCACAACAAAATTTGAAAAAAAAAAAATGGGGGCTTGGCAAGTCTATCATTTTTGAACAGCACTAAATCCATCAATTTGTGTGCATTTTGTGAACAGCCCTTTACTCTCTTCAATATAAAAAGCACAGGTCTCCTGCGTTTTCAAGTTTTTTTGCTGCAATTGAAAATTGATTGCAACTGATTGTACTATAATATAAACTACTCCCTCAATTCCAAATTTATAAGACATTTTTGGCTTTTCTAGATACATAAAAAAAGCAATGTATCTAGAAAAGCCAAAACATCTTATGATTTGGAACAAAGGGGTTATAAAACAGTTACTCACTCAGTCCCCAAAATATAGCCACTTTTAGGTTTGTTTTGAGTTAAAACTATGCGATAATTTTGACAAAATTTATAGTAGATATAGACATTAAATTAAATTTATTAGATTAGATAGATCAACTATCAAATAATTTTTCAGAATGTCCTTATTTGATATCATGGATGTTAATTAGTTTTTTGAAAACCTGGTATAGTTGGCTTAAAAGACAAACCCAGAAGCAGATATGTTTGGGACACAGGTAGAACAGTTTAAAAAAAAAAAAAACGAATGCAATATAAATCATGAAATTTACTAGAACAGGCACCAAAATTAACCTGGGGCAGTCACTCTTGGAGGTATAGAAAAATGTGCTCTATCTTGTGGCACTGCTGTACTTCGAGGAGGACCAATTACATTGGTATGGTGTGGTGGCCCATGAGTACTGCTTGATGCGCCACCTGGATTATGTCCCAAATGGACAGGATTGTGATCATGTCGCCCCTCTCACATTCCTCTGAGATCCTCCATGGCTACCAAAGGGATGATCACTCCAGTAGCTTGAACCCATATTTGATGTTATTCGAGGAGGGCAGGGTTCAGGAGCAGGAATAGGATTTGGAGGTATGTAGCGAGGGAACTGAGGATTAGATGAACTGCCAGCATAACAGCTCCCGATATTGAATCCATCCACTGGATGAATAATTGGATTTCTCCGCTTCAGTGCAGCCCTTCTGTCATCCATATGGGAACTCGGAATGAAGTTATCCTCAGACCTATGTGGATAACTCAAAGAAGGCGGGTGATGAGTATTATGTGGTGCATAGTTGCTACTGGAGCTTCCAGCATGAGGATAGCCAGAATAGGGCGCAAGCATGGTTCCAGGAGCATCACTGTGCTGAATATGAGACTGCTCAGTGTGACTTGAGGATGAAATGTCATTTGGTCTTATTGGTGCGCCCCCATAACCTGATGATAGAGCTCCATTTGCTGCATCAGTTCTGGAATGCATAAATAACTTTGGACCTGGCATAACAGGGTGCAATTGGATGAGTTCACAATAATTGAAATGTACAATAAACAACAAGTTTGTATGTTTGTTATTGGAAATCCATATACCAAAAGGCTGTGGTTCACTCTGGAATCTGTTCACATGATCCATCCTGGGGGCATGTGTGTTGTTATGATGATGTCCTGCCATAATACATGAACAGAGGGAATTGATTTGGCTTGACCTGGAAAATTATAGGTTCAGCATCAGTATGCTAGAAAAACAAATTGCAGCTGCAAATATACATGTAGATTTAGAGAAAAAAATATAAATATGCAGAGAATCACAAATACCTAGAGTTCTCGAACAAATTAAAAAGACCATTCAAACCTTAGAACCGCAAGATGTGAGATTACAGTTACACAGGCTAGAGCTGCCAGTGCCAAAACCACAAAGATTCCATCATATCCAGTGTCTTATTTAACTTTGGTACAACACTCACAACAGAAATGAAGTCCTCATCATATCCAAGACTAGAAACCATGCTGACATAATTAATAACTAGTAAACATAAAACGTTTTGACTACAATATTTAGTTCAATTAAACTAGAGAACAAGGCATTATCATCATACTTGCAAAATAGTCTGCTACAAAATAAAATATATATGGTCAAAACCTGACGTTTCGACCTCAACAAGAACCAGAAACTTTTATAGCTTTGGTGATGGCAGTAACTAGGCCTGGTAAGTAATGAGAGAACATAAGGTTTTCCTATATGATAAATAGTTCAAAATTCTAACCTTTTGAAATAACATAATAATACTCTCTAAAGCTTGGTCACCAAGTAGCTAGAGTATACCTATGTTATGCCAATAATATAGATGCACATTGAAGAGAACCTTTTATATATACATCATGTCATTATGGTGCTTCAGATTATATATACACATACAGACAATTCAGCTAAAGTGGCACTGACAAATTTTACCTTCCATAAAGGTTTATTTGCACTCAAAATAATGGAAAATGAAAGAAACATAAATACCAATTAGAAATGCAGCACTGTCAATTAAAGGATTGGAGAATATTTATTGCTATATTGTTGTTCATGAACAGTGTAAAAAGAGGATGCTTGTTTGAAGATAACAAAGAGACTAGTAGATATACAAATCAATAGTTTGATACTGCACCATTATATATATATAATCACATTTAAATAGACAGGCTTTAGACAAGATAATTACAAGCAGCATGTCAAAACTGCATTGTCTTTTCTCCAAGTGATAGAAAAAAATAGTAGATAAGCAACTATACAATCCATTGATATTAGGATCAAATTACAGATGATATTTTAATAGTTTATTTATTTATTAGCGAGTCTGGATCCTAATACCTAACCTACAAAGGCACTAGCCTTACAGCATTAGTTCAGTAAAGTAGATATGCCAGTCTGTACAACACCAGATGAAAGGATCAACTTTAAAGGAATACAATACTAGCCAAACAAGTTGAAAAAAGTGTGCAACTAAATGATATAGCAGCACTTATCAAAAAGAGTACAGTTCATATTACATTCTATTGAACATAAGAACATTGGCCAGAATCTTCTAATTCTTTACATGGAATGAAAAGCCCATCAAAAAGCTTAGTCTTGGGGAAAGAAACTATAGTGTACATAATTCTGTTAAACAGAAAGGAAATGGACAGATAAGGCAGAAAGGATGGCACTAGCTATCAGCTCCAGAAGCCCAAGGAAGTAGATATAGCACTAGCATTTCAGGTACACACATGCCCATGTAATGAGTAACTGATGCACACACAAGATTGCTAAAGGTTCCTCCTCGAAATTGTTGTCCTTTGGTTCATCTTAAGAATAAATGCATCTTGTCCAACATCATCAATTCACCTATTTTCAACTAGCATCTTTTTCCTTCCAGCAACATTGAATAGCATCCTCTCAGTGATCAAAAGACTTGTTACTTCATGGGCCAAACTACCCTCGCCGTAGCCAATTCTACATGTTAAGCTGACTTTTACTTGGAAAGGGTCTTCAGATCAACTAATTTGATGCAAAACAACTGTTTAAGTTCCTTTTCCCAAATTTACGCCAACCTACATCTACCATCCAAAATAAGGACAGTAGGCCATGCTGCTGCAGCAAATATTTCCACATATCTCAATATTTCACTCCCTATAAGTTAACAGTGGGCCATGAAACTACCCTTCTCGCTTTTATACTTGATGAACTTCACCATACAAACTGCCAATCGGCTAAAGTTCTAGGTGGTAGATGCTAAGAGTGGCACTGGTCCACCTTTTCCAGTCCTCAGAATGATATAAAGTTAGCAGCAATTGGCTCTTCCAAAAACTCACAATTGGAGGGCCTCTCTTGGGCAGCTAAAAGGCTGTTAAAATCTTGTAAGAGAAGCCACCCCTCAATCTAAGGGCAATACAAGTCCAACAGTAATGTTGAACATATGCTCTTACTGGGAACAAAAATAGTCCTCACAAGGCATATAGATCAACAGGATCAGCTCCCCCATTTACCACAGCAGATTCATCACACTGAAAAAAAACTAATGAAGGAGCCCAGTTTTGCCCATTTGTTTGACCTTTAATGAGAGCTTGATTTTGGCACATGATGTCAAACAAGAAAAGAAACACTCAATTTTTAGTGCAGTGTTCATATAGTACCTGCAATGTCATTAGTAGAATAATTCAAATGATCGAAATAATAAATGCAAATATCTGAAAAGACTGAGAGCTAGATAATTCTCTAGAAACTTCCAAGATTTAGTTGGACCATGGAAGAGCTTAGAGAGAAGGAAATGCCCATATATCAAGCTATGGACTCTATGGGTAGAAAGAAAAACATATGTATATTTTTTCCCCCAAAAGGGTTCTTACCATGTTTCATTGCTTACTCACCGCCACAAATATGTAACTACAGTATTCTGAAACTATCACTAACCTGAATACCTGAATTTGTTGAAACGACAATTCCTCACCCAACCTAAAGCCCGTGATTGCCCCAAATTGAGTCAAACAAAGAACAGAATCAATTCATGTCCCAAAAGATTGAACTCCAACTCTAACAAGCCTTATACATCTGCTTTCAAGAAGGTGACTATTGCGGAGGCCAGATCTCACTAAACCTGCATTCCCATAAGAAATAACGTTTTTTGTGCCATTTCTGACTAAATAGAATACTGTATAATATATATATATATATATAGTCTTTAAATACCAATAAAGATACCTGAAGACGTAGAAGACACGTCGGTGTTCGAATTTACATGCATTACCATCAAAGCAAAGGACAACAGTGTTGTACCTTTAACAGATTCAATGCTTCTGCTTCTAAAGAAAAACTGAGTGCAGAACTTATATGTTCTTTGTCTGATGGAATTAGATATTTCCATATGGATTGAAGCATCAAGGGCACCCCTTCAATAATTTAATGGCTGTAGGAGTGTCACAGGGAGAAGGTACATTTGAATTCTGAGATATAGCACAAGTCATGCATATGATATTCTTTCTTGTGAACAAACATATTAAGAGATAAATGGGATTCAGATTTGTAGTATTTATACATATTTGTCGGCTTCTGCTACTGGCTAATAAACAACAAGGGGGATGCAGAAAAGAATTACCCACCCATAAGCTTCAAAAGTCAAAAGCATCAGTCATGAATGCGCTCCAAGGTGGATTGGAGTTCTTAAGCTACAGAGGAAGTAAACTGGGACAGGAAACATGATTCCTCATACTGCTAGACACCGATTAGTCATCCATACTGTCAGAGAGCTTCAACTGAAGAAGGATGTAGATATAAGCTGAACCATAGTAACTTAAATTTTGCAAATGGAGAATGGTCATTTGACAGAAGGCACATAAAAGAGGCAATGATCAAAACAGATGATAACAAGGAGATAGCCAACACATGTTGTATGTTGATCACTTGATTGTAGGGATTGTTTGACTCACCCAACCATGACCATAGGACCAGAACACAAAACAAGTCTCAGTGCTGCTATTCACAATGATCAGGAGCATTCCCATCTACAGAAGCCCTGTTTCCCGGCCTAAATGACATAACTCAAGAGCCCATACTAACCCCAATTCAGACCTATGACCTGTATGTAGAAGGTGGAGTTTAGTGATGGATTTGGGTAACAATCAATTTCACTATATAATAAGAGGCTGAAATGTGGGACTATATTCCTTTTCACGGAGAGAACAGGGGTTTGGTGATAGAGATGAAGCGAGCAGCCAGAATACAAATCAGACAATCAGACAATATGAGCTGAAGTTGAGGGACCACCACAGATGAGGAGATTCGTGGGCACTTCCATGTCACAGCAACCGCCACGCTTCCGCACGCAATATCAATGCACCGTGCCGCTCAAATCGCACTAATCCGGGTAATTAAGACGGCGACGAACGAACAGCGCCCCCCAAATTCCCCCATTACTTTGACCGTGACCCAGCAGGGAGAACTCCCCAACCTAGCGCACCGATCCTGCAACTCCCCCCTCTAAAATCCACGAGCATCCATCCACCCACTCACCCACCCGCACACAGGGCGGATTGTATACCAAAATAAAAGTAAAAAAACCAAAACCGATCAAACCACACAGTACCGCTACCGCCGAATGCATAGGAGTATCCACGCAGATTAAGCGGGGCGTTGGGGGCCGAATCGGAGGGGTCTACCTTCGCGGACGGCCGATCGGCGGCTCGAATCGGCGCTCCCCCACCGATCGGAGCGGAGCGGGAGGGCTCCGGGCTTCTTCGCGCGAGCACGCAACCGCCCTCGAGAGGGAGAGAGAGAGAGCGGAGGAATTTTGTTTGCTGGTGAGGCTTGTTTCCGAAGGGAAAGGAAGGGGGTGCGGGCGAGGCGGCTGGGTTGCTTATTTATAAGGCGGAGCTGGAGGTGGTCTGTGGGGCCGGGGACGTCGGGCCCCATTGGTCTGTGGCACGTGGGTGCATTTTCGGTGCTCTTGGATGAGATGAGATTTCTGAAAAGGCGGCAAGCGATGCGTCTACTAGGTCGGGTGTGGGGCCCACGTAAGGATGCAACGGTGGGACCGTGACCTGGCGAATGGAACGGTGCCGCCGCGCCGGACACGGCCACTCGGCGGCGGTCTCTGTGCACGGGAAGGGGAGGGGCACGTTCCTTGTGCTCTTGGTTCTTCACGTTTTCTCTCTTTGGAAGCTTGTGTGTTGTGTCGCTTCCTGATTTGTAATCCTTGGATAAAATTATTGTGTAGGACTATGTTCTTTAACAGGCTTGTTCCGAATTGTTTTAGTTTATTCTCTTTCATAGAACATTATTAAAAACCAAAATCAATCAGCTTATCGAACACCAGAACGTCCTAGTAATTAAGTAAATATCTTTTTTTATAGAAAATGTTATATGCATTTATGACACACTAAATTTATTACTATGAAAAGATGTGCATTATCTAGTGAAAACTAGAACACTAGAAATTTGAAATGGAGAGAACGGTATAATCATGCATTTCAACAAGTGGAACAAAATGTCACAAAAAATCATTCTTTTTTTTTATCTTACACAAAAAAAATCATTCAAGAGAGTAAATTTTGCAAAATTCATTCAAGAGAGTAAATTTTGCACACCTGCTGTTGTATATTGTGTACTTCGCCTGAATACTGGGCTAGTAGTACGCCCATTCTTGCTTTGATGCAGGTACGGCCCAATAGCCGCTGCGCCAAAGGCTATGCTCGGCATGCGGTTCGGCCTTTTGATCTGTGTGATGATGAATTTGTTGATGTGAAGGCTAGTTTTTAGTTAAAAAAAGATCTATATAACCCCCATCAATAGGGATGTAGGGACTACTTCACCCCAAAATTATGACACCGGATTTTTTTACCCCATAAATTTTTTCTAAATGTGGAGTCAAAAAATAACTCCTTGATTTTTTAAAGGCGGTTTTAGGACGGTGGTTTGCTACAGTGATAATGATGTTTTTCTATAATTTTAGATCTATGTTTTTTTCATGTGGAGTCCAACAAAATTGGAATTATTATTTTATATTTTCCCCTGTAATTTACTATGATTTTTTTTTCAAATTTTCAAACAAAATAAAATAAAAATGAAAAAAAATCATTGTCCAACAAAACTGAAATTATTATTTTATATTTTCTGCAAAACAACAAAAATAAATAAAAAGAAAAAACCCGTTTTGGGAGGTTATTTCACTAGTTTTGAAAAGTTAAGGGTGTAGAAAATCCAATTTCATAGTGGGGTGAAGTAGTCCACTCTCAATATTTGAGGGGGTTATGTAGACCTTTTTCTTTTTATTTATAGTAATTAATTACAACACCTTGTATTTTTCATATTTGATTCATTGGTCATTTGGCTTGTTCACATACATATTTCTCGATTGATACAATTCTGTCCAATAGTAAAAAATACACCAACCTCTATAACATCGAATCAATATTTGTAAAGCCATTATGAATGACTTAACAGAGTATTTGATATGTTTATTATATGTTAATATAATTTTCTATAAGCTTAGGTAAAAATTCGACGAGAATAGATTTTACTTTTGTATAACAGATGGATTAGCACCTAACGTATGTAGTGCATGTTTGGGAATGCTCACTTAGGCTTTCTACAAATTTCAAGGTGGAGAAAATAGAGAATTAAAAAAAGATTCACAGAGCACATATCTACCTGTTCCACCAATGCTTACAGAAAATGGTGAAGTTACAGTGTTTGGAGTAGTCCTAAACAAGCAGCCCAAGCATTTTATACAATAATATGTATAGAAATATGCATTTTTTGAACGGCATGGCGATCGACATGAGACTTCTGTTTAGTGTTTATTACTAGCTTGCCGTTGGTTCTGCAATATAATCCGTGTGCTCGATCAATAATACATAATTTATATATGATTTAACCTCCTTTTATACACTATACACTAGCACTTACTATTACTTACTACTAATATATAGCTATGGGCTCTGCTACACCTCGCCGCCGTGGTGCACGTCGGCGGCCGCCGCATCCGCAGCCACTGTCCGGCACACCGGGCAGGTCGAGCTCACCCCGAGCCACGTGTCGATGCACTCCACGTGGAACACGTGGCGGCACGCCGGGAGCAGCCTGCCGAGCTCGCCGTCCTCCATCTCCCCGAGGCACACCGCGCACTGCTGCTGCTGCCCGTGCAGCTCGGCGGCGGGGACGCCTCCTTCCTCCTTCCCCTTCCCCTGCTCGGACGACTCCCACGTGAACACCGGCAGCGCGCGCAGCGCCTTGGCGTCCATCCCGGCGGCCTGCTCGCCGCACACGCCGGCGCCGTCGACGACCTCCACCACGTAGCCGTCCGGCGGGCGGTGCCGCTGCAGCACGACCACGCGGGGGCTGCGTTCCGCTTCCGCGAGGGCGATGCGCCGCTGCAGGAGGCACCGCGCGTAGAGGTGGAGCGCCGCGACGAAGGCCACCGCCGCCGAGAGCGCGGTCACCGCGGCCAGCAGGACGTTGGCGTCGTAACGAGCCAGCGACATGGCCGGTGCAGATCAGAGCAGACGGCGCCACGGTGGCCGGACCAACCGGAGCGGCGACTGAGCTGAGCTAGTATATATTTGCAGACAGACGGGTAGGGACAAGGTGGGGGGGCGTTCATGGATGCCGCATGGAATCGAGGGAAGTTTGGCACCGTGTCGAGGGCCATGCCATTATTTCAGCAGAGTTTCTGGAGCAGAAAACGGCCTGCCTTGTGTCCTCACATGGGCACAGGACTACACTACAGGAGGACATGACATGACACTTCATAGTTTGGCAGGTCGAAGAAGGTCGTGTACACGCCTACTAGTACAGCAAAGGCAAAAGCACAGTACGGTTCATTGGTCACATCAGCCACAGGAATACAGGATCAACCAATTTGACTGTAAATGGAACATGTTTCTGAACAAGCCGTGGAATTGTTAAATTTGAGCCAGTTTTTATTCTTTATTCGTTGCAGTAAGCATGCCATTTTTACAGTTCCTTATTAGTAGAATAGTAGTATATGTTTTTTCTTTACAATGATCAACATATTTTTTTCAGAGTAAAAAATACACTGAAGTAGGTTTCACACCGTGTGGAGAAGGAAAAAAAGAAAAGCTTCTGTGTTATCTGTACTTGCTGTATGATGACTATACGAAACAGCCAACCTGCTGCCTTTATGTATTCAGTCCATGAGTTTGTACCTCTTCTCTTCAACGCCGAGAACGCCCATTTGTATCTCGATTATGGTGTGTAGTGGCATCTACATAAGAACAATTGCCATTAGTTCAGACATGTTGCATGTTTCTAGTACATCTGTTACAATATAACACTGATCAGGAAGAGGAAAGTCAAATGTATCACCTCTATCTCTGGAACTTCTCTCAAAGGCCTGTCCGCGAAATATGCATAAAGTGCTCGCAGTACAGCCTAACAATGGGACAAATAGTTCAAAATTATATCTGCCATCCGCACTCCAACTTTCCAATTTCCATCAACTATAACAACTTACCTGGTGAGATATGACAACCACTGGTGCACGCTGGCGTTCTAGCTCGATGATGACGGGTTCCAACCTGAGGGATATTATGACATCAGCTGTTAGCATGAGAACTGAATTCTATCATGGTTTGACATAGAGAGAAACCAAGTAATCCAGTACGGGTTTTTTCAGGAAACAAAACTATGGAGATTTTTGCCTGTATAATAAGAAAGTATAATTTTGACCTCTGTATCACGTCGAGGTAAGATTCTCCACGGGGATAGCGATATCTTAGCTTGTCCTTCTTGCGTGACCTGGTTGAAACAAGCATTCACAATTGTCTTTTGAAATAAGAATACTGTTAATTTCATTTCTGTTTTCACTTAATTTGTACAACATGGAAATAATACATTGGTCTGACACCTCATATAAATGGTAAGAACAGATATCCCATGGACATGGTGCCAATGGAAAAATTATTATACGTACTCAAATTCCTCAGGCATATTTTTCTTTATCTCTTCATAAGTCATCCCATCACAAACTCCAGAATTGATTTCATCAAGAGCACGCCATTGTATCTACAAATAACACAAGTTGAACAATCTTGGTGTACTTATTACTTAGCAACAGTTCTTTAAGAAGACTCCTAAATCGTCTAACCAAATACCTTGGGAAATCCAACAATTGGACTTGCTGTCAAAATTGTTCTCTGAAGGGTACTGGTCCATATCTAAATAATTGGACAGTTAAAAATTAAAAAACCTCTCTTTCAGCCCATGTTGTGCTGGTTAGATCCATCATTAAATCATGGGAAATTACTTACAGTTGCTGTTTTCTCATATTTGAGCCGCTTTTCTATAAAGTTGGCTAGTTTCTTTGCATACAGTTCTCCAGTTTCACTGCACACCATAACCAGGCAGTTAAAGAGGAATTTATTAGCACAATCAATACAGAAATATAATGCCAATAAGATCAACATATTTACATGGTACTTTGTTTACCAGTGCAATAACTAAACATATATAAAATAAAAAAATACCAATAATTTTAGTATTTTACTCACAGAACTCCTAATGACATACTCAGATCAGAAAAAAAACATCTGAAGGTGTTAGATTAAAAGTTAGGGAAAGCAAACCTTAGAACTGTATCACCACCGACTCTTCCTCTAACATTATGTAAACTCTCACCATGCCTGGTAAGCAAAATAGGCCGTGGTGTAAGATGAGAATTCACCTGCAGTAGCATAATGCAAGGAGATGCGTCATCAATTAGTTTGAATACACTCGTGGAAATAAACTTGAAGCAGACATTTAAATATGTGCATCTGCTAGAACATGCAGATATTACGCTTACACAGAAAGTGCGAGCAGCTATTTATATTATGAGTCGAGAAGTACATACCAAGAAGAAGACAATCCTCCCAGGGAGATAACCGCTGATATTATTTACCTGGGTACAAGGTCAGAAAAGTATAATTTTCAAATGAAGAACACTATACAAAACATAGAATCTCATGATTCAAAAACTGAAAGCATATCATAGCAATATTATTGCCATGTTATGTGTAAATAACTTATCCAAATATGAGATATTTTGCACAACATCATGTTCATTATTTCCAGAGGTATTCAATCACACAGTTACACGAAACCTCGTACCCATGCCATTGATCCTTCTGCCACATAGGCATGTAAAAGTTCCTAATGTAGATTCATGTGCTGCAGAATATGCAAAGGTATGGAAGAGCTTACCTGTAACTGACCATCTTGCCCCTTTACCATGTCAATCATTTTGATGTAAGAACCTTCCCCTACTGGCTCGTAGACCTGCAAAGGGAATGTTAATTGATTCAAGACTAAATAGTTCAAAGAACTAAATAATATTACTTAGCATGTAGCACTTCATCCGAGCATAAATAGTTGAAACCTTTTCATAATTGATCAAACGTTTCTTGAAGTCCTCCAGTCCAGCTTCATAATCTGGCCTGCAATATTTCCACGATTCAGGCAGCAATTTACTTATATCTAAGGTCAATGTTGGGAAACTCACTGGTCAGCATAGTCTGGACTTTGTTGGATCTTCAGCCGTATATTTCTTTCAATTATGTTTGGATCAGTACATATTGTCTCCAGAAATATAATCTGCAGAAAGTGACTTCAATCATTGATTCATTATGAGAAGGTCAAGATTATAAACGCAAATGTACAGAATGCACCAAGGCACATGGTTAAAATATTCTGCTTAGTGCTGACTTCCATAGGTGTCAAACAAATTTAGCTGAAGATGCTTAGATATGAAAATATAAAAGAACAATACCCAATGTAAATACGAATGCTATCAATTACCTTACAGTTACCTTCAGCCATTTTCATTAGCATATATCTTCGCTTTCTTGTGCTGTTTGTTGCGTCAAATATACCAACCTAGAGACAGTTGATCTGGTTAGATTGAGTGCAACATTACATTATTTCATGCAGGCTATGTAACACTAACTTACCTGACCTCCACCATTCATCCAATCTATCATGTCCTCCATTGCTAAAGCAGCCACCTGGTAACAGTACATCAGAAGAATAATGTTGCAAGTTGCAAGTAATGTACTGAAACAAAGATACAGTCAAGTTTCCATATTGTACTTTTAAGGTTTGTTTTTTTACAAAATCACATTAGACTTCTGAAAATCTAGGGTGTAACTTTACATCCTGTCCTTGGTAGAACCTTCATGAAGAGAATCTATGGGAAAAGCCTAAGTCTCATAATTATAGCTAATGGTGAAGTGTAACCATACTGAAAAAAGTTACCTCCAAAAGAAACCATATTGAAAAAAGATGCAGGTGACATATTGCATTGCACTGACTACAAACCACAATTTTGAGGCATTTAAACACTACAACACAACAAGTTTTTATAGAAGCCATTAACAAACTTTTACTCCATTGATTTGTGCTTAAATTTACCAGGGTAACCCTACAATATTCAGTTTAGAACCCAGAAGGTTTTGAGAAATTTCGCAACACTTCAGAGGACACAGCTCAATTTCAGGAGTCTGAAAATTTCATGTGTTCCAGATAAGGCCGGATACCTTTAGTAAGGTATGCAGGTATGATTACCAATGCACTTTTAAAATGAGAGCAGTGAAAAGATCGCAAGGCTTTTTTCTTAAAAATTTATAGTAGTACTGGTGAATCAGAAGATTGCCTGTGATGACACCTATTTTAAATGGTAGGAATACAATTTTGAAATACTTAGTAATAAATGCATAATAGTGAATACAGTGTGCTAACCTCATTACGTGCCTCAATACCTTCAGGATTATCATCACGGAAAAAATCTGCAGGCTGAGACAATAAAAATGCATAAAAAAAGAGGTTACATTCCTCTAGAACAGGATATTAGTTTTACTGGCATAGGCTCAGATAATGATATTGAAAAATCCAACAGGATGTGTAAGTACATGCATGCTAAACTTATCCCTTTAAAATGCATTCCAAGCATGATTTTATACACTTATGTGTCTAGTATTCTAACTAAGAAACATGAAAGTTGAGATGACATTTTGGACATGATAACATTTAACTATGCATAAGATTGCAGGTTTTCCACTAACAGAACTACAACAATTGTAGTTCTCACCTGATTTGCTCCATGCTTCAGACGGCGATACTGCACACACATTTTTAACAAAAGAAAGTTCAGTTAATTTTGCAAGTAAGAAAAGTAAACATATTAACTATGCAAAGCAGTCAAGCAGAGTAAGAATATGGTTACCTTCCCAACATTGAAATGTCTAGTTTCATGACCCAACCAACGAAGGTACCTTGTCAGCTTAACTGCAGTGAAGGTTTTACCACGAGCTGGTAGGCCAACCTGATTCAGTAGTAAATATTTTCAGATGGAGCTCCAACTTTTGGAAACAACCACTGAAGAAAAAATTAGGAACATGTTCAAGCAAATAAGCATTTGACCATTTTATGCTCAGCAGCAAGAAAAATGTACTTTCTCAAGAGGGTTGGCAAGTGCAGATTTGGGATTGAAACTTAGGAGATTTAGATTCTTACTTTCTTTAATAATCTGTTAAAATGTATTACATCACAAAAGGTTCCTAGTTATTTGCACTTATATGCTTAGACGTGCAATGCTTCAATCCTTTACCTAGCCGTGTAAAACACAAAATGCAAAGCATATTGATGGTCCTGTTCAGACACTGACCACCAGTACAATAATACTCAAAATTCAATTTAGTTTTCCATAGAAAACCCATCTATTTAAATTCATCCAGACACTAAAACCGACATGGTAGGTAGCAAAAGTGTAACAACCAAAGTTTGCTTATCTTGTTGACAAAAAGGATCACAAAGAAACACTCAAATCACATAAGAGATGAAGAAATGTTTAAAATTATATCACACGATTTCAACAGTATTTACCAAAACAATGGCCAGCTTCCGGTCCTCCTTTGACCCATGCAACCGGTCGGCTACAGCTGCAGCTGCAACAGCTCCTGCTGCTTCTGGCATTGTCTGTAGAAATGTCAACAATAGTCAAAAAATTAAAATACAAACTTCATTCTGGATTTTTTTTTTTCTCAAACCACATCAATCATCAATGTCCATTTAATTAATTCAACTACAGTCATGTTGATTTATATCAAAATACTATCTCTGTTAATCGAACAACATTAAACATATGCAGATTCATGCCTATTATCTATCGTTTTTACCCTTGTTAATGAACACATGAGAGCTCTGCAGCATTATATGCCGGAAAAAGAAAAAATGGGTTTGAAGAAACCCATACAACACACACCCACTCACTCTTAAAATACAAAAACACATGCATCTGTGATTACCAGAACACAACCTCGACCTAGCATATTAACCCTTTTCTGGCGCAATGGTAAGGACATGTGAGATACCTCAAGCGCAGCCATTACCTACAACAACTTGTCACTAATGAATGATAACACTCTAGCTAGACTAGGGAAAGCTCTGTTGAAGGCACATTGATTACGATGATTCCAAATTGACTATGCTCCTAAAATGATAATTGAATTCAACTCTCTGTTCTTTTTACCTACTTGTAAAGGAGATAAACAATGCTGACCTTTGCTGATCCAAAACTAAACCCAGATGCCAGGGAGCATGCACTGGCTGATTTTGGAAGCATAGGAGAGCCAACACCCCTGTCAACAAACAGCCCCTTTTGACCATCTAGCTTTTGCAGTGGTGTAAAGGTGCCAACTGATTTTGATTCAACGAGCCCAGAATTCTTAGAAGAATCTGTTGCCCAGGCCTCAATATTCTGTAGAAGAAACATGTTAATTTTCAATAGCATTTTGATTTACAGAGATACAGAATATAAGTAATTAAAAAAGCATGCAACACAGGTATCAAATATGTGCAAGTCAGAGCAATTATAGTTCATTGTATGAAATGATGACGAACTAAGACCGGACTAATTCCAAGATGGTACAAGGATAAAATTCAGGTATAGGACTTAGAATTTGTCAATTACACCAACTTTTCCAGATAACAGCCAACCTTCTTTTCATTACTACGATCTTCTAATTTTGCAGAAACACTACTTGGACTCTGAATCCCATCACTTAGAAGCATGTCATTTGTCCACAATGCCCCAGTTTGAACCATGGATGCTGGATTCGCAGCAAGGTTTGCAGCATATATATTTGGTGGTGCAGTTGGCGGGGACGGAACAACATAGTGTTCCAAGTCAAGTTCCAAAGTAGCCACTGATCCTTCCTGTAGAAAGACAGGAAACAGAAACCTGTGAGAAACCACAACACAAATTAGCTTGGCATCAGCATCCAATTATAACAATAAGTGCATGAATAACGAGTATAACAAGGATGACAAATGGTAAGGAGATATTCTTTTTATAGGTCTAAGATATAGAAAAAAGAGTATAAAGAAGGTTGCAAAACGGTAAGGACGAAAACCAAACAGTAACAAAAAAGAACCCACAGATTTTCTTGCTATCAAATGACATGCCATTTGAACAAGCAGATATCCCCTTCTAATTGTATTTGTCACCAAATAAGATATTGATAAGGCCCACACATGTTAACACGAAGAAGACACGAAAATTTGCAACCATATGCATCCACCACAGGGAAGCATACAGTATCAAAGCACAAATGCAATTACCTCAGTTGAATTAGTGGGCGCGACATTGATACTGATATCAGGGATCCCCCGGACTTTGGAAGGCTGAAAGTTCTCCTTGTATACCCTCCAGCTCGCAGCAAGCTCGAGCGGCGAAACAAGGTCTGCCTTGTTGAACACCCTGAACTCGAGCACCGCATCATCTCCATTGAGCTTGAACAGCGCAACCCTCACATCGCCCTCGAGCATGCCTCCGGTGAGGTGTCGCGTGGGCCCTTCCTCGATGATGCAGGGGGTTTCAGCGTCTTTGGGCTTCAGCAAGAACTTGAAGTCCAGTGTTTCTACAGCCAAGTCCACAGAATGATACATACAGAACAATCCATGTACACTTTCAGACATTTCAATTCTGTATGTAGGAGAATCAGAGAGATAATGGGAAAAAAGGCAACAGAGCACAACTATATTTAAGAAAACCAAGGATCAAGTTATAATAAGTACAGGAAGATAGTTAAGGCTCAAACAAAACAAAAAGGTAAATAAACAACTACTAGGTACTAGCAAACAAACGTGCTAACAGCCAATTTGAAGCCATACATAGTTAACAGAGTAACAGAACAGGACAGCAAGGAGGAGGAGGCAGCGTACCATGGTCCGGCGGCACGACAAAGCTGAGTTCCCACATGGACGCGAGCTCCCTCTCCATGGCGAGCTGCAAAAAACCAAACAGCAGCAACGGGATGATTTCCTTTCCGCGGCGCGAGAAGGGAGCAAAGAACACAAGCAGCAGCATCGTGTGGGGTGGCGGTGCGTGCGTGCGTACGGCGCGGGAAAGGGTCCCAGGTGCCGATGATGGGCTCGGAGCCGAAGACGTGCGGGACGAGGTCGCCGCTGATCTCCGCGTTCTCCATCTTGAGCGACACGTACAGCTGCGCCCCGCCGTGCCACGCCTCCGCGGCGGGGCCGCCCTCCCCGCCGGCGCCGCCCAGCCCCGCCGCCGCGCCGCCGACGCCCTCCACGCCGTCGATGCTCTTGGACCCTGACGTCCCCATGGGATGGCTAGAGCCTAGAAGAGGGGGCGCGAGTGGAGCAGAGCAGCACGTGGGAGTGGAATCGGCGCGGTGGTGGTGGAGGGTCTCGAGGTGTTTTAATGGAGGAACGGCCGTTGGCGTTTGGATTGGGGCGAATGCAACCCCGGGAGAACGATGGGAGTGAGTCCGCAAGGGACGGAGCGTGCGGGGCCCGCCGGAGGGGATAAGGGGAGGCGTCCAACCTGCCAACGCCGGCATCCGAGCTGCTACGGCGGCGGCTCCGCCGCGTCTGCGCGCGGCGTCCTGACCCCAGCCTGCCTTCCTGCTCTGTTTTTTTCCTTGTAATAACATTTCTGCATTATCCTAGTATAGAAACTCCTACTGTATTTTTTATAGGAAAAATAGAAATAAGGGGAAAAACTTGTTCATTCCAAGAGGCCTTTTAAAAGAGTGATGATACCGGCCCTGATCCATGAGTTATAGTTAGGTTGAATTAGTTGGAGCTCAACTAACCCTAAAAGATCCAAACGGAGGGTTAGATTGGTGTTAGTTACATCTAACCTTAAAAAAACTAGCTCACCCAAGAGGTGTTAATTAGAGTTAGTTTAAGTTGGGTCCACTAAAAATGACTGGACAAGTACATTTAATGTCAATCTAACTTTTCCATCCAAATTGCCTAAAAAAACTCTTCCATCCAAATACCTCTAGGCCTAGAGTTATACCTGAGTATTTTTTTTAGGCCTCGGCCGTTCAAAGCCAGAAAAAAACCCGATTATTTCGGGCCGAAAAAATCCTACCCATGACGTCCCACTAGGCAAGTTGGGCCTAGATTTTTCGGTCGTCGCTCGGGCCGAACTCGGGCTTGGGGCGGGTTACTCGCGTATTTTACATTACAAAATAGCTAAAAATGTATTTCGGGCCGGGTTCGGACCAAGAAAAATTTTATTAGGCTTCAAGATCTCTGTCCGTGCCCCCGGTCCAAGAAGGTTCGTGGGCGGGCAAAAACCCGTCGGGCTCGGGCCGAACCTGCGGGCCGGGTCGGGCCGGGCTAGTTTTGCTTTGGTATAGCTAGAGTTGAAGTTAGAAACTAACTCTAACTAAGCTAGTGTAGCTTTGTTTGTTGCCGCCATGACTTACATAAAAACACGAATTTACAATAATACCTTTTTTTTTTTTTGTAATACCTCAAAAGAGGTATATCATATAGGAAATTAGGAACAGTATAACTTCTAGACTTGTTTTCAGATTTCCTTTGGCCCTGTTCGTTTACATTTATCAATCTGTTACAATGTTTTTACTCACAATAAATCAGCTGCAGAAACCAATAACCGAACAACTTCTCGTATCATATTTGTGGTAGGAGAAGTTGTTTTCAATGGGAAAAAAAAAACAGAGAAACGCTGCCAAACATGCACATAGTATATGTGTTGTAATCATGCATTTTTCCCTCACGTTTCTCTTCCTCTTAACCTGTACATTCTTTTTTATGCCAAGTTGCAATACGCTTTAAACTATGAATAGATTATTCTAAGGTGTTTTATACATCAATACGCCCCTATTCGAGCATCTCCAACAGTTTTGCAAACAGGGGTTTGCATTCTTTAAATTTGCCAAAAACATGAAAAAGTGGTCTCCAACAGTTTTGCAATTTAGATTGGTATTTTGGGCAACTTGGCATAAACCATCCTCAACTTGACAAATATGCCAAGCTAGGAGGGACTTGGCAAATCTTCTCCTTGCTTGCATGTTACGTATTGACCGCTAAAATAAAATAATCTCCCTTGCATGTTGCCTTTTTTTCTTTTTTGTCAAGCTAAATTTGCAAAACTGTTGGAGAACCATAGTTTTTTCACTTGGCATATATTTTTGTGACTTGACAAATCACAACTTTTGCCAAGTATATTTTGCAAAACTGTTGGAGATGCTCTAAGGTGTTTTATACATCAAGGATTCAAGAGTATATAGCTAAATGAGTACAAGTTTACTTATTTATATTGGAGTCTCTGATTCTATTAAAATAAAAGTGAGTTAAGATTAGGCACCTTGAATATGCTTGAACTTGTCTACTCAGCACGGGTGTTTTATTAGGGGCATCTAACACCCGAGTGTTGGATGTCACCTAAACACTCAATTGAGAATGGAAACATAATCGAATATTTCTAATCCATCAACACTCGAACGGAAACATAATCGAATATTTCTAGTGTAAGTCTAGTATAAATTGATAATAAACTATAATATTTTCAATTCTATTAGATTCAACTTTAGGAAGAAGAAAGGGAAAGGGAATAAAAGGAAAGGAAAGGAAAGGAAAGGAAAGGAAAGAAAAGAAAAAAAAATCCAGAAAAATGGTTCCATCGTAAAGGTCGTGCGGCGAGCCGGCAATGAACTGTGGATCACCCCTTTTCCTATTCGAAAAAAAAAATCCCAAAAAGGGAGAAGCAAATCCAATGGTTTGCATGGACTAGCTGGTCGAAATCCAAAAAAAAAAAAATGTGTGTGCTTTGAAGCCTTGAAGCACTCGAGTATTGTTTGGCTTCTTCGATTTTCTTTTAGTGTGTATAAATCAGAACAGAGGGCAATTTAATTTCAGATGGATGGTAAGATTAGGCACATTGAATAAGCTTTTTAGGATGGACTTAATCATAATTTTTATTTATCTATATAAGGCCTTGTTCGGTTGGAACAATTTTCGTTCCCAATTGGAAATAATAAATCTAATAAGAGACTTAACAAGAGACTAGAATTTATTCTAGGCTAAAAACTAACTACAACAAAATATATTCATATTATGTACAACAAGAGACCGAGATTAATTCCACGGCTCTTGACTCATGGATCGAATCCCGGTCACTTATTGTATCTATCACGAGTTTATTTTGTTGCAATTAGTTTTTGACACGAAATGAATCCCGGTCTCTTATTTAGTCTCTAGTTATATTTATTGTTCCCGACTAGGAATGAAACCCGTCCCAACCGAACAGGTCCTAAAAAAGCACATAAACGAGTTTTGTAATTTAGAAAACAGCCCCATACTGAAATTAATTAAATAAATTAAAATACTAAAAAAGTGCGATGGTACAGCTCAAGAAATAACAAAGTAAAAGAAGAAAATCAACAGGATTACACAAAAAGTCCTCTAGCCACAAAGGAAGAATAGATCTATGCTTCTCCTTTGCTCTGAGTATAAACCAACAAAATTCCTTCTTGAAAAATAGAGTTTTTGTTCAAAAAATAGTACATTTTTAAGGTGAAAAATGGCTCCTGGTATTAATTTTATGTGGCATATAAAGCCAATGGATTCTTCTGTAAGGTTAGATGGTGATAGCTAATGGAATCCATTCTTTGTTATCCTGATATAAAAAGTCAAAAAAAGTTATGAACTAGTATGCGAAATAATAATTGAAAAAATAGTATCGTTGCACGAATGTGTCGGATACTCCAACTGGGGCCAAGAATATACAAAAGCATATGCAATCGAGTCCTATTCCTCCGGAGAATCCCCACTAGTGGCCAGTACGGTTTTGGATTGCATTATTGAGCCCCTTCGCCTTCAGATATTATTGTGGGCTTGGATTCATTAGTACGTTCACGTCACACGGTATGATAAAATAGATACGTTGATACTACCCTACAAACTTTCCACATATGTCTCTAAGTGGCGATTGAGGGTGCCTTTGGTTGTATGTCACAACTCGCCACACTAAAAGCTCGCGACTTTGGCCACTCCTTGATTGCCGTGTAACAATTGGCCGTCACAACTGTCGTTTTGCTTGTGCTCCTTGTCGTTTCGCTTGTGGTGAACTGTGGCGTGTGGCGACCATTTTTTGGCCACATAGCCATGGTGCCGCTGAACCTACGGTGTGGCGAGCCGCGGCAGGTAGCCAAACAAGCTCTGAGTTTGGCATGACTTGACGGTGAGTTACAATATCTTTTTGGTTGTGTCTCGCTTGTGTAATTTTTATATTCCAAAATGTATCAACAAAATAAAAGACATTGCGACCTCTAAAATTAATACAACATCTTATATAGGTACTAAAAATTAAGAATGACTCATTTTAATTTGCCTCTAACTAATGCTATATTTCAGTTTTGTTAAGTTTTTTTATCCAAAATGAGATATCTAGGGACCACTAATAGTCTTGTATTCTTTTTTGACAGATCCAAAAGTTAATGGCTCATTTTGTTTGAATTTAACGTTATAGCTATTGCAGGTTTGCATTTAAAGTTCTTCCTAGAATAGACTCCATCTATTTTAAATTATAAGTCTTTTTTTACTTTTCTATATATTTTTTAGAGGCTTTCACCTCTATGCCATTATGTAAAATGCACCGAACCTTTGTGTGCCACTAGAAATTTTGTTTGAACCTACATGCCATGACACTTTTTTAATTGCACCTCTATGCCATTGTGGACGGATTGTGAACTAACACCGTCTAACTGAGCTGTAAGGCTATCTCCAACAACCTACCGAGACTCATCTCTATTTTGGAACGTCCACAGTAAAAATACAAGGTCGTAAAACAACGCCTTCTCCAACAAAGAAACGCACAAGAGAATACCCATCGGTGGTTTCTCTCTCCTCCTTCGTCTCTTCTTCCCGAGTCCCGACGGCTCCGTTCCGTCCATCACCGGCGCGGCTCCCCTCATCCCAGCCGGCGGGCCGCCTCTCTCTCCCAGCCGGCGGAGACTCAGGCACTCCCGTCCTTCCCGTCCGGCGGATGGAGGGACGACTTCGAGGTCCCGCGGCTCCTCACGATGGTGGAGAGAGGAGGGAGAGCGGCGGTGCTCGCGATGAGCACCACCTCGCGCGCCGAATCCGGCCGGCATCCATGGAGGTCCCGGCCCACGACGGAGATCCAGGCGGTCTGCGGCGGCCTCGACGGCGCCCGTGGCCCTCCTAACGGCGGCGACGAGCTCCCCACGGGCAAACCTCCCCGCCGCCGGTCGCTGCCTCCTCCCCGCGCCTCTCGACATGCTCTCCCGGCCTCCTCTCCGGCTTGGCGGTGGAGCCCTTGTGGCCGCGTCCGTCCATGTACTTTGTCGCTCCTTGGCTCCTTGACTCCACCTGCCCCCTCCGTACCCCCCACCCACCCTGTCCGAGCACAATTAATTTGCACGTTGAGGAGAGAGAAGATGCATATATGAGTTTCCTCTCTCCTTGGATGCAAAATGCCTAATCCACTTGCCAACTCTGTTGGAGGCTCTTTCCAGCCTCCGGACCATGCATTTTGCCTATATACGTCTCCTGTTGGAGACAGCCTAAGAAGACCATTTTGCCTTTGGCTGTGTGTACTGTGATGGCTATGTGTACTGCCTGTTGAGGCCTCTTGCTGAGAAAGGGAGAAATTCCCTAAAATCATTTATTTGCTCAAATAAAATTATAAAAATTACATATGCAATTATGCATGCTAGAAATTCAAAAAATTACTTAAAAAAGACATTGCAATTATTTTTAAAAAAGGAAGAGCGGAACATGACCACCATGTCTTCACGCATCACAACTTCAACATTTGTTCTAAAAATTTTTTTATAAGGAAAGGATAGCATCACACAATAATACCAATCCTTGCTGGTTCATATTATCAACATTTAAACACCATCCAAATGGTTTTCATCGCATACTAGCTAGTTTTCAAACCACAAGTGTCTTAAATTACATGACCATTGCATAAAACATCACAACAAAAGAAGTAGTTCCTCCCGACACAAGTACTGGGCATGCCAAAAGGAAATGATGGTCATCACATAGAAAAGCAACTCCCAAAAGAACACTCTGGAATCACAGTCTATTCCAGCTGAAGTTTCTTCTTGCTTCTTGTATATGAAGCTGGGCTGGTTGGGAGGTCTATCTTGACTGGAGCCCTCTTTGGTGTACACTTCTTCATGATGGCACATCTCTTCTTCGGTGTCTGCACTGCTTCATTGGATCCAATGTCTTGTTGGACAATAGGAGGTTGGTCAATTTGGAGAGGACAAGGGTCATTGAATCTAGATCTAGTGTGAAAGCATAAATTAGAGATCAATGAGTTTCAAAAGGACAAAGTGTGGAAATGTGAAAACAGCTTAAGAGCATACCTGCTAGACACCATCCCTTTGTTGACACCTGCTGAAGAAGAAGGCTTTCTATTCCTTATTTTGACTGTAGCATTGTCCACCCTCTCATGGTGTGGGAATACCATCCCTATTGCAGGAGTGGCCACCACAATGCTAGTCTATGTACAACTAGTAGATGCTATCTTCAGCTTTTTGTTGGGTGGACCCCTGAAATAAAGTATTGTTTTGCAAATGTAAACATGAAGGTTTATGTAATGCACCAATGGTCATCTATAGATAAAATGTCGTTACATCTCAGCCCGTAGTGCAGCTATGTCTTCTGGATTCCCATCCTTACATGTCTTCCACTGGTGGCCTAACTGGTGGCATACTGAGCACTCATGTTTCTTGCCATGACCTCCTGATTTGTTCTTGCTACTACCTCCCTCCAAAACTGATTTCATCCTGTTTTTCCTCCTTCCTCCAGTTGACTTAAGCAATGGAGGATGCATGAAGAAGCGATGGTTGGCTTTGGGCCACATGGACTTGTCAAGAATACAGGGCACAAAACCTTCATATGCAATTTTGAATTTCTCAACTGAGTAGCACTCATCCACATAGTCTTCAAGTTTTGCCCTAGGAATTGATGTGATGTAGGCAATAACATGTTTGCATGGTATTCCTGACCCTTTCCAAGCCCTACATGTACACTCTCTTTGAGTTAACTTCACTACAAACCTAAAGGCGCTCCCAGAACTCCCCTTAGCATAAACTTCTGCAACGCCATCAGGTGAGCTTGTTATCACTTCAATGTCAAGGTTGAAGTTGTCGTCCCTCAACTTCTGGACTATATGAGGCAAGATCTTTCCTTCAAACTTTCTAGCAACCCTTTTCCTATTGTTCCATTTGATCAAGATCATTTGTCTAATGGTGTTCATCAAGTCGTTTAGGTGCTTGCCCTTCTCATCCTTTACATGCCAACAAACCAAATATAAGGAATCCAACAAAGTGATTTAAAGGATCAATGAAAAGAAAATTTAATACATGCAGCCTTACCTAGTTATTGAAGGACTCGACCAAGTTATTGGTTACATAATCCACCTTTGACAATGTGGAGAACTAGCTCCTGGTCCAAAGTTTCTTGTGGGCGTCCTTAAGATATTTCATAGATTTTGGATTGGCATCGACCATTACTTGATAATGTTTCTCAAACATGTAAGGGTTCCAATAATATGTAGATGCCCATAGGTGATCATCAAATATTTGTCCATTGTACCTCTTCTTGAAATTCTAGGTTAAGTGGTACATACACTCTCTACGTTCAGCTTGTGGAAAAACCTCACTGACCCCATTCATCACTGCCTGCCTAGAATCAGTGTAAAATATAAGGCCAACTGGGTTACCTATAACCTCCTTCACAACCTCTCCATAAACCACACCCAACTCAGATTTGTTTCAGAGTCAATGACACCAACTGCTACTGGGTACATCCAGTTATGTCCATCCACTACACAAGCTACACACAACTTCCCCCTGAACCTTCTATTCAAAAATGTGCTATCTACTGCAAGATATGGCCTACAACCTCGTAGGAAGCCCACAACACAAGCTTTCAAAGCAAAAAACAGCCTATTAAACCTTATCTTATTTATGATGGTATGGTGGTCAATCACAACAACAGATCCAGGACTGCTTTGCTATATCTAAGACTTAAATCTATACAGGTTGTCAAAACATGTGTCCCAAGGACCATAGATGGTATCCATAGCAAGTTCTTTACCTTGATAAATTATTCTTCTGCTCACATCAGTTTTGTACTCTACCTTCAACCTCCTTTTCAGCTCTTTGGGGCGCAAATTTGCATCTTCTTTCAGCCGATCAATCAATTTTTCACACCCAAAACTTTGTCACTCCTACACAACGACCTACCCTCTTTTGGCTGTGACACTTCTCATGAGGGAATGGGTTCTTCTTGATCTGCCAAAATAGACATCAGTAGGTTATTTAGAACTAAAAAAATAATCAATGCATAAGGGTGTCACAAAAAATTAAATTGTACCTTCACTGTGACCTTATCTGATAGAGTAGAGGCATGAATTCTCCACTTACAGCCCAAGTTCTTGCCACAGCAGTACACCTTGTATCAAGATTTGTCACTCTTTTCAATGTTATAATGGAACTCTTTCCTACATGCATGTGAAGCTAATGCCAGCTTAAAAGCATTCATGTCAGAATACAAAGTGCCTACTTCCATAGGAGGATCCTTCTTGTCATAATCTGCATCAGGTTTTGGTTCAGGGTGTCTATCTTCAACAATGTCATCCATATCCACTATTTCTTCATCAGACAATGAATAATCACCATCACTATCTGATTCATGACTACCTCTTTGTTTAATTCCAGCTTGACTATAAGGGATGGGAGGTACTGGAAGTTGGGGATTCCATTCAATGTATAAGCATTCATCATCAACACCCACATGCTCATTGCATGGGTTTGGGTTAGCTAGGTATTCATCATCACAGAATGGGTTTGTGCTTGACTGCTAGGTTCTGCTAGTTTAGGATCAATGAATGGGGCTTCAATTGATTGGCCTCTATCACCAAATTCCCACTATGGGACATCAAGAGGCTCACTAGCAGGGCTATGATAAGAAACACTCAACAAGCATCGCTTCAAAACCTTGTGTTTTGCAAACATTTGAAGTACATCTTGGTCAGAGCGAACAAAGATGTTGGCATTGCTATCCATGCAGAAATAAGAAAGGCTCAACATGTCACCACCCGTAGGAGGATACTCTTCAGCAACTTCATCAATCAAATCTTTGAAGTTGATTGTTGGCGTTTCTTAACGCAAACAGAAAGAGTTCCGCAAGCGCACGGAAATGCCGTTGTAGCTTTCACCCGGAAGTATTCAAGGTATCATATTTTTCACAGGGAAGGCATGGTGTAAAAGTCTCTAATATGAACATGGACAAAATAACATGACTATGCAATAGACCACAATCCATAACAGGGATAAACCAAATGGTAAGATAACTTGACACACACACTTGAATCAATCTCAAGGATAAAGATAAATAAAAGAATAAATCTAACAAGGAGCAGGCTTATCCTAAATAGCTATGTTAAGACAGTAGATATACATACATGCTTTTGTAATGTTAGAGATTCTAAGTTAAGTTAGTCATGGTTGCTATTTTTTGCCGACCACCGGGGCGCACCTGGTGCGCCAGGCGATACCGGCATAGCATCTACCCAAATACGAGGCGTGGGTGATTACAAGGGCGACAGGGGCTGTCACCACCCGCCCTACCACCTCGTCCGTTTTGTATATGGAGCGGCCCGAAGGTAACCTCTAGCATAGACACCACGTCTACGCTATGGCCACTACTCTAGCGTGTCGACAAGGCTTACCCGTTCCCTGGTCCTTCTACTAGAGCACCCCCGCCTCAAGGGCGGGCATCGAACCTATAATCCAACAGCAACTAAGACTAATTCAAGGTAGAACTCAACATCTCAACTTAGCTCTTGGTCTAAACATGTATGTATGATAGGTTAAGCACAAAGTTCCATATGGCAAGATCATGTCATAAGGACTATACTCTAGTTCATAGCTATATTGATAAATGAAGAACAAGAACAATATGAAGAACATAGTATTGACCAACATAAAGGAATTATATTGATCATACCAGTAGCTCCAAGAATATCTTGATCTTCTACATGTTGCCCACACTCCTAATACTAACTAATAAAGGGAAGAAGCAACAAGTGGAGGGAGAATGATCTTGTGTGTTGTGTGTGTTACAAGAGAGGGGGTGGCCTTCTTTATATAGGAAAAGAGGAATTAAGGAGAATGGAGGGCTCTCCTTGATCTAGGGAACTTTCGGTAGTTTTGGCGGGAGTCTTTGGCGCCATCGCGAAAAAACCACATGCAACCGCCTCTGCTATTCCGGGACAGACTCACGAGACAAGGCGCTTGGCGGGGAGCGAGGCCGGCGGCGGCGGCGCCCGCGCTGCGGCGGCCGGCCTCCAGGTTTGGCCCGCTGGTGCCACGCCTTTCCGAGGTGGGCTTGTGGCCCACTATGAGTTGCGTCCCCGACGGTGCTTTGGCCCGGTTCGCGGCGGTTTTTGGCCTGGTGGCATTCCCCTTGTCCAAAGCGCCAGTTCGGCGTGCGCTTTCCTCCTTTATTCGGTGTACTTTCACTGTTTCCACGTTTGTTCCTGCAAAACATATTTTCTTCAAATACAAGTGGAACTAGGTGAGTAGTAAAGGTATATGTGACATAAGTTTGCCTATTTCTCATGAATTGGATATAAGTTGGCGGTATTAATTACTCAATAATGACCGCCAACAAATCCCCTGCTTAACCTTTGCTCGTCCCGAGCAAATAGCTAAGTGTTTGGTTGTTGATCGGGAATTGCTTCAAAACCGATATATTTCAAAATGCATCATGTTTATAACTAAGTGTTCCTCCTTTGTTTAAATAAGTTGGTATTTTTTTTTTTCACCCTCCTTTTTACTCAAGTTATGTGGGGCTTATAATATTTTCCAACTCTTGGGTCATTGCAAGATAGAATGGGTTTAATAGAACACTAGTCATTCATTCTTTGATCAACTAATCATCCGGAGATTTCTTCGTCTTATTTTTATTACTCCTCAAGTCATTTCAAAAAGTAAACCATATGAAGGAACAAGTCACAACCTTTGATCAAGATGCATAGGTTAGATCTTTTTGCCTTTGAGAAGGTATGGGCTAGCTTTTCCTCTTTTTGTTTTTTTGGAGAAGTGGGCTCTTCTCGCCCTCGGACACTTGTCCATTATTCTTCTCTTTATCTCTTTTTTTTTTTTTAGGCGGGCATCGAAGTACCCATTGTTTTAGTTATTTGCGGACACGCGTCCATTTTTTACATAGCCCATACCCTATATCCTAGCATCATTGATCATAGGTGTATGACAGGTTTTGACATAAGTTATCACAATTTTAGCGGTTTGATCATTGAGGAATTTTTGAAAATTTGTCCTCCTGGATGATAAGCTTCTCTTAGAACAAAGTCATAGCAGATTCTACTTGCAATTGTATCATATCGGGGCAATAACTTAGTGAAGGATCATATATTTGCATTCCCACAAATCATTAAGTTTCTAGGGTGAGGCAAAATTTATCCAACAAATCTAAACATAGGGAATTTCGAGTTATAAACTAGGCGCAAGTTGAACTATAAAACGAGCAACTACTCATCATTTCAACTTTAGAGAAAACATAAGCATTCCTATATCACATATAAGAGTGGAATAAATATTATTATTATTCTTTTTTTTTTTTTAGTTTTTTTTTTAATAGTAAAGCGAAAATGAAATGCGAGCAAATAAATAAAAAAAGAAAATGATAAGGGGAGATATGCGCTTACCTCCGGTGGGGAGTCTTCCCCAAGCTAGCTTCGACTTACCTTTCATGATGCGTAGAGAGCATTGCTAGTTGGTACAGACCATAGCCCTGATCTTGGTTCGTGGCCTCTTTTTGAGCGTGTTAGGGGATTCCCCCAAGCTTGTCTTGTTGTTATCCTCCCCAAGCTAGCTCAAAGCCTGAGAACGGGGTCGTACCCTTACTTTTGGTTTTCTCTGCATGGTTACGATATGGTGGAACACGAAGGGACTTACCTTCCCTCGTGATTACCTCAATGCAAATCATATGCAGGGAGTGACAATCCATCGAGCTAGTTGTTTTTTTTGAAACTTTATCATTCTAGGGGGGACATTCATTTCACCATACTTTTTATACTCTAGCAAGGCTAAGATAAAGATGCAATGTAAGTCTAGCCTTGTTTCATCTCCGTTATAAAACAGTTTTATGACATCAGCCCTGAGTTCATTAATCAATTTTTGATGTCTTGTCAAAATTTTGATTAAAGGAGGTCATTTTAACCCTAGTATTATATTTATGGAATATGAACCCCTTTGTTTTTATGGAGACAAAAGTGAGTAAAATGAGTTGGTGAAATATTACCTTGCATACCCGAGTGTGTATATGTAGCATCATTAAACTTTTGTGGCAATAGCTTGATTGTCCACCTCAGGCGGCCACAAGGCTTGAACACTCATCATGCCTTGATGACGGATTCGATTGCCGATGGAGTAGCGGGAGGGTGATCGACACGGGTCGTGCCTTCTCTGGGCGTGACTCGGATTCTCGATGAAGTTTATCGGCGAAGTTGAAACCGTCTCAATCTATCCCTTGTTGGGATCCTCCTCCAAACTAGCTCAAATCATAAAGACCGAATTTGTACCTCGTGCTCCTCGCATGGTTAGGACATGGTAGATCACGAAGTGGACTTACCATCCCTCGTGAATACCTCATTGAAGAACATATGCGTGAAGTGGCTATTTGAGCTAGTTAGGTTTTGAAAAAAAAATTTATATATTTTTTTTTTTTTTAGGATCTTTATCATGTTTTTTTTTTATTCACCGGACTTCTCTTACTCAAACAAGGCTATTGTAAGATGAATTATAAGACTAGCCTTGGTTTATCTCCACCGTAAAGATAGTTCTATTGCTTATGAGAGCAATGCCTCAAGGTCCATTGACCAAAATTAAACGCCAAGTCTAACTTTGATTAAAGAAGGTCATTTTAACCCAAGCACTATGCTTGATTTAAAAACCTACGGATGTACCACATGTTCCCATGTGAATGCATCCAAACCTTGGCCATGTTTCATAAACAAGGGAAACATGATTTTATCCGAGACGATCGTGAGTTTAAACAAGTTGGTGATCATTACCTTTGCTTTACCTCGAAAGTGCGTATGTACCGGCGGATATGATGACACAGTGTTGACCCTCCGCGGTAGCATCTTAATGGTCCAACTTCGGCCAATCATGAGGCTTCGGCCTTACTCACCAAATGGCGTATAGGACCTTGGGCCTTCATGGCAGATTAGGCACGGAGGAGGAGACTCCTCCTTTTCTTCTTTCTCTTTATTATTTATTTATTTAATTAATTTTTTTTATTATTTTATTTCTAAACAAGGTTATTCAATGTTCACCTAATGAACTTTGATTTCCCTTTGTTATGAATCTACCTCAAAAGACTTACCCTTATGGTTTTGAGAAATACTTGCGAGGGGTTAGTCTAGGCATACAACCGAAATTTATACTAATAGTTTTAGTTCAATAACCAAACTCGACTCCATGTCAAATTTGATTAAGGTAGGCTAATTAACCTAAACACCATGCTTAATTTAAAAAGCCTATGGGAGTATGATCATCGTGAATGACCAACACTCCTAAACCAAAACATACTAGCATAGAGAATGGTAGCATGAAAAATGAAGAATTTGAGATTGATTCAAAGGTTGTATGAACATTGAAGGATGAAACAAGAACCTTTTTTATTTTATATGCAAAACAATGCAAATGGGGTGGATGAATGCATTTAAACAAATATGCCATGGATTTTAAAAAGGAAATTAAACGAGTAATGAGATATATGAAAATCTATCAAATATGCAAATGGTGAAAATAAAATTTGGGAAAGGAAGCAACTATTTTTGGGTTGTTTCTCTCACCTTGATTGATATCATTCACAATTTATGATTGAATTGTGAGTGATGCATCGTAGTCATTCCATCGTATATGATGATCATGTTTCTCTTGATGATGACTTTCTCTCCATCTAGCATAGAGTTAGTGTGTGTGTGTATATATATATATATATTATCTATGAGATATATATATATATGCGAGGGCGGGGTGGAGGAATTTATGATACATTGTTGATTTTGCACCACTCGGGCTCGTGGTGATTTTTTTATATATATAGTGTTTTTTTTTTAGCAAGGCAAGATTAACATCAATTTTTTTCTCTTTTTTTTTTTTGGTTGATGTCGCTCCATGCCCTCAAGCATCATATGTCCTATGGTCTTCTTGATCCTAACCTGGAATGGTTAGTGACAAGCATACCCGAAGGTGCATACTAACTTGAAGACATGTCCTTGCTTTTGTTAATAATTTTTTTTTTTTTTTTAAGATAAACCTATCATGAACAATGGTTACTACACATGCACGTCATCATGAACATGTTCTATTAGATTCTCTAAACCAACGCCTTCCCCGCAACGGCGCCGAAAGCTTGTTGGCGTTTCTTAACACAAACGAAAGAGTTCCGCAGCGCACGGAAATGCCGCTTGTAGCTTTCACCCTAAGTATTCAAGGTATCGTATTTTCCACGGGGGAAGGCATGGTGTAAAAGTCTCTAATATGAACATGGACAAGATAACATGACTATGCAATAGACCACAATCCATAACGAGGATAAACCAAATGGTAAGATAACTTGACACACACACTTGAATCAATCTCAAGGATAAAGATAAATAAAAGAATAAATCTAACAAGGAGCGGACTTATCCTAAATAGCTATGTTAAGACAAGGTAGATATACATACATGCTTTTGTAATGTTAGAGATTCTAAGTTAAGTTAGTCATGGTTGCTATTTTCTTACTTCGACCACCGAGGCGCACTGGTCCCGCAAAGCGATACCGCATAGCATCTACCCAAATACGAGGCGTGGGGGATTACAAGGGCCGGACAGGGGTCACCACCACCACCGCCTACCACCTCGTCCGTCCCAGATATATGGAGCGGCCCGAAGGTAACCTCTAGCATAGACACCACGTCTACGCTATGGCCACTACTCTAGCGTGTCGACAAGGCTTACCCGTTCCCGGGGTCCTTCTACTAGAGCACCCGCCTCAAGGGCGGGCAGCGAACCTATAATCCAACAGCAACTAAGACTAATTCAAGGTAGAACTCAACATCTTAACTTAGCTCTTGGTCTAAACATGTATGTATGATAGGTTAAGCACAAAGTTCCATATGGCAAGATCGTGTCATAAGGACTATACTCTAGTTCATAGCTATATTGATAAATGAAGAACAAGAACAATATGAAGAACATAGTATTGACCAACATAAAGGAATTATATTGATCATACCAGTAGCTCCAATAATATCTTGATCTTCTACATGTTGCCCACACTCCTAATACTAACTAATAAAGGGAAGAAGCAACAAGTGGAGGGAGAATGATCTTGTGTGTTGTGTGTGTTACAAGAGAGGGGTGGCCTTCTTTATATAGGAAAAGAGGAAGGAGAATGGAGGGCTCTCCTTGATCTAGGGAACTTTCGGTAGTTTTGGCGGGAGTCTTTGGCGCCATCGCGAAAAAACCACATGCAACCGCCTCTGCTATTCGGGGACAGCTCACGAGACAAGGCGCTGGGGGAACGGAGCCAGGCCGGGCGGCGGGCGCCGTACGGGCGGCGGCCCCAGTTTGGCCCGCTGGTGCAGCGCCTTCAGCAGTGGGCTTGTGGCCCACTATGAATTGCGTCCCCCACGGTGCTTTGGCCCGGTTCGCGACGGTTTTGGCCCGGTGGCATTCCCCTTGTCCAAAGCGCAGATTCGACGTGCGCTTTCCTCCTTTATTCGGCGTACTTTCACCGCTTTCCACGTTTGTTCCTACAAAACATATTTTCTTCGAATACAAGTGGAACTAGGTGAGTAGTAAAGGTATATGTGACATAAGTTTGCCTGTTTCTCATGAATTGGATATAAGTTGGCGGTACTTCGATAATGACCGCCAACATTGATAAAGTCGGCATCCACAATTTTGTTAAAGCTAAACCAGCGCTCAGGGGCATTTGGAATCTGAAATTCTAGGTTGTAACTATCGTTTCGGAATCCATCCTACGGATGAACAACATCACATCTTGAACACATGCATTCAACAAAACCAAATCGGGATGGTGGACACACGGGGAAGAGGAGGAAGCATACCCGGATAGGGAAGTGAAGGCCACCCACCTGCGGCCCGGCTTTGGCCTCATCGGGCGCCGTGGACGCGCGACAGGCTGGCCTAGCGTGGCTCCGCGTGGCCTCGACGCCCCCCTCTGTGGCGCCCACGGCGTGGCTCAGTATGCCATGCCGGCGGTGGCCCTTGCGGATCCGCGCGGAGAGGAGGGCCAACGAGCGGTGCCGGGTGGTGGAGGCGGCTGCCGGCAATTGGGTCTTGGAGCTAGGGTTCGGGGAGGCACAGAGGAGAGCGTGACGCGCTCGGGACGGGCGGACAGACCGCCGCGTGCGGCGAGATTTGTTAGAAATTTGTTATTTTTATGTGTCACAAACGAAGTCGAGTTTGGACAAGATATTTTTACAGGGCTCATGCATCATCATATCATCTACATGTGTAATTTTTTTTGATAAATTTAGATGACTTTTTGTTGTGGTTTTGCATAGGTTTTCACAAACAAACCGGTTTCCATAGCATACATTGCCTTCTTCATTAATTATATGCGTTTATAATATGCATATTTGATGTCATAAATATTTATATTCCTCTCTATAATTTTAGTCAAACTTGAGGTGCTTTAACTCTTTAATAAAATTGGAATATAACTTATAATTTAAATGGAGAGAGTAGCTTTCTATTATGTATATATCTAGACATAGCTTAGTCTATATTTGGGGAAAACAATGTACCTAAAACCAGAACGACTTATACTTTGGAACAAGGAAATACGTTTGAGTTTTTGGTTTTGCTCACTGTTCTGAGCCCCTTTTCACTTCTATGAAACATTTGTTCGTATATGTTTGTGTTCATCTGATTCCATAAGAAAAATTATATTTTGTGAGCCAACTATATTTGAAAAGACAAATCTCTTAAGAGTATCGTCACTGTTAATAGATTCATATATGTGTAACTCGTATAGGAAGCTATTTTATAAGACACATAATTGGTCTACTATTACCACATTTGTCAATAGTCGATTAACATAATTGGTCTATTTAGAATGTTTTCCTCAAAAAAGATCCATTGAGTTATATGATGATTGTTTTTTGATTTATCTTCGTTAATGGATATGGCCATCACTTAAAATCACTAGGTATTTTTAGAGCGGTAAATTTTTTACTAAATATGAAATAAACTCTTCTAAAATTGTGTTTTAATTCCCCAAAAAATTATGTCTTAATTAGCATCGTTTGATTTTTTAATTAGCACTGTTTGCTGGATGGAACGTCACGGATCCCATCGCACTCCGTATGATGGAGTTGAGATTTCACTTGGATCAGACGTCAACCAGCGGAGAAAGGAAAAAAAGTCGTTCCCTCCCCAACTATCACAAAAGTTCACTTTTCCTCCCTCAACTTCAAAACCGGACAAATCACCTCCCTCAACTTTTCAAACCATGCATTTTTTCCTCCCTCAGGCGGTTTTGAAGGCGGGTTGTTACAAATAACCCCGGGTTTGCTACAGTAACCCCGGGTTTGCTACAGTGTCCATTCCTTTGTCTTTTCTTTTTTTTTTAAAATTCGGTTGAATCTTTGAAAAATCATAGTAAATCATAGAAAAATCATAAAATAAAAATCTAGGTTCGTTGAACTCCACATGAGTAGATCTACACAGTGAATATATAATATGATATGCTTTAGTGCAAAAGTTCTACATAGTGAATATATAATTAATTGAAATAATTCGTAGCTATAAATTCTATAATTATTTTTTTGAACTAAAGTATACCATATTATATATTCACTGTGTAGATCTACTCATGTGGAGTCTAACAAAATTGATTTTCTATTTTATGATTTTTCTGTGATTTACTATGATTTTTCAAAGATTCAACCAAATAAATAAAAAGAAAAAACAAAAACCTTCGTAGTAAAAAAAAACTTTGTACTAAAGCATATCATATTATATATTCACTGTGTAGATCTACTCATGTGGAGTCCAACAAAACTGGATTTTTATTTTATGATTTTTCTATGATTTACTATGATTTGTCAAAGATTCAACCGAATTAAAAAAAAAAAAGAGAGAAGACAAAGGAACGGACACTGTAGCAAACCCGGGGTTACTGTAGTAAACCCGGATTTATCAGTAGCAAACCCGCCTTCAAAACCGCCTGAGGGAGGAAAAAAAAATGCATGGTTTGGAAAGTTGAGGGAGGTGATTTGTCCGGTTTTAGAGTTGAGGAGGAAAAGTGAACTTCGTGATAGTTGGGGAGGGAATGTGGACTTTTTCCGCGGAGAAAAGACCTGAGCAAGATTGGATACGAGTCAAGAAGCTTGGACGACTTTGGACCCTATCTTGTTGCGGCCCACCAAAAACACCACACTAAAACCAATTTGGCCCACGTATTCTCATTTGCCCTGTATTCTCATTGTCGTGGGCCACTAAAACCAATTTCCCCTAATTTCAGTTTCCTTTATTTTTCTATTTTTTGGTTCCATTTTTCTATTATTACATTAATTTATGTACTGTTTTCAGACTTATCTGTTTCAGGCAAAGCTTTTCCTACTTTCTAATCACCTAGAGTTTTTTATTCTATGGTTCTTCTATATTTTTCAATTTCCACTTGTTTTTTTGGCATTCTTACATTTCAAATAGTCTAGATGTTCAAAAACTTAACTAGAAGCTCATTTTTGCTAAATGATTTTCACTTTGAAAAATAGACGTAACAATCTTTTGTCCAAGTTAATGATGTCTGATTTAAGATAAAACTTCTATATATTTATATGAGTATATGAAAGCATTACTCATGCCTACTAATAAAGCAAAGAAATTGTAGTCGTCCAGCCCCTGCGTATCATGTGTAACCCTAGTAAATGTCGTCGCCCAGCCCTGCGTATCATGTCTAACCCTAGAAAAAAGGAGGGAGGAAAAGTCCAGCCGCTTTACACATGGATAAATTGGATCATGCCCCAAATATCGAGTGCATCACCTCACTTGCCTCATTGGTTTTATGTACGTGAAGGAAAGGAAACAAGCCGGTACCAAACACACCGTTGCATGTCCGGTTTCTATACGTGCCCGGCAAAGTAGCAACAATGTATTTGCGTACACAGGTGAGGTGCCTTGCCTGCCGGTGGCCGAACTATTTTGTTTGCTTGATCTATATCCAGAAAGACCAGCCGTCCTATTATCTATAGCTATACCTTTTTTTTTTTTTGAACCGAGGCGAACCCCATTTCCATTAGGCAACGGAAATACAAATAGAGTTTTGTGACAGACATGTAACAAAAAGACCAGAACACAGATAACGGCAGCCTAAACCACTAGGATACGAACCTAAAGAATCTAGACAGACCGGGATGAAACATTATTAACCTAAAAGAATCTATACCTATACCTTATCTATATTTATATAAACTGGGCCGGTCCAACAAAACTTAAATCCATCTGTCATGCCAGACTGCCTGGCGCGATAATGCTATCCCACCAGAGTTGTTGGTGTGACAGGTTCACTGCCATTTTGGTGCCCTTTGTCGCGCTGGTGCGCGCATGTGGTGTGATAAAGTGAAGTGGTGCGGTCGTGTTGCCCCCCCGTTGGCGCCACCAAATGGGCTAGATTTTAGAATTTTCTTTTGGCAAGTGGTTATTAATAAAGTATTGATTTAAAAAAGGATTAAGATGAAAGAAAAAAGTAGGTTTATAAAGTGGTGTTGTTGTGCTACCTTCGTTGGGTTGTTCTTGTTCATACATAGGAATATAGAGGTATAATATGATATCTGATGCTTGATCAGGAGGGATTGGTCACCTAAAGTCCTCGATTACTCCTAATTTTTTTAGCATTTGAACCTTTCTCTAGTCTATTAACGGTTGGCACTTGACTCCGTACTCTATTTACCTCATTTCTGTGCCGCACACACTAGTTTTTGTGTCGCATTGGACGGAGGGAGTTTTAGCGTTTTGAAAATTGTTGGTACTTAATTAATTCAGAGTTTGCAGCTATGGCTTCAAATCCGGTATTTGTGTGTGTACCACTAATTCCCCCTTTCATACACACAAATTCTAGGAGAAACATTATGGACTCTATGACATATCAACAATGTTCTTTATTTTTTTAATAAAAATGACGTGCCTCCTGCCCATTTGCACTACGTCACACACAAATCTAATATTTGCATGCACGCCACTAGAATTTGTGTGTCCACTTAGCCTCATGATTTCCCTACACCAAAGCTGGGGAATAGAGAAGGTTGTTCCTAGAGTTGAGTTTGGGATGTTTCCAAATTTGTCGTGCGATTTTGTCGTGATCTTTACAAAATTCAGATGACTTGGATGAAAGAGACTGTATCCGGCCTGATATCCTTGCAGTATGTCTATCAATTATTTGCGTAGTGATTACCTTGATTATAGGGTTGTCGTGGTAATAATTTTGCAAAGCTATATTTATATGTGTTGCACTAATCACAGGTTATTAGTCGTTTAAATTCAGACGTGTTCAAGCACGAAACATCTTCTATATAAGTGGCAGAATTAACACTCTAATATCTGAATGACATAGATCTCAGTGTCAGTAAAAAAATATGGACACCACACTCTGACTCGAAAGACTTCCCCAAGGCTATACACTGAGCATGTCAATCTTGGTTCTCCATTCCATCACCGGTTGAAGCACCCGTTGAGCACACTGAGCACCACTGGAAGCTTCACATTATGTTCCAGAGAGACAGGTATTTCCTAGGAACTGGCTGGTTTGTCTTTTTGAATCCTCAGCAGCGCCCACGAGAAACCATCTTTGGTATGGTTCGTTACATCTGTCACTTTAGATAGCCGAGCAGAGAGCTGAAACATCCATCCATCCAAAGAGAAAAAGGCAGTCGTCAGTTTATATAACAAGAATAGAAACCAAATACAATGGGGGAAATAATTGCTGATCAACAAGTTCATTTCACGTTCTTGCAGGTTTCACTGCAGACGCCGATATCGTGCACGTTTTCCAGCAATGGACGGCAGCTCTCATGATCTGCATTGTCAGTTTACCTCTTTTAGATTCACTTCAGAAAGACTCTGACTCAGCGAGCGAGACGTGTACTTTTGCGACAACACTGCTGGCATGTGGACATCCTGCCCTGATCTTAGTTTGACGTGCACAGCGTGCACCGGCAGTTGTGACACGACCAAGAGACCAAGAGCGAGCACTCTGTGCATGCCAAACGCTCTGCGTTGCTGTTTGAAACACACACTGACACACACACACACACACACAACAGGAGTATGTACTGACCTTGATGGAGAGGCACTCGGGGTGGAATGTGGAGGTGTAGGAGTCACAGCAGAGGAGCTCACAGCCATCGGCGCAGACGCCACAGGCGTCGGAGTCCTTCTCGCCTGCCTTCAACTTGTCCATCATCATTGGAGACATGATCCTCTCCACTACAAACTCCTTCTTCTCATGCTTCAAGAGGCGCCTCCTCTAGGCTTGAGTCCTCTTCCTCCTCCAGCGTGGCCCTCACCTTGTCCTGCGCTTGGAACGTCCTCACCTTCTCGGTCTCCCACGCCGCCTGCAGGCACTGCAGGAGGGAGTCGCTAGACTTCGAGCAAGAGCTTCTCCACGCCCACAGCAGCGACTTCATCTTTTAAGACGGACCAGCCCATAGAAGGGCGTTCTTGTACGTGGCCCGGTGGCCTGACCCGCTGTTTTGGCCTGGTCCGAGCATAGCACAGCCCGGTGGTCACTGGGTTTGGACCGGCTCGGCACAGGGATCAGGCCATGCCTGGGCCCGGTAAAAGGAGGCAGCCTGACAACCCGATGATCAAACTTCGAAGCAATAGCCCAGCAAGTCAACAACGCAAGGCAAAGCCTCTCGTGGTCTACTAAAGGCCCATAACACCAAACCGCAAACCCTAACTCCCCAAATTCCCCGTCTGCGCCCTCCTTGCCGTACGTGTGACATGACCAAGCCGCAAGCTCCCACGCCGCCGCCGCCTCACATCCTCCACGCACCAGCGTGGTGCCGCAGCCTAGCTTAAGACGTAATATTGGGCAGCAAATGAAGTCATATCGGGCAAGGGAGGTGGAGTATTACCTAATATGCTCGTCTGCGCTGGAAAGAAAGGAACGGAAAGTCGACGCTACGCCCGCCACGCCCACTCACGTATGGCTGAGAGGGGACGGAAATTGTCGAATGGTAGGTGGCAGTGGCTCGTGGAGGCAGCGGCGGCAATCTTGGGAGTAGGGCCGCGCCCAGGTGGGCGGAAGATGGCTAGGGAAAGTTGGCGGCCGAGGTTAGGGCGGCCGGTGGTGGTTGTGGTGAGTTGCTGGCTCGGTTGGCTGAGAGCGACGAGCTCAAGGAAGTGGTGGACGGAGGCGACGGGCAGCGGCGTGGGAAGAGGAGAAGAAGAGGCCGCAGCGGGCTGTTGAGGGAAACTCGCCGGGGTGGCCGGTGGCAGAGGTGGCCGGCTCGGCTGGACGAGCGGGCGGTGCAATGAAGCTTGGTGGTCGGAGGCAGCGGGCAGCTGCTTGGGAAGAGGGGAAGAAGAGGTGGCGCAGGAGAAGGGAATGGGAGAAGAGGGGCGGCGTGTGGCGGGGCGGCCGAGGGCAGCCGACGAGCAGCAACGTGTGGTCCGAGGCGGTGAGCAACGGTGTGGGGACGAGGAGAAGCGGCGACGGCAAGAGAGAGGGAAGACGAGAAGGGGTTAACCCTAATCGTATTTTGCTTACTTATATATGAAGAGAAAGTTACTTCCATGGCCCTCTTAAAACTCAGTCTTCCTTTATTGACCCTCAAAATTTTCAACTTACCTATTTGGCCTTCCCAGTTTATAAGGACTAATGGGCCTGGCCCATGAGCCTATCCTCTAATAGAGGCCTTAATCTATAATAGTTGGGCCTATTACCCCACATGATGAATCTAGCCCACTGCTACTTTTCATGGATGTCCTCTCATACGTTTGATGGTTAATTGTTACACTTCACTTGTTTACTTGACATATGGCATGCACTAATCTTAAAGCAAGCTTCCATCATTTCCCTCTTGAGTATCACAGTTTGATGATATTTGCATGCACACCACTAGAATTTGTGTGTCCACCGAAGCCGCATGATTTCCCTACACCAAAGCTAGGGAATAGAGAAGGTTGTTCCTAGAGTTGAGTTTGGGATGTTTTCAAATTTGTCGTGCGATTTTGTCGTGATCTCTACAAAATTCGATGACTTGGATGAAAGAGACTGTATCCCCGATATCCTTGGTACCAATTATTTGCGTAGTGATTACCTTGATTCTGTGGTTGTTGTGGTAATAATTTTGCAAAACTATACTTATATGCATTTTTGTTTAACTTTCTTGTGTTGATGCCCTCATCATTCTTGTGTCACACACACAAATTTCAGTCTCACAAGCACAATTTTTAAGGGTAGATTGGATAGCCTTGGTTGTATGGGTGGCCAACCTAAACCTGGCTTGGGAGCCTAATTTTTCAACCGCACACGAAATTCGAAGCCCAACCTCACCTGCCGGCCCCAAAGGGCTGCCACCAAACACACCCATAAACCCCTTCACATATGAGGTAAGCAAAAACAATTAGGGTTAATCCCTTCTCCCGTGCCACCTCCTCCTCTTCTCCTCTTCCCTTCTCGCGCCACTCTTCCCGGCTTTGCCATACGCCTCCGACCATCTGCTGCCTTGTGCTCGTTGCTCTCGGCGGTCCGGCCACTTTCGCCGCCACCAACCGCTGCTTTGCCTCTTCTTCTCCACTTTTCCCTTCTCCCGCCAGCGCAGCCTCTTATTCACTTGTTCCCCCCGCTGGCGCTGGCGCTTCGACCACCGTTGCCTTGCACCCGCCCGCTCTCGACCAGCCACCCCTAGTCAACTACCCTCAGCCGCCGCCTCTTCTTCTCCTCTTCCCTTCTCATTGTGGGGGGATGAACCCCTATCCCCGCGGGGCTACTTTGGGCTAGGCCTTCAAGGTCGGCCGGGGATGACGGACTGAAGCCTAGGCTAGAAGACCGCAATCATCGGGGATCCGCGGCCTAAACGTGGTCGCCAAGATAGTTTCCTAGTATAGCTCTATCGTAATCACTATATACTTTCCTATTGTAACCGATCAGGATAGATCTTGTCGGATCGGATCCGACCCAACAACCCTGCTCCCTGACTATATAAGGAGGGCGGGATCCCCGAGGGACCGCGATATTCTCAATCAATCAATACAATCTAAGCGGGGCGTAGGTTTTACGCCATCAAGGCGGCGAACACAGGTAAAACCCGTGTGTTTTGTCCTTCGCTCGTTACGCTTAACATCACTTTAGTCGTCTAGCGCACCTCTACCGCTCAATCTACTAGCGGGCATACCCCTACTAGACTATCGCCCGATAAACCAGATGGCGGTTGGCGCCCCGGTAGGGGTGTGCCGCGAAGACGCCATGGCTAACAAGATGGTGATCTTCCCTAAAACCATGGCGGTCGACCCGATGGAGGACATCGATTCGGGGCGCTCATCTGGAACACCGGCGCCGTTCTCGGCGTCAACAACCTTCGCCGGCCGGATCCAATGCTGCGTCGGCATCGCTTCTACGGCACCGCACTGGGCTCCACCACGAGGCTGGGCCGCTCAAATCCCCTCAGGCTCACCCACCCGTTCGTACCGTACGCGGCGGTTCGTCCATGACGTCGACAATCTACTCGGCGACTTCGACCGGGCTCAGATTGGTATGGGTGAGTCTTCCCTTCTGTTGACTCGACTACGCCGCTTTCTGCCAACAGGAAGAACATCGACCACAACATCGGGCTCTCCGACGCACTTTCAGGGAGAAACAGATCTGGTCGAGGACTATGCTCCCCTCGGCCAGGAGTGGTCGTCACCACTACTCTGAAGGACGGGTTGTCCGCTTCTCGCTTTCCCCACGCATCGGCCACCAGGCGCCTGGGCTCTAGGACTGGTTGGAGGCCATCCCGGCCCACGACTTCATCGGCGCACCAACATATCACGAAGGCGCCCCGTCGACGACACGCGACCACATCTGCATGGCCAAATCTCTCCGATCCTAGAGGAGGAGGAGGAGGCACCGAGCTCCCGTGACGTCGTACGCTGTCTTTGTCTCCGCCTAAGTCAACACCCACCGTCCTCCCGGAGCCGACAGGAGATAGAGCTCGGCTACGACCCCGCTGTTCAGGTACCGCCCCCTGGAGATCTACGGTGGGGGGGGGGTCGCCAATGCGAACGACTCAGCACCCCTTGAGGGGGAGACCGACGAGCAGCCGCACCGCCGGAGGAGCGTAACGCCGATCGGCCGCGTCGTCGGGCAGGCGGAGAGGATGCGGCCGTCAGGCTCAACCGGCGGCGTCGGCCGGGGCCTCCCCGGCTAGCCCTGGGCTCTCCCTAATTTGCAGGCTCAGTTCGACAAGTGTGGCCGAATCCCGCTCACAAGACACCTGGAACAGAACATCACGGCGCTACTCTCTTGCTACTGGGAGAACGCCACTATAGATGAGGTCCGTGGGTACGTCTACGGCACCCATGCCCCACCAATCAAGTCTCGGGTTCAGTCTGTGGCCCTCGCGTCGGTCATCCCGCTCTGCGCCATCGGCCGAGAAGTCGCAACAACCGAGGCGAGGAAGAAGCATCCTCCATGCCAAGGAGAGCAAATCAGTCCCAAAGACCGCGACGACGGGCGTCCCCGGCGCGCAGCGCCGCCGGCAGGGGCAAAAACGCAGGCCGGGCGGTCGGCACTCAGAGCATGGGGCCGGGCGCGGTGCAGCGGTGGTGGCGCCTCTCGCCCCGGGCCGTCCCAGCGATGGAAACCTGGCCCCCGACCTCCGTAGCAGCATCGAGATCGCTCGAGATGCTCGCTACCCACATCACCGCTTAGCCAGCAGGCTCGCAAGACGAGATCCAGCGACGTGACGGAGTACAACATGATGTATAAGGAACCCGACTGGGAACGCTTACGATCACTACCATCCGGCCACCAGCCTCTCCCGCCGGGTCCGGTGGCCTATTGGGCTTCAAGGGGCACCTTCGCCAACTCAAAGTACTCCGGCGATCAAGACCCCGCGGCTTAAACATATGCTCTACGGGGTCGCCATCAGATCGGCCGGAGGCTGGGAGGATGTTATGGCTAACTCCTTCCCGATCAGCCTCAACCAGGCGGCTAATCGCTGGCTCCCGGCCTTCCTGAAGCAAGGCTGCGTATGTGGAACGACGTCAAAGAGATCTTCATCGGCACCTACAAGTCCACATGCAAGCGGTCGGGCACGCAGCGACGACCTGGAGCTGCTGGGCGCCTTGGCCGCAATGAGCCACTCGGGAGTACATCCGACGTTTCTCCGAGGTTCGCCTGACGATCCCCGGACATCACCGACGAGGAGTGCGTCGGTGCGTTCACTAAGAGCCTCGTCTCCAACGGCAATACGACGGCTCAGGAACTGCGCAAGAAGCTCCACAGAACCAAGGTCATGACCATGTCCAAGTTCTCGGATGTGGCGCGTGTTTTCGGGCAGGACGGAAGCCGTCACGTTTTCCACAAGGATTACGGTTACTCTGCTTTCGACGGGAGCATTCCCCCGGCGTGAGGCCCCCGATGATAAAGCGCGACGACGGCGGCCACGATAGCTGCCGCCCTAATGACTCCGCGACATCAGTCACCGGACGAAGGCCGCAACAACTATCGCGAGCGCCGCCGTGATCGGAACCGTCACGGAGGAGGCATCAACAACGTCAAAGCCGGCGGAAGGAAGAAGCCGCTCAACTGGCAAGACCCGATTAAGAAGCTTTTGCACGGCAAGTGCCCCCGACACCCAGACTTGAATCATAGTTTGGCTGAGTGTCGGCACTTTAATGCCGAGTACGAAAGCGGGCGGAAGAAGCTCAAGATCAATGACGAGCGGCCAGAGGAAGCGCCTAAGGTCGCCCCGCAACACGGAAAGACGACCCAGATGATGACGTCGATCCCAAGCACCGTTATCGCGCCGAAGACGGCGTTATCCACATGATTATGGGCGGCCACAACGGCTGCGAGGTGGGGCGGGATCGCAAGGTCTCCGCCCGTAATGTCCTGACCGTCAAAGACTTCAGCGAAGGGGTCACGGACCCGATATGGCCCGTTCTCAAGCGGGTCATCACCTTCACCGCGATGACCCGTGGTGCAATAACTCATACCCGGGCGGTTCCCACTTGTCCTGGATCCGGTGATCGGGCGCCTGCGTTTCGAGAAGGTCCTCATTGACGGAGGGAGTGCCCTCAACATGCTGTTCCGGAATTCGATGAAAGCCCTGGACATCACCAAGGATGACCTTAAGCCATACGACCATCCGTTCTAGGGAATCCTGCCCGGAGAGTCATCCACTCCTCTCGGGCAGGTTACGCCACAGGCGTCTGATTAAACGCGCCAAGCACCACCGCATCCAATTACATGACCTTTGTCGTCGCGGACTTTTGAGTCATCGTACCACGCCATTATCGGGCGGCACGGGACTGACCGGGCTTATGGCGGTCCCGCACTACGGCTACCTCATCCTCAAGATCCCCCACGGAGAAGGGGGGTCCTTACATGCGCGAGCCAATGTTCACATGGCGTTAGTCTGCGGAAGGAGGGCCTCGACACGCGGGAGTTCATCCTCCCGATACGACAAGGCGCCAAGGCACCGCGACCTCTTGTTTTGCTCTTCCCATGCCGCTGCCTACCGCCTCTGACCAATGCTGCCTTTGCGCCTGCCGCCTCCGACCACCGCTGCCTTGCGTCTGCCGCCTCCGACCACTGCTTGCCTTGCGTGCGCCTCCGACCACTGCTTGCCTTGCACCCGGCCTCGGCTAGCCGAGCTGCCTGCCCCTCTCCACCAGCCACGCCTAATCGCCCTTGCCGCCTACAGGCCCTAAACTATTGCCTCCCACCTAGCACCAGCCCTACTCCCAGGATTGCCGTTGTTGCCTCCACAACCGTTGACACCTGCCGTTCTGGTTGTTCCAATCTCCTTAGCCCTACGAGAGCGTTCGCGACAGACGCAACGGTGACTTTCCCTTCCCCTTTCTTCATCGCATGGTGAGTATATTAGGTAATTGTCCAACACTCCTGCCTGATATGGCATCGTTTGCTGCCCGATATTACACCTTCATATAGGACCATAGAGTTTTGTTGGGAGGTAATACTTGGTTTTTCACTTGTAGTTCAAGAATAAAGGTCTTACCATTATGGAGGTTAGGAAGACCGAAGTGAGGAGGGGGGAGGTGCATGCATGGTGGCGGTGGGAACGACGCCTCGGGCCGCCTCTGTTGCTTTCGCAGGGGAGGAAAAGGGTAGAGAGAGAAAGAGAGGAAGGAACCGGGCGGTCCGAAAAACTCAAGTCCATCTATCACGCCAGCCCGCCTGCCGCGATAACGCCGTCCCACCCAAGTCGTTGGTGTGATGCAAGATAGGGCCCATCCCATGCCACACCAGCTCGGTCAACTTTCACCGCCACTATGGTACCCTTTGTCGCGCCCGTGCGCCATGTGTGGTGTGATAAAGTGGTGCGGTCGCGTGCTGCTACTGCGTTGGCGCCACCAAATGGGCTAGATTTTAGAATTTCTTTTGGCCAGTGGTTATTAATAAAATATTGATTTAAAAAGGACTAAAATGAAAAAATAGGTTTATAAAGTGGTGTTGTTGTTGCTACCTTCGTTGGGTTGTTCTTGTTCATACATAGGATAATAGGTTTATAATGTGAAATCTGATGCATGATCAGGAGGGATTGGTCACCTAAAAGTCCTCGATTACTCCTAGTTTTTCTAGCATCTAAACCTTCCTCTAGTATATTAGCAGTTGGCATTTGACTCCATACTCTATTACCCCATTTCTGTGTCACACACACTAATTTTTGTGTCGCTTTGGACGAAGGGAGTTTTAGTTTTTTGAAAATTGTTGGTACTTAATTAATTCAGACTTTGCAGCTATGGCTTCAAATCCTGTATTCGTGTGTGCACCACTATCCTTGCAATTCCTGTGTTGCATTCACTAATTCCAATTTCATACACAGGAAAAAAATAAGATACGGATGGTCTGTACCCAGGACTGTGTGAATGTCCATTCAAATTGTGACACGTAGATGTCAATCAACTGGCTGATTTTGCCTCTGTGGTGGCTCGCTTCCATCCTAATAATTGGGTCGGCTCCTCTTAGCTCCAAACTGCGCGAGCCCGCCCTCATCTTGCGCCGTCATTGTCGCCACCGCTACTTGAGACCTGACTCATCCAGCAACATAAAAATTGCATGGACTAAATCTGTATATTTGCATCTGGTAGTACAACGACATAAAGACTGCATGGATTCAATCTATATACGTAGATGAATAAGGAAACTAGGGAGGTGGCTGAAGGCGGTGGCGTTGCCTACTGGAGGAAGGTGAGAGCGGAGCGACCACAATACTATTTAAGGGCACATAGGCGGCTGAGGTTCGGGCACAGACCACAATGCAACACATAGTTGTTGCAATGTGTTTCTGCTCCAAAGGGCGCTGCTGCATCAGCATGCCCAGGCATGCCTATGTGGCGTGCCACATTAGCTAAAGTGACATCCCTCCCCCCTGATGAATTCTGTCCTTTCTTAATCGAGAGAGACCTCACTCGTTTCCTTGACACATGACATGCCACTAAAATTTGTGTGTTTATCACTATGTACCCTCGCCATTGCTGTGTAGCACACACTAATTTCAGTGCCATACACACAAAATTATAAGAGAAAAATTGTGGACTCTGGCATACACAAGTTTCTTTATTTAACTGAAATGGTTTATGCAGAGTACGAAGTCTATCACCACAAATTAAGCACCAAAATTCCTCTGAAGCAAAGCATTTCGTTCTCTAATCAACTCCAAATCTTCAATCAATCACAACATTACACTACGGAATGTCGGTAATATTTTTTTTTCGAAATCACGCCTATGCGTGTGTTGCTTTAAGGGAAAAAGGAGTTCGATACACGGCCTGTCAAGTTCCATGGCGAGATGCCCGAGAGCATGACCGGCAAGAACACTTACACAAGTCACCGGCTACAACGGTGGCGCTTAGGGTGTTGTAACCAAGAAGGAAACTAATTTTGCGACAAATAAAGCACAGAACGCTACGGAAGAAGCACTAGGAACGGCGAGAGCTTGTTGTATCCCGCGGACAGCCACTCCTCACCCGCGGTCTTGATGTCGTCATAGACTTGCGGCAAAGATCGACTCACGCTCGAATGTCCTTCGGTTGCGCTCTTTCTAGACGACCTAGCTGACGAGAAGGACAAGAGAGTCGTAGCCGGAACGGAACGACGCGGGAACATGTCTTCTAGACCGGAGCCACCTATCCGGGAGCGACGACGTGCCGTCAGGGGCTAGGTGCTGCATGCCCACCACCGCGAGGATACGGACCCAGATCTCCCTGGTGAAGACACAGGCGCTGAGGAAGTGGTCCTGATTCTCGTCTCCCTGGTCGCAGAGCGCGCAGTCTGCGTCTGCCTGTAGTCCATGCCGCCGCCTCTGGTCCGCCGTCCACAGCCTCTCGTGTAGAGCCAGCCAAAAGAAGAATTTCACCTTCGGCGGGGTACAGGCCGCCCAGACTTCCTTCGTGCCCGCCAAGGCTGTCGCACCAACGAAGAAGCTCGCATATGCGAGAGGAGGTGGAGTAGGTGCCTCCCGCGGTCTAAGCGCCATGTAACCGATCGTGTATGCCCATCTCCTGTAGTTCGACGTCGAGCAGCATGTCCCACAGCGGCGTACTCCACAAGGACCGCCGCCATCTTAGGGCCCAGGAATGTCGGTAATATCAATATCCATGTCTAAACAATGACATGGATTGATACAACAGAGTATCACAATATGTCTGCATAGTCTTCATTCTCAAAGTCACTGAATTACACCACAGTCCACAGCACTGCGGCAAGCTACTAAGGTAGTGGAGTGTCGATCGATCACTTCATGCCACGAATTACACCGCTACAGCCGCCGCGTCGGTAGATGGTGGTGGCGGCGGCGGCTAAGTGACGGTTTTGTGGAGCATGGTGGCGCCGTTGATCACCATGAGGCTGAGCCTCTTGAACTCCCTCAACCGGGGATTGTCGGTTCCGGCTAGATTGGGCCGGAATTGACGCACGTTCGTCGACCGTTGGAGCCGGAGAGGCGTAGGGGCTGCAATCTCTCGCCGGGCGACGAGCAGCAAAGACGAGCAACAAATGGGAGGGAGGAGCCACGGCGAGGAAGGGGGCGGCGGGCGGCGCAGGGGCGGCGGCGGTGGAGAGGCGGTAGATGGATACTAATTTTTATTGCTTGCTTATCCCCTAGAGATTACATGCCTCTTGCTTATATAGCCCGACTAGTGGGACTTGTAATCTAAGCAATTTCTATAAAAGGTTTCCTTATACGATCGGAATACCTTTTACAAGCAATGTTTATTTATTTTCTAATAAGGGTCTTCCTTTATAGATTGGAATATCCCCTTTTACACACCAAAAAATTCCTAAGATAATCCTAACTTGAAGACGAAGCGAGGTCGGACTCGTACGGGAGAGAGGCGGCGGCGGCGGCAGCGCGCCATGGCCCCCGCCGCGCGCCAAGGCTTGGCCCCCTCCCGGGCGGCAGCCGTCGCGTTAGGTCCAATTAGCCCTTCCCCGGCCGCCCAATTTCAGGTCATGACAGGGATCCACGGGCCTAAAGGAGAACTTCCTCGTCCATGTGTCTACTAGAGAGGATATTGCAGGTATCATTAGCTTCTACACTTGCACTGACGCTAGCACCTGGGATGATCCCAAAGATCAGAGCATGCAACTGGTTTTAACAGTTGGTTGATCATTCCATTAAAGACATGTAATAACAGTGATTGTAGCGTTAGTTGTGCACCAGCTCGACCGTGCTGACTAGGCAACGCATCATTCCCTGTTTCCGGTAAGATGTCAGTGTGCCTACGAAGGGCATCTCTGCTACTTTTGTTCCATGGATCCTGTAATAACAAACAATTAAAAGAGATGAAGCAATAAGGCATTCACACAATGTTTGTTTCAGCAAAAAAATCAAGGCATCAATTCAAGTATCTCAGCTACAACAATGTTGCTTTGCATATATAAATGACTCTAGTCTTATTGGCCCATATATAGGTTCAAACAAGCATTGGAGTTCGCTCTTTTCTTCAGGCTATGCTTGCAAATTTTTTGCAATGTATATGTTTTTTTAGAGAAACAAGAGGGACAAGTCCCTACTGAAATATATTGAATTATAAGGAAAGAAAAATTGCAACAAAAAGGAAAAAATAAAGGAGGCCCTTGATTGAACTTTTGCATGCAGACACTTCATAAGCCGGAAAACTTCAGGCCAGTATTTACAATTTGACATTATCTGCATGTAAGCATGGAGATAGCAATTTGGCAATATAAGTTGCATCATAGAAAATTTGAGCATATATATCTATATGATTTGTAGATGTAATTTCCATCTCAGGTTTTCATTGTTGCCATTATGTTTTTCCTCGTCGTGGATGATTTGGTGAGGAACTATGCCATTATCCATGTCATCATGCTATACATGGAACATGTACTCTCTATTTATTAGTTTATCAGTTATCACCCACCAAAACAGGAGAAAAAAGAAAAAAAAAACGCCAACGCCGCCATCTTCCCCCGCCGGCGGCGCACCTTTCCGACCCCTCGATCCCACCGGCGCCGGCGTCTTCGCCATGGGGACGGTCGCCGGAGACAAGTGGAAGAGAAGATCGGAGGAGGAAGAAGACGAGGAGCTCGTGGACCGCATCAGCGGCCTCCCCGACGCCGTCCTCGGCGACATCGTCACGCTCCTCCCCACCAGGGACGGCGTCCGCACGCAGGTGCTCTCCTCCCGTTGGCGCCCCATCTGGCGCTCCGCTCCCCTCAACTTCGACTCCAGCAACAACAGCGACAACGTCATCCGCGGCAACATCCGCGACAGCGAGATCTCGCGCACCCTCTCCGCGCATCGGGGCCCCGGCCGTCGCTTCCGCCACGAGTTCCCGTACATCGGATTCAGCTCCGCGGCGAAGCTGGACCGCTGGCTCCGGTCCCCGCCCTGGACAACCTTCAGGAGCTCGAGTTCCACTACGGAACCAGGTGCCCGCGTGAATGGAGTCCTCTGCCATCGCCGCGGCCGCTGCCGGAATCGGTGCGCCGCTTCTCTTCGACTCTTCGCGTCGCCAGCTTCGGCGGCTGCGCGTTCCCGGAGGGAGACCCGCTCCACTTGCCGGTTCTCAAGCAGCTCAGCCTTTCGTATGCCACCATCTCGAAGAATTCAATGCAGGCCTTGCTCGCCGGCTGCCCTGTCCTGCAGAGCTTGCTGCTGTCTTCCAACAGAGGCTGCTCTCGAGTCCGAATCATGTCTCGCACTGTTAGAAGCATTGGTGTGAACCCGGGTCAGGAACACTCCAGGTTGCAGCACCTCATCCTGGAGGATGCTCCCTGTCTAGAAAGATTGCTTATTTTTTCAAGTGGGACTCGCAAGGCAATGGACATCTCGGTTATCTCGGCTCCAAAATTGGACATTTTGGGGCCACTCTCTGATGACTTCTCCAAGGTTGCGTTTGGCTCCACGGTTTTTCGGGTATATCTGGGACCTTCTCACTTTCACCTTCATGAGGAATACCAAACCCCTTGTTGATCATCATGATGTTAACCACTTTGCATTCTGTGCTTAACTCAGGGACCATCTGTTAGTGTCATAACGGTGCTGCCCAGCGTGAAGATTTTAGCTCTAGTGAATGAGCATCTTAGTATGGATGTGGTTATTGGCTTTCTGCAATGCTTTCCTTTCTTGGAGAAGTTGTACATCAAGGTGACTAAACCTACCTCACAATTGGATGTTAATTCATTTGTCACTTGAGCTTCAGACTTGTTCTAAAACCTAGCTTGTCAATGTGTTTATGTTTATTTTGCTTTTCCAGACAACATTGGCGGGATATGAAAATAGGTGGTGCGACGAACACCAGAATCTCGTCAGTAACCTCGATATTTGCGTGAAGAAAGTTACTTTGCTGAACTATCGAGGCAACAAGTCCCATGTTAACTTTGCTAAGCTCTTCGTACTGAATGCAAGAGTCCTGGAGTCAATGGTTCTTGAGCTAAATGAAGGGATAGTGCCTAGCACTGAGTGGATTGAGAGACAGCATAAGCGTCTACATACTAAAAATAGTGCTTGTAGAGGTGTGCGGTTTGATTTTGTGGGTCATAACGTCCGCTCTGGGCTGTTTGGCTCTTGGAATGAAGCACAAGCACATGTTGGCCATGTGAATGAAGCACAAGCACATGATTTGTCAACAGCCGACCCCTTTGTAACCCCTTTGTAAGGTTTCGCCACTGGCCCTGCTAGGCTACCCTGTTTCTACAGAACTTGATTAGTCACTTGTTTGTAGCGTTGTGGTACCTGGTATCTCTGTTCCTAGAATATTGTAGTTGGTAACAGACCAAGTGATATATTCTGTTTTAAGTTTAAACCAGAGGAGCTAGTTTGGGTATCCATTGTGATTTTAGTGATTTTTTCCTTATGCTATGTTACTTTCTAATCCCTGTGGCATCCATGCAAAAAGGAAACCTCTTTGATCAGTTTGTGAGAACATAACAGTATTATATGTTATGTAGAAGCTAATCCTAGTCCATGCACTGTACCAACCTGACCACTTTCTGGAACTATTGTGATGACCTATGTCAAGTTTACTTTATTTACCAGTACCACAGAGGACATGTCTGTCTTTCTTTTTCTATTTATTCTTCTTAGTTGAAGGGGTGAGGAAATCACAGGTGTGATAACTGATAATTCAACAATCTTGTGGTATGTTACAAGTACAGACCCCTTTGATTATCTGTCTGGAGGTGGAATTAGGGAAATCTTTGCGGGGAATTTTCTGCAGTGGAACTTGAATTTTAACTGATTATAAGTGTATGCTGCTACAACTTCAACTATTAAGTTGAACCTAGATGGACATGTGCCTTGCTTCTTTGTGGTTCATCTTTCACCATGACCTGCTGCTGATCGTGTGACCCGAGCAGTAGTTTCAGCATTTACATGCAGACTTCAAACTGAAACATATTTACATTTTTTTTTGTAATGATTCATTTTTGAGCGAACAAGTTTGCATGCATGCATGCATTGGTTGTTCAGCTGTTGGTTTCTCTGTAGAAGATGAAAAAAAAAAAAAGAAATTCCTGCTGGGCTAGCAGGCTACAACTGAGGACCAGGGTGCGTATGGAGAGTTTCTGAACAAGTTAACGCTGAACACTGATGAGCTATCATATTTTGAGCCAACTCGATGGTTCATGATGTTGCGTTGATCCCTGGTGCCGTCATTTTTCTTTTCATGTCTCACACTCAATAGGGATATTGAAGGGATGGGAACTAGAGGGGGATGAATAATCCTTACTAAAACTAATTAAAACTAATTACGCCGGCTAAACAAATATAATGCGGAATTGAAACTATTCGCTTAGCCAAGACTTCACCCCTCTAGCTATGACTCTAAATCACCTCACAAAAAGATCCTACACAAAGCAAATGAGGTGATAAGCCTAGCTTGAGCTCCTAACCATTTCTATTGCAAGGTTACACAAACCTATGCACTAGTACTTCAAACAATGGTGAGCTCCTACACAATTCTAATGAGCAAAAGCACAAAGCCAATCCTAAGCTCACTAGATGCACTAAGGACAAGGCGACCCACGCCTAACCTAAAGGCTCAAATTACTTAGCTACACAAACTAAGTAAAGCAACTAACCAAACTACACAAGCTAGTAATTGCAAGAGATACTCCACAAGCACAAGCACAAGGTATATATGAATGTAAATACAAAGCTTGTGATTTGGAGAATGCAAACCACCGAGAAGAGTAGACAAGTTGACACCGGTGATTTTTTACCAGGTATCGGGAAGCTTGCCAACTTCCCCTACTCCTCGTTGTGTCGACCAACATCTTGGGTGGTTCCTTTGGTGTTTCACCTAGATGGTTCTTCGGTGTGATTCTCCCATCACTTGCCCCTCAAGGCACGCCCGCAAGGCACCGCAAGACACCACTCTCAACCGAGCCTCTCAAGGCACCGCAAGACACCACACGCACAAGGAAGGTACTCACCGACACGCTCTAGTAGTGTCGCTCTTCGCGATCCCCCCGTGAGGTGAGCACGAACCTCTCACAAATCCTCCTTCGGAGCACCGCACAAGCTTCCTTGCGTGCTTCACGAAGTCTCTTGCCACCAAGCCGTCTAGGAGGTGGCAACCTCCAAGAGCAACAAGCACACCGGCTTGCAACACGATCACCTAATGCCACGAATGCGATCTCTCAACGCGAATGCACTAGAATCACTCCTCACTTTGATTTGGATGAACTCTATCAATCACAAGTGAGTGGGAGGGCTCTCAAGCACTCTCAAGCAAGGACACAAAGTCCCCAAGGTGCTAAGCACCTGCCATGGCCCGACCACATCCTCTATTTATAGCCCCCAAGCCAAATAGAGCCATTGGGGGTCCAAACCACAGCTTCTGCGGCGACGGGCGCCAACCGGACTCACCAAATAGTCCGGGTCGCGAATCCGGTCATAGCGTCCCGTCGACAGCGTCCGGCAAAATTCAGGCTGCGAGCCCTCGCCGACGCGACCGACCGGAGCCTCCTGGGCGGTGCGTCCGGTCGCGCCATCGTGGCGTCCGTCCACCGCGTCCCCGGCCGCACCAATCGCCGGTAAAACGGCGATATCTCCTTCATCCGAACTCCGTTTTCGATGATCTTGGACTCTATGAAAAGCTTACTCAGAGGGCTACACAACCCACATGGTTACTTGATCCAACTCACAATGGATCAAAGCAGTATTCCACTCTAAGAGCAGTCCAAGTGTCCGAGAAACACCGAAACAACTTCTCCTTTGCAAATGTGCCAACACCACCAAGTGTACAACACCATGTGCATGTGTGTTAGCATTTTCACAATCATTTTCAAAGGATTTTCTCTTGCTCTTACCACGCCACTCGATCCTAACACATCGCAAAGTTAGATCGCTCAAGTGGCACTAGATGACCGATATGCAAACAAGTTTGCCCCTCTTGATAGTACGGCCATCTATCCTAAATCCGTCATAAACTTCTAAGCAAGCCAATGACCGCGAAATGAAATGCCCTATAGGTTATACCTTTTGCCTTTGCGCATTTCCATTCCGCTCCATCTCCAAGTGCCGATGCAACACATGTACCAACACGATCACCAAATGATATGATCCACTTCATATCATCACGTGACACTATTGGTCCATCGATCTTGACCTCACTTGCTCTTCACCGTCGCGTCGGTCCGTCGGCACCAAGTCTTGCCCAAGCTTCACCGCCTCGCGGTCCATCGCTTCACCGCCTCGACTTGCCCTTCACACTTGCAACAGGTCCATCAAGCCAAGCCTTGTCTTGATCTTCACCACCTTGGTCACATGACTCCATGTCATGTCTCATATGCAATAAAGCTCCTTCATTGCGTCATCACATGTGAACTAATCTCCCGTGTATTATCTCAATCACACATTATTAGTTCACCTAATGTTGTCACTCAATTACCAAAAACCACAAGGGACCTTTCAATCTCCCCCCTTTTGGTAATTGATGGCAACACTACAAAGATATGGAATTGAATATTAAATTCCAAGTTAGCACTTCATACAAGTATAAATTGCTAACTTGGTTTGGATTTCATGTCACTTATCCAACATTTAAGCTCAATGTCAAGATTTGGATAAGCACCATAAAAACCCGACTTGGTAGTGGTAACTCCCCCTATATGTGTGCCCAATTGATTTGAATTCAAGGTTTGCACACAAACATAAATATGAAAATTTTTAGGAGGGTTAACACTACAAAGTGATGCTAAGGTATATAGGATAAACCTTCAAGCGTGATACCAATCGGAGTTGCAAATTTGAAGTTCATCCTTAGCATCATCCATGTAACTAGACATACATTAAAACTCAAGATACCATGTGAGATCAACATTATATGTAATGGCACTTGATTCACATGAAGCATATATATGTCTAGCTACAACCTATGCATGCTAGTTATCATATTATCATTCAAGTTCTATGACTAGCATACACCACACAAGCATTGCATATAAAATTTGACAACTTATGCAAATGCAAGCAAGCACATGAATATGCACATATCAAATGCAATCAAACAAGTTCATGAGCTTGCTCCCCCAACTTGTGTGCTTCTTATATGTCCAAGAATTTTGATCCTCCTCAAATCTTCAATGTTGCTCCCTCATGGTCCATGTCCATGTTCCATTCTCCCCATGTTCATATCTTTGTTCCAATCTCTCCCCCTTTGTCATCAATTTCCATAAAGGTTATGCCTCTTTTGATACAAAGGGTGTGACTAGGGATAGATGGTTGATTGTTGAATCTTCATTTTTGATGGACATCACCATATGTTGGAATGACACCACTTGTAACTCTCACATGTGGAAGCATGAAAACCACCTTGAAATGCCACATGTAGGTCACTTGTAGGATCTTTGACCTTGATAACTCGAGGTGGGACACCTCCCCTATGTCAAAGCATATGTCAATCCACTTAAATTTTTGAGGGTAGCTTCCTTGAGTTGAATTGATCACTTAAAGTTGAGGATCACTTGTGGAACCACCATTGATACGCTAAGTACCACTTGTGTGCGAGCAAGAATACCACATGAATGAAAAAATACCACTTGTAGGGATATGATATATCTTGCAATGTGGTAACCACTTCTTGAACTAGATTGTTTCCATTCTTTCTTGATGACTTGAACTAAAATGAATGGCCTTAGCTTCCAAGTCCGGTTTGATCCAATGACAAGCTTCTTCACACCTCATAAGTATAAGGGTTATCTTGCCAATGTTGTACTTGTCACTTGTGAGCAATCCAAAATAGATCAAGTACTTGGGATCACTAGCTCATGAACAAATTCATATACAAACCACTAGATCATATAATCATTCAAGCAATAGTGGTAGCAATGAATTAAAACTTTCATTTGTTATGCATGACCCTATTAAGCATGTACTATATGCACTAACCGCATACTAGTAAGGGATGAAATGATCATGCACATTACAATGATACCTTTGCTATCTTGGAGTAGAGGATAGTCAATATGATTCCAATTTCTCTCCGCAATAGCAATGTGAAGTCCAATTAGATAGCTTGGTGAAGACCAAATATACCAATATGAATACCATGCTTCACCCATATGAAATGAGAACCACTAATGATCAAGTGCACTTCTTGTTGTGGTTGGCTTGCTTTTTTTTTTTTTTTGATTTTGCTTGCATGAGAGAGTACCACTTGAATCTTGCATGAAATATCTCTCTATTTGGGTTTTGCTTGCTTCTTCTTGATCAACCCTTTTAATTTCTTTAACTAAGCATCTTGAATATCCCTAGATCATCACTTCCATGTTGGCCCCTCCAAGCATCCCAACTTGTCAATCCCACTCATGGGCGCACGCCCTCTCTAGGGAGAAGTGATCTCACCAAGAACTATCCTTGACACTCACTTGAATTGAATTTGATTGATTGATCCAAGTGATGGACTTGATATGATGAGTAACCTTGAGATCTTCTTTAAGTCCTTTTCTTTCTTCTTGAAGAGATATGATAATCATTTGAATTCAAACTTGTCTCTTCATCTTGAGCTTGGTCTTGATCTCCAACTTGAGTACTAGATGTGTACAAAGTACACTCCCCCAAATCAATGGATTTTATACTCATTGCTTGTCATGCTTCTAACTCAATTCAAAACCAAACTTAGGTGCCTCAAACATTTATAAATATGAATCCAACTAGAGGACCTTTCAATCAAAAGTGACTCTTGATCAATCCAATAATTGTCACTTTTCTCTGACAGATTTTGTACATCTCAAAGAATAGTCCATAACTCTCAATGTACATGTTGAAATGCCACGAAATTTGGTGAAAATGTGCAACACTAAGTCATCTAGCAACCATAAAAATTTGAGCTTCAAAGTCCTTATGGATTGCTACCAGATTTCACACCTTTCCACACTACTACATGCTGAAAACTGCTGCAACATAGCTCACAAGTTCCACTCCAAAACCGAAGTATCCCTTTGCTCTATCATCATGAAATTTTTACAGAAACTTCTATCATAAGTATTGAGCATGCATACCAAATTTCAAGTCATTCCAATGAGATTTGTCATCCAAACATGACTAAGATCACAGCTCACTCAGATTTTGAATTGTGGACAGATTTGAGCAATTGAGATATGCTTCAATAATTTGAATCAAACTTGATGCTAACTTGTTTGAATACTCTCACAAGACATATGTCCATTCAAATCACTTACTAAATGTCATCTCATGATCATATCTATTCAAACCAACTCAAATTTGACTACTAAGCATTTAAACCATTTAAGCATCTCATAGCAAGCAACATATGCATATATATCCAATTCAATCATCTCATATGCATCCAAATATGTATGATCAACTAGAAGTATACCTTTGTAGCCTATGATCATCAAATAGAAAGCTTCAACTCAAATTATTTGCAAGCCTTCAAATATCCAATAAATCACCACAACTAGGATTATTGCACTTGTATGTTGTAGCACTTGGACTTCACTTGTCATGACTTGGCATTGGGATGAAATAGCAATAAGCTTCGATACTTGACTCAATGAAATGATGAACAATATGAATTCAATTGAATCAAGCCTCCAATGCCATGGTACCTACAAACAATCATCTACTTTTTATGGTACCCAAACTTGTTTGGGTCCTCTCAAGTTAGGTGCAACATACTTAGGCATTGCCTTAGTATGAATAGCGGGATGTTTTGAAATAGCGACTAATGAGGTACCATTGTCATCCTTTCTAAGCATAATATTGTCATCAATTGAATTAGGCTTAGAATCATTACCTAGGGACATGAATGAGCCATGTGTCCCCTTCCCCGGCATAAGTAGCATCTTCTCTTTTGTTGAGCCCATTCTTCCTTGCTCATTTGATGCTTCTTCTTGCCTTGCCTCTCATGAGTTGCTTGAGCTTCCTTCTCAAGCTTGTTAGGACACTCCGAGGCAAAGTGTCCCATGTCTCTACATTCAAAGCACTTGATGTGAGCAAACTTTATCTTCTTAGCTTGAATCTTGCTCATCAACTTGGCATCTTGGATATGAGTTTGATGCCTTGTATAAGCTCTTCCACCCCTTCTTGTTTTCTTCTTCTTCATCAAGTCACCATCATCTTCATGGTTGATCTTGACTTGATCTTGGGGCTTCGGTTGAGGCTTTTCTTGTTGCTTCAACTTGAGCTTTTCTTCATTTGAACAAGCCTTAGCAAGATGTCCCTTTTCATGGCATTGATAGCACATGAAATGAGATAGCTTCTCCTTTTCTTGCTTCTTGACCTTCTTTGCTATTTTCCTCCCACTTTTGGTCAACTTCTTCTTGATGAACCCAAGACCACTCTTATCATGTAGGCTTCTTGGATTCTTCACTATTTTCTCGAAGAGGACCTTGGAGTTGTAGCACCTCTCTAACCGGTTGCTCAATTTCTTCACTTTCTTTTTGAGCTCATCATTCTCCTTCAAAATGTTAGTCTCACAAGACATAGGAGAAGAACAAGTATTTAAAGATGAAGAACATGGCATATCCAATAAATTATCACAAGAGGTGGATACATGCTTCTTGCCTACATCACAAGGGTTAGCACAAATATGTGATTGATCAATTGACCCATGTGATGAGCTCTCACTAGTTTTAAATTTCTCATTTGAAAACCTTTTAGTGAGAAAAGCATGGTCTTGTACCAAGTTATCATGAGTAACACTAAGTTCCTCATGAGCCAATTTTAGCACATCCTGTGGACAAGTAGTAACATAAAGTAGATGCTCTTGTTGTTCACATGTTTTCTTTAGAAAAGAGATTTCATTTTCTAAATTCAAATTTTTTTGCTTTCTCATTTTCTAAAGACATGGTCATGCTAGCAAGTCTACTCACAAGCTCATCATAAGAATCAACATGATCAACTACATTGTCATTTGATACCTTTGTGTCACCTTGTGACATGAGATAATATGTTGATGTAGTGGATGGACTTGTTGTAATATCATCAACCGAGCATGAACCATCATTATTGTCTTCAAGTGTGCTTGAGGTAGAGTCATCACTTGCAACACTTGAAGCTTCATCATCAATCTTGTCAAGTGAACTTGATGTAGAATGGTCATCATCATCACTTGACCATGAGGTGGAGCAATCTTGCTCAACATCCTCATGCATCACTTCCTTTGGGTGCCTCAATCTCAAATTCACCATCATCCCATGCCGAGGCATCTCCAAAGGTGCTCTTGATGGATTCCCACAACTTATGTGCGGATCCTTTGAGGTTCACCTTGCTAAGCATATCACAACTCAAAGCATTGGTTAGATAACAAAATGCATCACAATCAAGGTCCATCATTTCCCTTTCAAACTTAGCAAGATTTTTGGGATCAATGACAAGATCAAGACGCTTTGTGACAACCCACCAAGCTATAGGTCCCATGGCACGCAAGTCATCAAGAATATGGTGTTTCCACCGTGCAAAGTGTATGCCATCAAAAATATGTGTGTCACTCAAATAAGCATCATCAAACCCTCTAGTTTCCATCCTCTCGGGTCGGTTAAGACCACTAAATGAGAGACCACGGCTCCGATACCACTTGAAGGGTCGAGATGGGGACTAGAGGGGGGTGAATAGTCCTTACTAAAACTAATTACGCCCGGCTAAACAAATATAATGCAGAATTGAAACTATTCATTTAGCCAAGACTTCACCCCTCTAGCTATGACTCTAAATCACCTCACAAAAGATCCTACACAAAGCAAATGAGGTGATAAGCCTAGCTTGAGCTCCTAACCATTTCTATTGCAAGGTCACACAAACCTATGCACTAGTACTTCAAACAATGGTGAGCTCCTACACAATTCTAATGAGCAAAAGCACAAAGCCAATCCTAAGCTCACTAGATGCACTAAGGACAAGGCGACCCACGCCTAACCCAAAGGCTCAAATTACTTAGCTACACAAACTAAGTAAAGCAACTAACCAAGCTACACAAGCTAGTAATTGCAAGAGATACTCCACAAGCACAAGCACAAGGTATATATGAATGTAAATACAAAGCTTGTGATTTGGAGAATGCAAACCACCGAGAAGAGTAGACAAGTTGACACAAAGTGATTTTTACCGAGGTATCGGAAAGCTTGCCAACTTCCCCCTACTCCTCGTTGTGTCGACCAACACCTTGGGTGGTTCCTTTGGTGTTTCACCTAGATGGTTCTTCGTGTGATTCTCCCATCACTTGCCCCTCAAGCCACGCCCCCGCAAGGCACCGCAAGACACCACTCTCAAGTGAGCCTCTCAAGGCACCGCAAGACACCACACGCACAAGGGAGGTACTCACCGACATGCTCTAGTAGTGTCGCCTTCGCGATCCCCTCGCGAGGTGAGCACGAACCTCTCACAAATCCTCCTTCGGAGCACCGCACAAGCTTCCTTGCGTGCTTCACGAAGTCTCTTGCCACCAAGCCATCTAGGAGGTGGCAACCTCCAAGAGACAACAAGCACACCGCTTGCAACACGATCACCTAATGCCACGAATGCGATCTCAAACGCTAATGCACTAGAATCACTCCTCACTTTGATTTGATGAACTCTATCAATCACAAGTGAGTGGGAGGGCTCTCAAGCACTCTCAAGCAAGGACACAAAGTCCCCAAGGTGCTAAGCACCGCCATGGCCGACCACATCCTCTATTTATAGCCCCCAAGCCAAATAGAGCCGTTGGGGTCCAAACCACGCCTTTCGCCGGCCGACGGACGCGCCCGACCGACTCATCAGCGAAGTCCGTCGCGAAGTCCGATCATAGCGTCCCGGCCGACGCGTCCCGGCAAAATTCAGGCTGCAGAGCCCTCGCCGGACGCATGACCGAGCCCTCCGGTCCGGTACGTCCGGGTCGCGCCATCGTGCGTCGGCCACCGCGTCCGGCCGTACCACTGCTCGGTAAAACGGCGATATCTCCTTCATCCCCGACTCGTTTTCGCGATCTTGGACTCTATGAAAAGCTTACTCAGAGGGCTACACAACCCACATGGTTACTTGATCCAACTCACAATGGATCAAAGCAGTATTCCACTCTAAGAGCAGTCCAAGTGTCCGAGAAACACCGAAACAACTTCTCCTTTTGCAAATGTGCCAACACCACCAAGTGTACAACACCATGTGCATGTGTGTTAGCATTTCCACAATCATTTTCAAAGGATTTTCTCTTGTTTTACCATGCCACTCGATCCTAACATATCACAAAGTTAGATCGCCAAGTGGCACTAGATGACCAATATGCAAACAAGTTTGCCCCTCTTGATAGTACGCCATCTATCCTAAATCCGGTCATAAACTTCTAAGCACCAATGACCGGCGAAATGAAATGCCCTATAGGTTATACCTTTGCCTTGGCGCATTTCCATTCCGCCCATCTCCAAGTGCCGATGCAATACATGCACCAACACGATCACCAAATGATATGATCCACTTCATATCATCACGCGACACTATTGGTCCATCGATCTTGACCTCACTTGCTCTTCACCGTCGCTGGCCGGGTCCGTCGGCACCAAGTCTTGCCCAAGCTTCACCGCCTCAAGGTCCATCGCTTCACTCAGCCGACTTGCCCTTTCACACTTGCAACCGGTCCATCAAGCCAAGCCTTGTCTTGATCTTCACCACCTTGGTCACATGACTCCATGTCATGTCTCATATGAAATAAAGCTCCTTCATTAAGTTATCACATGTGAACTAATCTCCTGGTGGTATTATCTCAATCACACATTATTAGTTCACCTAATGTTGTCACTCAATTATCAAAAACCACAAGGGACCTTTCAGATATATAGAGAAGATTCAGTTGAGAGCCAAAATTTTTTAATGAAAATTCAAAATCGTTCAACCGAGAATCAAAAGCTTCAGCTAAGGTTCAAATTCTTTTATGGGCACAGAGTCTGCCGGAATCGTGGGGCCTTGGACATCTTCGGCCGTGCTTTTTGGCCTCTTCTCAAATTTGGCAAAGAGTGTGGCCATGCCTATGCATTGTGCAGCTCAGATTTGGATCGGGTGGTACACAAGCTTTCTTGCCGAAGTTCGACTTCCCCGCAAATATCTTGGTATCCCACTATGAGTTCACAAACTAAGGGGATCTGACGAGCAGCCATTGGTCGACAAGAATAGAGCCCGAATTCCAGGTTGGAAGGGGAACCTCCTCAACTCGGCCAGGAGGACGGTGTTGGCTATGGCCACGCTTATCGAGGTAGCGGTGCACACCGCGATTGCTTGGTCTTTCATCTTGGGCCATGAAGATCATTGATAAACCGCAACGAAGTGTTCATATGGGCAGGTTCCGAGTCCGCGTAAGGAGGCCACCGCAAGGTTGCTTGGATCAACATGTGCAAGCCGAAGGACCTTGGTGGTCCGGGGATACATGACCCGAGAAGATCCGGTGGCACTACGCATAAGGTGGGTGTGGAAGGATCGCTTGAAGGTAGGAGGCTGGCCACCGAGCAGCCGGCTCGGCGCTTATTTCGCGGGTGCCGAAGTTTTTCGTTGGAGATGGAAAGAACACTTTCTTTTGGAAGGACCCGTGGCCGCAGGGAAGGACAGTTCAAAGTGTGGCGCCAAACCTGTTTCTCAGCCAAAGACAAGAAAAAATGGACGACAATGGCGATGCTTTGCCAAATGATGCTTGATTGGCGATATCACGAGGGCTCTCTCCTTGGTGATGATGGTTGAATTCGGCACCTGTGGTGACCTTCTTGACCTGGTTCACCTCTCACAGCCAGCCGACATCATATCCTAGCGTTCAAGGATCGCAGTGTACTCACCGCCTACGCCTATGGCGCCATGTTCATTGGCTCTACACGGATGCTTGGTGCCAAGGAGACGTGGGAAGATCTCCGCGCTTTCACGGGTCAAGTTCTTCTTCCGCTCGCTTTTGCATGATAGATGTTGGACAAAGGATAGGAGATTCGTGCACGCCTACGTGATTCTAATCTTCGCGGTCATGTGTGACCAAGAACCGGAGCCCTTGGATCACATCCTCCTTGGTTGCGCTTATAGCAGAGAAGTCTAGCATATCCGCTTGCTATGCTTGAACTTGCATAACCTCGGGTCATCATACAAAAGGTTTGGGCTATTGGATGGTGGCTACGATGAGGAAGCGAATGCCGAAGCCGCTACGACAAGGTTTCGACTCCCTATTTATGTTGGTTGGGTGAAGACCGTGGAAAGAACGAAATTCCGCAACTTTTTGGTGGCACCGCTAGAACGGCGACGGAGTTGGCTAATGACATCAAGGAGGAAGGCAACACCTGGTGTGCGGCGGGCTTCAAATTTACCGAGGCGCTTTTCGATCGCGTGGTGCGTTGAGTGCTGTGTTTTTTTCTATTCTTGTCGCACTAATCCGCAAAGATGTAATCTCCTTTGGTGTATCCTCGTAGACGGTAGGTGTGGCTGGTAACCTGGGTTACCTAGCTTGGTGTGAACTATCAAGGTGACTTTATTTCGTGTTTATCTTGCTTATTGCTTAATGAAAAACACGCCGAAGGGTGTGATCTCAAAAAAAAAAAGATTCAAATTCTTTTTGTGTTTGAGATCATGGGCTTTCCAAAATTTCACCTAAAACCTTCAATCCAAAGAATTCCCCTAAAAAAGAGTCCAAAGAACTCCCAAAGCGAATTTGGAAGTCAACCGACGCCACTATAAAAAGAGAAAAAAAAAATCTTCAACCCAGCTCACCAAAGCAGAAAAAACCCAATCGCCGGCCCCGCCGGGCGGCGCGCCTTCCCGTTCCCGATTCCCCATCGGCGCCGGGCGCTCCGCCATGGAGACAGTCGCCGTAAGCAAGCTGGAGGAGAAGTCCGAAGACGAGGAAGACCGCGATCAGCCGCCTCCCGATGGCGCCCCTCGGGCGACATCGCCACGCCCTCCCCACCATCGACGCGCCCGCACGCAGGTGCTTTCCTCCCGGTGGCGCCACATCCGGCGCCCGCCTCTCAACCTCGACCTCGCCGAAGTTCATCTCCCACAAGGACAGCATGTGCGAAGCGCTGCTCGATCACGTGGATCCTCTCCTCGCGCACCAGGGCCTGATCACGTGGATCCTTGTTAGCAACCCGATTACACCACTCCAATATATTACTGATAATCAGTTCGATACAATCTGAGGAAGGAATTTGGGGAGGTAGCAAGCACGAGATTGAGGAACTAGACTAGAAGGGGTACATCTCAGGGGAAGATGAACAGCAGCAGCAAGGGAATCCGGGTAGCAGAGAGAGGATTGCTTGGGGAGGAAGATGAACAGTAGAAAGGAATGGGGATTCTGTTAATTTCTTCGATGCCTTGTCTCCGCCTCCGATTTCCCTTTTGTAGCTTGAGCCCCCACTTGACAGCCTTGCCTGGGCCTACATGTCCGTTATCTTGGCCCACATGTCAGCCGGTGCTAACATTCCCCTCCCCTTGAATTGCGACTTGCCCTCAAGTCGCAGTATTGTTCCTTGACGAGTTTGCATCTGCCACACCACGCTGTCGCTGCCATGCAGAATAGACGAGGAAGAGCTTGCTGGAGGTGATGTAGAAGCCTGCAAAGCGGAGCACTTGTAGCGTTGCACAGCGAGGATGGTCAACATATTCCCCATGCAGGTTTCGGTCTTGCAGCTGTACAGCCATCGGCTTGGCTTGACGAACAGATTGCTGAACCCACACTGAACTGCATGCCCCAATAGATCACAGAACTGCACATGTGGTGGTGGCCATGGTTGCTGCTCAAGCCAATCAGATGAAGGAAACTGTCCCAATTGTGCCACATCCACCATAGAGATACTGCAGCTGCACTCAACTGAGAACAAGGTGCCCCAGTGAAATGCCAACCAGGGAGGCTTTGGCAGGATTGCATTGGCCATGATCGGTGATTTAATCCACTGCACCAAAGCTGCATAACAATAAAAAGATGGCCAAGGTGTTGATCTGAGTTTGACTCCCACACTCTGGATTGCAATCTGCACAAAGAATGATCGAGGTGGAGGCCATGGTGACCACAAGCCCACATCAGATTCCAACATCACCGATCCCGACTCAGCCATTTCCTGATATCTCTGTAACACCGCATCACAAGACACATCCTCATTCAGCATTTGGAACTTGAATCCTTTTCCTCGACTTCGCAGGGGAATGATAGTCACATAAGCTGAGCAATGAACACTATCCCAACAGCTCACATAATGGAAAATTGGCAACTGCAATTTGCTCACTGAACAGCTAAGCATGCAATTTGCAGAAAGTTGAAACCATATCCATATGCTAAGGGGTGGTGGCCATGGACGCTTGTCAAATTTCTTCAGAGAGGAAGGCCATAGAATCACAGACATGTGGTTGACCTAATTGCCAGACACCTTCGAGGCCTCATGATTTTCTTGTGTACGAGACAACAGAAGACCACCAAGGGATTGGGCAGGGTTAGCTTGGTGATGTACCTGTGCTCGAAGCTCATGTAAAACCTTGGAGTACTTCTCAGTTGCAGAGCAGCTTGTTGACGGGGTGAACAAGGTGGTGAATCCACTTGGGCAATGTGTCGAACACCTGGTTGACGCAGCAGCAACGTCGGTGCCTAGCGACACGAGCACCATGTCGATCTGGTGGAGGCCAATGTCGACGCCTGTGCATGAGGACACCAACCCCACAACGCTGTCATGGATGGCAGGCGGAGGGAGCGCTCGTCGCGACGCCGACGACGGAAGGAGCCACGACCTCGACTGACGACCCCGCTTCGCCAGCCTGCGGCTGCAGCAGCGCAATGAAGATGTCGGCGGCTGGAGCTGTGACCGAGGCGGTGGCCGGGCGCAGGCGTGACCGAGGCGCACGCCTCGCAGGCCCACGGCAGTGCGCGCCACGGAGTCGCCGAGGTTGGTGACGATGGGGCAGCCGTGGATGTCGCGGAGTGCCGCGGCACGCGCCGACGTTGGCGGAGGTGCGCGTACATCGATGGCGCATAACGCCGGTCGCGGCAGCAGCGCGCGGCGGCCGATGTCGGCGGAAGTCAGCGAACCAGAGTCGCGGAAGACGTCGCCTTCGCCGGCCAGCTGATCTCGACGGACACGGCGGTGGTGAGGAAGTCGAGCAGCGCCTTATTAGCCCACTCCCCGAACTGCTGCAGCCCGCGCGGAGGGCGTCACCGGCCGGGATCCCGGCGGGTGCGCTGTCGGGACGCAATCGCGCGCCGTCGGGCATAATCACGGGGAGAACGGTGTAAACGAGACGCCAGGGGCTGGCGCCATACGAGACGCTGGAAAGGGCGCCCCTCCGCCCGGAGGTGCACGACGCGATCGCGAAGTCCGTGGCGAAAGCCCGGACAGAAGCTCCCTGCGGCGCGGGACGAACCGACCGCGGCTGCCGGCCCGATGTGGGCGCCGAGGCTTCGCCCTTGATCGTGAGCGCGCGCGAGGAAACTCGCCGCGGTGGTCGCCGGCGGCCCGGGCGCCCACGGCCGACCATGCCAGTCTTGACGGCTCGTCAGAGTGAGCTTCCCTCACGGTGGAGCGGCGACGAGCTCGTATCGCTGCGGGTATCCGCCGGAAGCCGTCGATGTCGGAGATCGCGCCCGCGGGGATGACGATCCGGAAGATGGGGTCGGGGAGGACCAAAGAAAGCCAGGGGGCGCCTTGAGAGCGGCCTCCCCCCAGCCGGATGCGACCGCGCCCGTCGCGCGACATCCTTGACGGGAGGGCGGAGATTGCGATGTCGGAGGACGTCGAGGGAGGAGGTCGGGCGGTCGTGGAGCGACGGCCCTCGGCGTGGCGTGCGAGCTGCCGCTTCTCCTCGTTGCACGCCGCGTCGAGGTACTCGGGCCCGGCCTCCTCTGGCGTGATCGTCTCATCGTGGATCTGGTCAGGTGGAGGTGGCTTGGCGCATGGGAGCGGGCTCGGGCGAAGGAGGGTGGGTAGCGCGATAGGGGCGGCGCACGGAGTCGGGTGGTGGTGGTGTTCGCACATTACGCCCCACCGCGCAAGGCGTGCGTCCCCACTTCGATCGCACTTGTCGAAGAGCTTGTTGATTTCGTCGGCCGAGGGGATCTGGTAAGAAGGAGAGAGCACGGCATGGGGGATCCATGGTGGTAGGATTCCGAGAATCGCTGGCTCGTACACCACTTGTTAGCAAACCCGATTACACCACTCCAATATATTACGATAATCAGTTCGATACAATCTGAGGAAGGAATTTGGGAGGTAGCAAGCACGAGATTGAGGAACTAGACTAGAAGGGGGTACATCTCAGGGGAAGATGAACAGCAGCAGCAAGGGAATCCGGGTAGCAGAGAGAGAGGATTGCTTGGGGAGGAAGATGAACAGTAGAAAGGAATGGGGATTCTGTTAATTTCTTCGATGCCTTGTCTCCGCCTCCGATTTCCCTTTTGTAGCTTGAGCCCCCACTTGACAGCCTTGCCTGGGCCTACATGTCAGTTATCTTGGCCCACATGTCAGCCGGTGCTAACAATCCTCTCCGCGCACCAGGGCCCCGGCCGCCGCTTCTGCACCGAATTGTACTCCCTCGATCTACACGGCCGCCGCCCCGCCGCCGTCCTCGATGGCTGGCTCCGGTCCCCGCCCTCGACAACCTCGAGGAGCTCGAGTTCAACTACGGATACAGGAATCCGCGCGGATTCCATCCCCGCCACCGCCGCCGCAGCTCCCGGCATCGGTGCAACGCTTCTCTTCGACTCTTCTCGTCGCCAAGTTCGCCGGCTGCGGCTTCCCTGAGGGAAACACCGGCGCTCTTCACCTGCCGGTTCTCAAGCAGCTGAGCCTTGTGCACGCAGTATTCTCGGAGAGCTCTCTGCAGGCCTTGCTCGCCGGCTGCCCTGCCCTGCAGAGCTTGCTGCTGTCTTACAACAGTGGCTACTCTCGACTCCGAATCGTGTCTCGCACTCTTTTAAGCATTGGTGTTTTCCCGGGCTCACCTGATGAAAGATTGCGACATCTCATCCTGGAGGACACCCCCTGTCTAGAAAGGTTGCTGATTTTCCCTTATGCATCTGGGTATGTCAAGGTAATGGACATCTCGGTTGTTTCAGCTCCAAAATTGAAAATTTTGGGGCCACTCTCTGATGACCTCTCCACGGTTGAGTTTGGTACCACAGTTTTCAAGGTATATCAGCTACCTTCTCACTTTCACATTCATGAGGAATGCCAAAACCCCTTACTGATCTTGGTGTTATCTGTGTGCTTAACTCAGGGACCGGGCCTTGTTAGCTTCATGACGGTGGCATCCAGTGTGAAGATTTTAGCTTTAGTGTATAAAAAAGGTTAATCTGGATGTCGTTATTAACTTTATGAAATGCTTTCCCTGCTTGGAGAAGTTGTACATCAAGGTAACTAAACCTACCTCACAATTGGGTGTTGTGTTAATTCATTTTTGTCACTTGCAATCGCATCCATACTTGTACTAAAGCTACCATGTTTAATTATGTTCATTCCTTTTCCAGACGGTATTGGCGGGGTGCAAAAATGGGTGGAGCCGTGAATACCAGGATTTTGTCAGGATCCATGATATTCGCCTGAAGAAAATTGTGTTGTTAGAGTATCAAGGCAACAAGTCCCATGTTAACTTTGCCAAGTTCTTTGTACTGAATGCAAAAGTGCTAGAGTCAATGGTTCTTGAGTTAGGAAAAGGAATAATGCTTAGCAATGAGTGGATTGAGAAAACAGCATGAGCGTCTACATACAAAAAAATAAGGCTTCTAGTGCTGCACAGTTTGATTTTGTGAATCGTGAAGCTCATTCTGACCATGTGGATGAAGCACAAGCACATGATTTGTCTACAGACGATCCCTTTGTAGGGTTTTCGTGCCTGGTCACCATTTTGATGGAACTTGATTAGTCACTTGTTTGCAGCATTTTGATATTTGGAGTCTCTGTTCCTAGAATATATAAATATATATTTTAAGACCAAACTGTTGAGGGTCTGTTCTTAGAATATTACAATTTGTTAACAAACTATATGATATATTGAGCTACTTGGGGGCGTCCATTTGTGATTTCTCCACATGGTTATTATTGTAGTTTTGCACATATCACACATACATCAAGCATGCTGCTTTCTAATCCCTTCCAGCATCCATGCAAAAATAAACCTCTCTGGCGAGAACATGAGGATCGATATATACTATATGTTGTGTATTCATATTTCACAAATATAAGCTGCTCATCATGTGAGTACTTCCTGATTAAGTGGAAACCTTTTGGGAGTACTAGTAGTGGCAATGGACTAATATGGTAAGTGTGCTGGTTTTAGGGTTTCTGGCTTCTGTTGTGGCCATTTGTTCTCCTAATTAAATTGTTTGCTTATCATCGGCGTCGTCGAGTTCTATTGGGCTTTCTGTTTTTAAGGACGTGCAAAGCACGTTTTCATTAAGGAGAGAAAGTTGCATAGTACAAAGTTTGGACCAGACACATAAAAACAAAGCGACCAGAGAACAGATCATCAAACAAAGAGAGAAAAGAAGCACAACACAACACAGCACCGCTCCTACTCCCTCCAACTCAAAAAAGGATGTTGGACTTGGCTGTAACCTGGCACCCCTCCGATACTCTAATTTACCAAGAAAACTCTGGAATGAAAGAATGAACATATGATAAATAGAAACACAGCAGTATTAGTTTATTAGTTGGTTCAACATCTTGTGCTGTGAGGATGCGTAATTCTCCCTGGAATGTTTATTATATCGATAGAAACACTGACTTGTTAATCTTCTCCAGACTATTATCTTCAAATACTTTGGTACTCAGCGGTGCCCTCTTTACCAATTCATCATACCGGATATTAATTTGTTTTTAATCTTCTCACATCAATCTGCATAATATGAAATCATCTTCTCAAAATAAAATGTTTTAATTACATGGTATGCTCAATTGATCTGAATTGTTTTATATATGTGGATTATTCTGGGTTATCTGGTGTACGTATGGTAGAGAAAAAGCTGGACTAAGCAGAGTACTAGCCGGAAGAGACTTCGTCCCTGGGCCCACTGGCAGGGACCCACCTCAGCCTGGCTACGTTGAATAGAAATCGATCCCTTGCTTCCTTCCTTCCTTCCTCCTGTATTTTCGATATTCACGGCACGCACGTTCCAACCAAAAACGCTCGATCGGCGCCGCCGCCAAGCAGGAGGGAAGATGGCGCCGCCGACGGAGCTGCCGGACGGTCTCACCGAGGAGATCTTCTTCCGCATCCACCCGGCCGACGCCACCACCATCGTCCGCGCCGCCCTCGCCTGCAAGCGCTGGTGCCGCCTCATCGCGGACCCCGGCTTCCACCGCCGGCTCCGCCAGCACCACCGCGCGCGTGCCCCACATGCTCGGCTTCTCCAGCATCATCGGCCATTACCGCGACACCTGCTACATGAATAGAGCGCCCGACACCGTCGCCCGCTTCGTCCGCACCTCCTCCTGCCTGAAGCACGTCGCCATGGAGAGGTCGCGCGTGGTCGACACCCGCCACGGCCGCGTCCTGCTCCTCCGGCCGGAAGGCGACCGTGGGTACGGTTGCTTGTCCGTCTGGGACCCCATCACGAACGAGGAGCGTACGCTGCCATGCGCGACGCTGCGCAGCAATGGGCACAGCTGGAACGCGGCCGTGTTGTGCACCGCCGCCGGCTGCGACCATCTGACTGCCACGGCAAGCCCTTCGCCGTGGTAGTGGTCGCGACCAGCAAAACTCTTTTTGCGGCACATTAGCCACCACGGAATTCTTTTTTCTCAACATATCAGTCTACTCATCGGAGGCTGGTACCTGGAGGGAACACGAGATGGATATTTCCCATCGACAACACGAGGTGGCGTTGGCGCTGGAGCCCAGCGCCCTCGTGGGGAATGCGCTCTACTTCTTGCTTCGGGACAAGACTGAAATCCTCGAGTACAGTATCCGCACAGGGAGATGCGTGTGAGTGTGATTCCCCTGCCATCTGCTTGCTCTTTAGGGCAGCGTGTTTTGCTCATGGCTGTGGAGGACGGTGGATTGGGGTTCGCTACCGTGCTCGAGTCCAAACTCTACCTGTGCTCGATGACAGAGGGGGTGGCTCTGAAAAAGAGATAGGATGGGAACCAAGGAGAATCATCGACCTCAAGACGCTGCTCCCTGCCGGTGCCGTCGAAACCTCGCCTGATGTGGTTGGCTATGCATATGGTGTTGGTTACATTTTTGTGAAGACAGATTGCGGACACTTCAGAATTGATCTGAAGTCCGGTTGGGTCAAGAAGGTGCCCTCGATCTCGGGTGGCTCCACCATTTTCCCCCACATGAGCTTCCACACCCCAGGTACTAGCCTCACATGCCATGTCTATTGTTAATCCATTTGATACAGCTGTGTGCTTATTTCTGATAAAGAGCAATGAGTTTATGAAACCAGGAATTTCACTGACATTGATATGGACAACTCTTCATATTGCTCAGATATGTCTAAGAATTTATTCATCTCTTTCAACTGTTATTATGGACGGACGGTGTGATCTTCATAACTGATCGGTCATTACTTAAATGTGTTTCCACTCAATATATCAGCCTCTTAAACCTTTACATTATTCCTTCTCTATGACATATCATTGTCACTTAACAAAATAAAAATATGGATGAGTTTATTTAACCAAAACGAAGAGGTTTAATGACCAGGTGTCGATTTTACCCACTAAGGTACCCAGCAGGACAGATCTTTTCTTTTCCTTTTTAGAGCTATAACCTACTTGTTCTTCTACACTTCATGTATTAGTATCCATGATCTTTCACTGTCGCTTGATAAGTAAACAGATAGAGGTGTTTTTCTTTCTTGAGTTTAGCCCAAATTCTCTTATTGATCATGCGTGACTCTTGCCTGACAGAGCTGTCGATAATAAATTAGTGTTGCTTGCCGATTTTATAATCCAATAAGTCATTTGTTTCATATCTGCTATTCGTCTAAATATTCATTGGGGGAAATTGTTTCTCAAACAAGCTGATGCCATTTTCAACATTTGTGTACTTCTACAGCATTGGGAGCAGTAGCAGCCTCTACAGATGAGGGACCAAGCATGGGTGCTTCAAATGCATGAAGAGCTTAAGGTTCTGATCTATGTGTTTCTCCGTTGAGCGGAAATTAGGTTGTGGTAATTGTAAGTCCGTAACTAGTATATAAGCTTTACATTGGGATAATTATTTTACATTATTAAAGATAGTTCTAGTATTATTTTGTTGCGATGTAAGGGTTTTGATATATTTGTGCAATTGGAGAGTTAAGGGCGTGTTTTGTAGAGCCCCAGCTCTGAAAAATAGCTTTGAGCTGCAGATCCGCGCTGCTCTCCACCGCGGACTAGCTCCACCGCGGATCTCGAGATCCTAAAAAGTGTTTGGTACAACTCGATTTGCCACCATCCCTATGACATATAGGGCCCGCTGTCAAAAAATTCCTCATCTTTCTCAGACGGACGGAAGGCGCCGATGGAAACTCGCTTTTGATCCCGACCGACAGCTGCCCCTCGCCCACACGCACCCGGCCACGCGACCCGACCGTGGCCATCGCAACCCGGCCCCTCCCCAAGACGCACGGCAAACGCTGTGGACGACGGACCGCCTGCGGTGTCGATGCCGACCACCTCATCGCCATCGAAAGGCAGCGTGGTGGCGGCTGGCGGCGCCGCTGCGGCACCGCCCGCGGGCGCGGCGTCATGGTCGGGCGGCGCTGTTTGAGAGCGCCACGGAGAGGCAGGTGGCTCGATTCATGCTACCCACAACTAACGGCAAAGGTGCTAGCCGCCGGATGCAAAACGACGAATAACGAAGCCCGGGTGGCAAAGAAGAAGCCGACGATAGTGATCCGCCGGGGCCGGGTCTGGGTGGCGGCGCGACGCCACCGCTAAAGCGAGAAAGTTCGCGCCGGCGGCGTGGGGTGGCGTGGCACTCGCCAAGCGAAGCGATGCGCGCCGGGCGTATTGGGCGAGGGATGCGCGCGCCGGGCGTTCATCGGGCGTGGAGGGATGCGCGACGCCGGGGTGGCCGGGGTGGTCGCTTGCCGAGGAAGGTGCGGCGCCAGGGTCGGAAGGGCACAAGCGCCGGGCGGCGGAGGCGTGGGCGCCGCCGGATGGAGGTGCGGGGGCGGCGCAGAGAAAAGCCGCGCGAGAGAAGAAGGAAAGAAATAAAAATGAACCGTCATTTTCCACTAATCGGGCAAGCAGGGTAATTTCTTCTCAACTCCACTGGGGCCTGATTTCGTGGAGCACCCCCTTGAGGTACTCCACAAAAATCCATGGATTTGGGGCCCGCTCCACAATTTTTTGGAGCAGATCCTGGGTGGAGTTGCCGGAGCCGGAAGTGTTTGGCTAGAAAAATCTGGAGCGTAGCCGGTTTTTGGATCTAGAGTCGCGTGGAGTCGCGCAAACACGCCCCTAAATCTGCAGCCAGCCCACTCACGTTAGCAAAGGGCGGCGGCAACAACGTAACCTCATGAAATTGGGCCCGCCGTGACATGCGCTGAGGGTGGAGAAGACGACCGCAGCCGCTGGACCCTCGGGAGGCGTGTGGCGATGGTGGCCTTGAAGTGGGCATCGTGGGAAGCCGCTCGCTGAGGAGGCCCTTGACCTCTACCCCGACGTTGAAGTGGGGCCCGTGGCTTTCGGCTAGCGTTAGTTTCCTCCCCTCCTCTTCCCCTCTCCTCCGCAAGCACCGATACAGGATGGACGAGAGGAGGACACCGGCACGTGTGGAGGAGAGGACGCCGATCGTGAGCAGCCATCAAACCCTAGCTACTCCCTCTCCCCGCCATGACCCGCGAAGTTCATCCTCCGTGAGAGAGGAATGAGCGAGAGATAGATAATTAGATATATATAGAGAGAGTGAGTGATAGGGAAGAGAGAGAAATCAAAGTTATACACCCATAACCCATGGCGGCCAAGTAATTGTGAGGAAAAATTGCCCCTCACAACCCTTGTCTGTGTTTCTTATCCCACCGGCTAGTGAAATCGTGGATTGCGCGTCGGTCCTCGGATGGTAGTGCGAAAGGACACAGGGGTTTATACTAGTTCAAAGCCACCCAGAGGTGTAAGACCATACGCCTAGTTCGAGCTGCTCATGTTATTTGCACTATTTGTAGTTGTGGGTGGGGGGTACAAATGGCGAGAGAGGGAGGAGCCCCAAGTCTCCGGTGTTCAAACGATCCTAGACTGGCCGGAGGAGGAAGAACGAGAGGGAGAAGCGCTCCTAGAGCAAGAAGGAAAAAAAAGAATCATCCTGCCTCGTGGGGCTGCCTTCCCTTTATAGGCCAAGGGAAGCTTACAGGCCAAGAAAATGAGAGAGGGAGAGTACTCGTAAAAAGAAAAGATAAAGCTCCGGCCCCCGCCATGGGCCCCTGCTGTCCCCGTCATGGGCCCCGCTGTCCTGGGGACTGTAGCCATGCTGCTGCCGTGTGGTGTCGTGGAGTACACCCTCCGTCCCACGATAAAAAAGTCTATGTTTGACTTCTACAATTCTTGTTTGACCATTCGCCTTATTCAAAAAAGTTTTTAAAAATTAGTTATTTTGTTATGATTTATTTTATTGTTAGATATACTTTTATAATCATTTATGTATTTTATTATTTGTATAAAAAAATTAGATAAAACGAATAGTCAAATAAGGATTGTAAAACTCAAAACGGACTTTTATTTGTGGGACGGATCACTGCGGGGACGGAACTTATTCGGGTGCAGCGGAGCGCTCCCATCCTGTCGGGCGAAGTGGAGGCCCCTGACTCTTGATCCGGTAGTCGGTCGCACTCTCAATAGATGAGCATGCGCTGGCACCCAGTGAGCTGCATGCGGGTCAGTTCAAGCGAAGCCTCGCATCCTGTTTGCCGGGTTCGATGGATCAGCTGGTGATCGACTTCATGTTCTTGGTGGTGAGATCATCTAGTTACCGGGCCCGCTCGTCGCATCTAGCGGCTCGTCGCCTTTCCGTCGAAGGAAAACCATGATCTTACTTTCCACTAAGACTTCGAACGCAGTTCGACGCCGTCCGCCCGGTACTGGCCGCTGGGCCCATCCTTCGCCGCCCCTCGCCGACGGAGTGCCCCGAGCGCTGTCGAACCCTTCGACGGGCCAGCCTTCAACTCCCCGGCGCAACGGGCCGCGGACACCTACCACGTCAACTGTCGAGGTCGCTTCATCGCGGCGCCCAGCCCCCGAGCGTAAGGGGGCGCATTGGGTCGTCTGTGCACGCGGCGCCAGCCCCCGAGCGCAGAGCCGCGAGAGGCCATTAGGGCCATCGGTAGCACGTCGCCAGGTCATCGCAGAACTCAGCCCCCGAGCGTGAGGGCCGAGTAGTCACTGCCGTTCTGGCGGAGTAAATCGTCAGTGTGAGTTCTGAAAGTACTCGGCTAGCGATCCTCGTGGAGCGTCGTGCCAGCCCGAGTACTGCGAAGTACTCGGTCGGAGGCGGCAAGCTCAGGGATCCCAAGACTTGTTCCTGAAAAGAAACACAGAGTGTGGTGCAACAAATACTAATTCTGAAGAAAAAGCATTTGACGATGTATGATAGAAATTCTAATTCGAGCTCTTTTAAGTCTGTTAATTTCCTCGGGTAGTTATCCTGTTACATCTAAGCACCTAGTCCCGCTGACCACTGCTCACGGAGAGTACGGCCTACCGCAGACTACATTGCTCAGCGGGGAGGCTTAGGTGTAGGCGGCACGCGGGACAAGGTTTCACGGACTAAAGTGTACGCTCCCCGAGTACTTTAGCCACTTGTGCAAGAGAGGAAACAGAAGATAACTGGTGAAGAAAGAGTGCGCCCGTTGGCCGTTGCCCGACTGCTTGTGTAACGGTCGGGCTGTATGAGCAACCGGGAACATGCCAATGGTAGCCGACGATAACCCGGAGATATATGCATGCTGAGATATGTAGTAATCGGAAAAATAAACGTACGGTAGTATTAAAATGGGACTTAGCTTGATTTGTGTTCAGGTCAGAGGAGCCGGCGTGTCGCCCCTCAGGCCTGGGCTGATAATTAAGCCTCCGAGTTTCATGTTGCCCGTTATGGCCGATCGAGCGGGCTATTGCCGACGAGATCGGTGCCAGCGGGGCGTTGTTGCGAATCACGAGGAATTTGGTTTCTTCGAGGGATAGTTAGTTTTAAAACGCTGGGCAGTATGCCCAAAAAATCATAATCGCGAATAAATTTGAAGCCGCTTATCGCCTTAGTTGAAAAGGCTTCCAGCTTATGTATTTACGAAAAAAGAATTATCGCCGGCCAACCCTTTCTTAACGTCAAGGTGGCAGAGTTCGAGCTCGTAAGCGGAAGAGATCGGTCGTGCTGGTGAGCAAAGGCACCGTAGCCGCTGGGGCGTGGGTTTCTTGCAGTCCGACCAGTTGGACCTGACCCATTTCGTCGCAACTCGACTTCCGAACGAAGGGGCCGGTCGGAAAGGTTTTCGCAAGACCGGTGTTGCCCGACCCTTTTTCTCGTGTTGAGGGGGCGGAAATAGAGTCAGTCTGTGAAGGAAAGAAATCGATCGCACTGGTGAGCGAGGGAGCCACTAGTTTTACTATCTTCAACCAAGTAATATAATCCTAGACAGCTAAGAAAGAAATAAACACAAAGAGAAACTGAATCCAAACCTCAGCAGGGCTACTGAAACAATCTCCCCATCCTTCTCGAGAACAATGGTGTAGAACCCTTCATAGGTTATTAGCTGTTTAAATTCAAACCTGTTCAAGCACGAAACATCTTCTATATAAGTGGCAGAATTAACACTCTAATAACTGAATGACATAGATCTCATTGTCAGTAAAAAATGTGGACACCACACTCTGACTCAAAAGACTTACCCAAGGCTGTACAAAGCTTTGTGGAGCATGCCAATCTTGGTCTTCAGTCCATCACCAGGTTGAAGCACTCATTGAGCACACCGTGCGACAATCGAAGCTTCACATTACGTTCCAGAAGCCATTTCCTGGGAACTAGCTGGTTTGTCTTTTTGAATCCTCAGCAGCCCCACGAGAAACCATCTTCAGTATGGTTCGTTACACCTATCACTTTAGATAGCCGAGCAGAGAGCTGAAACATCCATCCATCCAAAGAGAAAAAGGCAGTCTGTCAATTTATATAACAAGAACAAAAACAAATACAATGGGGGGAATAATTGCTGATCAACAAGTTCATTTCACCTTCTTGCAGGTTTCACTGTAGTACATACCGATGTCTCGCACGTTGTCCATCAATGGACGACAACTCACATGATCTGCACCGTTAGTTTACCTCTTTTTGTTTCGCTTCAGAAGACAGTGACTCGGCGAGTGAGACGCGTACATGTGCAACAATACTGCCGGCATGTGGACAGCTCCTGATCGTCGTTTGACATGCAGAGTGTGCACCGGGCGGTATAGTGGCACGACCAAGAGCCCTCTAGAGCCTGAAAAATGGTTCGAGCGTTTTCTTATTATTTCCAGGCAAACAGAGTGTTGTTACACACAGAGACACATAGAACAGAGTATGTACTGACCTTGATGGCGAGGCACTCCGAGTGGAATGTGGAGGTGCAGGAGTTCCAGCAGAGGAGCTCGCCGCCGTTGGCACAGCCGCATAGATGGCGCAGGCGTCGTCGCTGGAGTCTTTCTATAGGTGGAACTGGCGGAGCCGGCAATGCCGAGGTGCACGAGGTGCCACCGGGGGCTCGAACAGCGCCGAAGACCAATCACCAGGCCGGGTGTCCGCGATGAGGCGTCACCATGGCAGTTTCCTCCTGCAACCGAGCCCGCGAACAAGCAGTATCCAGTTTTTGGGGACTCATAACCAGCACTACAGACTTAATATCAGGATGCAATCCATCTATGAATCGCATGGTGAAGAACATAGGATCGGTGTAGGCTGAGTAAGCGTTCATATGATCAACTAGTTCAGAGAACCGAGCAATGTAAGCATCTACGTAAGACGCTTTGGCGAACATGGAATAGCTGCCGCATCAGATATTCCTTCCGATTGCATCAAATATGTCATGTAGAAGCTGGCAGAAAGTGGTCCAATTGAGGAATGGATTTTGAGGAATGATAGACCGGAACCACAAGGTCGCTTGGGCCATCCATATGCATTTCAACGACAGAGAGCCACAATTGTTGTGTGACCCCATACATGGTGAAATACTTCTCACTACGAGAGCGCCATAGGCGTGGATTATCACCGTTGAAACGGGGAAAATCGAGTTTAGGCATGCGGCGGGCGGCAACAGGATTTGCGGTGGTCAAGAACGATGGATCAGGGTGCGGCTTTGGTGGACGAGGGTGGATTTGTGGGAAGTTTGGGCGCATAGGGGATGGGATAGGTAGGGATGTTGGAATATGTGGCATGGTGTAAAGCGACTGGAGCGGTGGAGGATGAATGGGAGGGCGAGGAAACGGTGAACGCGGAGGAGGATCTGGAGGCTTACCAGATGCTAGGACATGGAGCATGGTCGTGACCGAACCAAGGCCACCGCCCCGCTGTAAATCGATGGAGCGCAGCGTCCCGCTAGGCCCGCCGGATGTTGAATCCGCAGTGGCGCTGCGGCGGACGCCGGCGAAGGGGGACCCCATGATGCCGGGGAAGCGCTCGCGCATTTTGTCAAACACCGCTACGATCCTGCCGCCGAAGCTTCTTCACCGTCAACCTGAGGTCGTTGAGGACTCCCTCGGTCTCTGGGCGCCATGACGAGATGTCAGTGACAGTGGCCTCGAGCGCCTTCACCTGATCATCCCGCGGTGAACGAATCTGCTCCAGGTGCATGGACTCGAGCTCGGTGACGCGCCGTTGCGGCGAGGGGTCGATGGCGGCGAACGGGCTTCGGTGAGCGAGATGCGCTGGTCGACAAACGCAAAGATGGGTGGTCTCCGCGACGGCGAGCTTTCGAGATGCGCCATTCCCACTTGGTGTTGAGGTCGATGGACCCGGTCCGCATCTCTTCCTTGGCGCTACGGATCTCATCGAGCAACAGCTTCTGCAACGACTCCATGGCGCCGCGCGATTTGCTTAGGCGGGTATAGTGGTGGTGGTCAGGGGAAAGGGCTAGAATCGTAGGCTATCTGATACCAATTGTGCGGTGGGGAAGCTTGGGGGAGAAGAAGAAGAACAGGGATAGTTCGGATAGATTCTATTCGAAGGAATTTGAAAATGCAATTACAATTTATTCGTCTCGTTTCCTCTCTTCTCTCTTTTCTTATACTCTCTAAGTCATCCACACTGGGCCTTGATAAGGAGTACTGGGCTGGCGACGTCTCGTGGGCCTGGATGAAGCAGCTTCTTCTGTCATGGCCACGGACGAGCCAGATGACGACGCTGAGGCGATGCTGTCTTGAGGAGCTCCTGGTTCAGTGCTGACACTGCTCTGCGGTTCTGTTCGTGTGTAGACTGAAGCGAGAGCGGGGAAGTGGAGGAGTGGGCACCGCGTTGGGAACGGGGGCAGTTCTCGTGTATAGCGAGGCCGAGCGTGAGGAGGGGCGCTCCCACGACGTGGCGGGGCGTGGGCGCTGCGGCGGTTGCCCTGACCGCGAGCGACACGGGCAAGAGGAGGAAGGAGGCAGCGGTTGCCACTTCAGGCTAGATGGGCCGACCCAGGAGAAAAGGGGAGAAGCAATGCGGCCCACAAGGAAGAGAAGGGAGAGGACGAAGGCAGGCTGGTTGGGCTGTTTGGGCCAAAATGAGAGAAGGGAGGGAGAGAGGAAAAGAAAAGTCTTTTGTTTTCAGAATTTGCAATCCAATTCAAATTGAATTTTGAATCCATTTTCAAGTTGGTCAAAACAATCATAAAATATAATAAAGTGCAGCACCATGGATGCAACAACATGTGTCTAACTTATATTTGATTTTTATTTTCACAAAAAAATATTACTTTTCCTAATATTTGAATGCACACTCAAATGCATAATTAAATCCAATTTATCTATTATAAAAAGCAATGCAAAATTTAGAGTGTTACAGCATTTATGTACCTTTTCAATTTATCTGTTTCAGGTAAAGATAAGACCTAAGTTTTTGGCCACTAAGACCTAAGTTTTTTATTATTCTACGTTTTAGAATCCTATGTTTTTCAACGTCCGCTTGATAATGTTTTTTTTTGGCATTCTTACATTTCAAATAGTCTAGAAGTTCAAAAGCTTAACTCTATCCAAGCCTCTTAAGCTCATTTTTTTGCCTAACGATTTTTACTTTGAAAAACAGACGCAACAATCATTTGTCCAAGTTAATGATGTTTGATTTAGGAATACAAAACTAGATATATGCGAGCATTACTCTATATATAACATCATGAAAGAATCAATATATATATATGGCTTAATTATATGGATGAAAAACAAGAAGTTTTTTTCAAAAAAGTTATTTAGATGACTGAACACGCTGATCTATGGATGGGATACAAACCAAACTCGATCTTAACTCTTCCTAATGTAAGGTCACTTCGAAAAAAGAGAGGTCATCATTTCACCATCCGCAACTTTTTGCCGATCGACCAAGATGCCAAAACTGAAAACGCTAGCTCTTCTCCCTGGCCTCTGTCTCCCTTCCCCTGTGGCAATTCCTCTCCTCGCCGGCGTGCTCGGCAGCCCCTCCGCTGCTCCGACACTCAGTCTCTTCACTCCACAACAAGGCCGGCAAGCAAAGGTCAGAGCTCCAAGGCCACCCAACTGGAGCAGCTAGCGTTCTGCAACTCTAGACGGATCGACGGCTAGGAATAACCATGTCTTATTCCTGTTTGTTTGTTTTTACCAGCACTGCAGCGGCAGTACGTGCCTATGGCGGCTCTGGTGGTGAAGGTGGAGCGCGCACGCCGGTGGTGGCGGGCAGAGCTGGTTGCCGGCGGCCTGCTGCTGCTGTTGGGCTCGATCGAGCCGTCGTCCTCCCCGCGGCGGCTGGGAACCGCCCTTCCCCGCCGGGCGGTTCCCGCCTTGTTTCGAAGATGAAAGTACGAACCCGGCCGCACAATCTTTTCCTATACATACTACTGAAAGCGTGGCAAGCTTGACTACCAAGAATTTCAGAAGAAAGAAGTGACACTATCTATGTGCAGTGGCGGCGCTGCTGGGCATCAAGGCCGAGCTGAGTGACCCCAACGACGTCCTTCATGGCTGGTCCTTGAACAGCGACGCCTGCCCCTGCTACTGGGACTGGGAGGGCGTGCGTACCGATGAAAACTACCACGTCACCAACCTGTACGTGCATGATTGATGGTCTTTTTTTCCTTGGCTGGCTGCGCCCTGATATGGATTATATCTGTGTCTACAGAGATCTAGCCAACCGAGGCTTGTCCGGGACATTGTCGCCCAGGATCGGTGACATCGGCAGCCTTAGGAACCTGTAAGAATTTTACTGACTGACGTACTGAGCATGTCCTCATTTTAGGCTTTGATTTCCTCATTTCCTGTTCTGGCCGCAGGCCTTTGCAGGGCAACGACATTTCCGGCCCGATTCCAGACACCATAGGAAAGCTTGAGCTTCTCATGGAGCTTGACCTTTCAAACAACAGCCTCAACGGGAGCATCCCAAGTTCCCTCGGAGATCTCAAAAGCCTCTCCCAGATGTACCCTATCTTCTTTGGTTCAGTTACTTCATCTTGATTTTCATGGGCATGCCAAACGCGCTCTTCCATTTGTTATGCCGCACATTCATTTTTGTTTTCATTTGCCATTAGGAAACTGAACAACAACAGCTTGTCCGGGCCTGTACCTGATTCCTTTGGAGCTCTTGATGCTACCATGTATGTACACTAACTCACTCAGCCAATCCTTTCCTAGCAAACTGTTTTCTATTTACTTGGCATTGTTTGATTACTAACATTTGGCTCTGCATTGACCTGCAGAGATCTTTCATTTAACAACCTAAGCGGTCCATTGCCCAACAACCTATGCTCAGGAATAAGGTCCAATTCAGGAACTCTCGAGTAAGCAGCTGAGCTAATCCCCTAAAATTTCACCTTGGCAGACTGAATTTTTCTCTGGTACAATATGAGTTTATGAATCGGAGTATATTCATGTCCTAGCTTCGGCATTGATACTTGCACTATCTCGAACAGCGTCAATGGAAACCCATTGATTTGCAGTGTCAACTCTGGAGATACCTACTCCCACAATCCAAATAGTAAGGGTAAGATCAGCATTGCTAGCTTCTATTCAATTGTGGCAGATAGGTTACTATTTCTCACCAGTCAAAATTTTGGCGGTAAACGTATTTTCCTGCGAGTTTGTCACCTCATAATTCCTCCACTTTCTTCCCAGCTCGGCCGCAGCATGGTACAGCAATAAGCCGCCGAGTTTCTATAATATGTGCAGTGGCTGTCAGTTCCATAATCCTGGTCGGAATCCTTCCATAGTGTTGGAAAAGGTCATTCCGCCGGTTCCAGTTTCAGTTTCAAACGGTATGTAATGTATATAGCTTACTATTGAATCGTATTAACCAGCAGTACGTGTTACTAATACGGGTATATTTCTGTTACTCTTAGGTTTCGGCCTACGTAACAGTGGGTTATCACTGGGCTATTGCTGGCTTCATATACTAGACAAATTAAAAGTTGCAGTACGTGTTTATACAGTGGGTTCTGTATATGCTTCTTGCAAATATATATATATATATAGCCTACAATATGTGCTTTGTAAACGGGATATGAGTGTGTTTCTATTAAGTACCACTGGTTTGTAATAACGTGGCAGCTCTTCAGCTTTGCCCTGGATATACCATACCAGCATCTGTTATTACTGAATTGCTTGTGCTTGTAAAAGCAATGGAAATAGGAGGGGTTTTCCCTTTGCTCGTCGCCATTTGTGTGTGATTATGGCTGTTGTCATCAGTTAATCGCAAACTTATCATGTAAATTAGGCCTTAGTCTGCTTTATGTGTCAGGTCACTTCCCTGCTTCATAAAACCTGGATTTGCTAGGAATGGTTGTAATCAGTTAAAACTCTGTTCTACTTGATGAACTAACGCTAAACAACCGCCGTTCATGCAATTTTTGCCACCTAGTCTGGGCTGCTCACCCAAGCACAAGGTTGTCCGTTGGTCTCTTCTTACTTCTTACCACTGCACGTCACCGTGGCAGTGGGCCAGGCAGGCCGTCGTTACAGAACCAGAGTCTGAAATCACCTAAGAAATAGACATGCTTTTAAAACTGTAGCAAACGTATCTAGACATGGGGTTTTCTTTGTAGTGAGAACTCAGGAGTCAGAAGGTCGCGAGTGTTTCTACATAGCAGCTAGGAAAGTAGTATCAAACATATGGGAGCTCCACAAAATTTGGTAGTGTCGGGTGGCGCTGATGGTGCGCTGCTGGGAGTACAGTGAATCATCTTAACTAATAATATTGTAAGAATAGCTAGGTACCCACTAGTGGAGCCAAGGGGGACGGGCAGGGGCCATGCGCCCCCCTAGAAATTTGTTTTATAGAATATATAATTTAATAATTTGCATTATAAAGATATAATTAAAGTTTTTGTCATATATTTTTTTCATGTTCTAGACAACAAGTCACACAAATTCATAAAATTTCTTTGGGCAACCTTTATCTATAATTTTTGTGGCCCTGGTATGGTAAATCTACCACGGAAAGAACAACATGCATAGTTAAATGTTAAATATTAAATAAATTTGAAAAAATAAGAGCCTAGCCCCTTGCGCAAAAAATCCAAGCAATGTAGCTAAAATATTTTTCTTGTATGGTTGAAACTCTTTGACCGCCCCTATGCATAATTTCCGCCCGCTATTGTTGGTAGATCCAGGGTGTGGTGCATTTGTATTTGTCTCGCTTGCTTACAATGTGGTTGGTTTTCCTTTCAAAAAATATGGTCGGGTTCAGCCCCGAGACATTTGGAGGCTTGGCCACATTTCCTTTTTTCATAACCCCATAGTATCACCCTAGGTACAAGCAACAAAAACTTTACGTCAAATCCATGAATAGATTATATCCACAACCATGCATTCATCAAATACTAACAAGGAACACACAAAAAAGAGTCATATAACACACCAAATTTGGTAACCCTAGCCAAGTAACTAAAGAGCCACAACATCAACAATTTGAGATGGACAACTAGTACCTGGCGATGTACGACGCTTAGCCGGTGGAGGGGTGTGGTGGGTAGGGCGACCGACGGCCTATGGGGCTGGTGGTCTCGCAGCGATGTCGCAGGACGGCCGTGGCTGTGGTGGCATCTCCCCGCCATTGGACCTAGGGGAGAGGGATACCTATCGGAATGGGGCGACGGGGCGGCTGCGTGGAGGTGAGGGAGAAAAGGGTAGAGAGAGAGAGAGAGAGAGAGAGAGGAACTGGGCTGGGCTGACAAAACCTATGTCGGTCTACCACGCCAGCCCACGCCACACGAACTCTGGTCAACTTTCACCGCCACAGTGGCGCCTTTTGTCACACCGGTGCGCACAAGAGTCACAATATGTGTGTTGTTGTGCTACCCTCCCTGGTACAGTGGTACTTAATTCAGAGTTAGCAGCTATGTCTTTCAAATCCTCTATTTGTGTGTGCACCACTACCCTTGCCATTCATGTGTCTCACGCACTAATTCCACTGTGATACACACAAATTCTAGGAGAAACATTATGGACTCTATGGCATATAAATAATTTTCTTTACATTTTTAAAACAGAAATGATGTGCCTCGTACCCATTTGCGCTACGCCACTAGAATTTGTGTGTGCACTGAGCCGCATGATATTTCCCTACACCAAAGCCGGTGAATAGTGAAGGTTTTTCCTAGAGTTCAATTTGAGATGATTTCAATTTTGTCGTGCGATTTTGTCATGATCTCTAGAAAATTCAGATGACTTGGATGAAAGAAACCGTATCCTTGATATCCTTGCAGTTTGTCTATCAATTGTTTGCGTAGTGACTACCCTGATTACAAGAGTTGTCGTGGTATGTTGCTGTCATCATCGACACATGAGCAGACTGGCGGGCAATAATTTTGGAAAGCTAATTTATGTGTGTTTTTTGTTTAACTTTAATTTGAGCGTGTTTCCGAAAGGGGGTTACAACAGATTTATATCTTCAATCGCACATATTTCATCGGCTATAAGTCTTACTGACTCTGTAATTTCGTTACGCCAGTAATAAAATTCGGTTTTACCGTTGTGGAAAAAAAAAATAAGTCTTACTGACTCTGGTTTATCTGAGTACTCCTTGTTTATCCTCCAATAACAACCTCGTTTAAGCATAAAGATATATACCAACATTGTATGTTTTAGTTTGGGCAATGACACTGTACAGGGCTCGTTTAAACATAATTGTATGTTATAGTTTGGGCTATGACGCTACAAGGAACCTACAAAATGAGCCCATCCAACTGAAATGAAGAGTTGTGATGGAGAATCCCTGTATTTTGGATGTTTTAGTTGGTTCGTTTTCTTGTTTGTGAATTTCCTCAGTTTTTTGTATCACACTTATTCATTTTTTGCTAAATCAACACCAATGGATCCAAAAAAAAATCAAACGTTGAATGATCATGGTCTTCAATCGAAGAGTTTCTAGTCTTGAGTAGTGGCATGCAAATACACAATCATGTGCTCGAGCACCAACTGGCACACGCGCGGGGTTGACACAGAGAGAGACCAAGAGTAGGGATGCAAGGACTGGTCCTAGTCACACAGTCTCTCTCTCTCTCTCTCTCTCTCTCTCTTAGTTTGAATCACCATTGAAAATATCATAAGAAAAGAAGGAATTCAATCATATAAATGCACATTAACACTTAACTTTCTAGGGACTACATTAACAATACTCTAGACCATAGTATTAGAACAAAGTGGTTCACAAGAGCTTCTCATAAGTAAAGACAAACGGAAGGCCTAAATGATAGTATAACTACTAGTTTCACACATATAGCATAATCTATCTTGTGTCGACGTCCTCACCATATTTGTGTCACACACACAAATTTTAGTCTCATGAGCACAAATTTTAAGGGTAGACTGCATGGCCTTGGCTGTATGGGTGGCCAACCTAGGCCTGCCTTGGGAGCCCGATTTTGCAACCGAGCAGGAAAATCGTGGCCCAACCTCACCTGGCTAGCCCAAAGGGCTGCAACCAAACATGCCCATAAACCCCCTTCATACATGAGGTAAGCAAAACGATTAGGGTTAATCCCTTCTCCTGCTTCGCCGCCTCTTGTTCTCTTCTTCCCTTCTCCCACGTCGTTGTCTCTTCTCCTCTTCCCCCCGCTGTTGCCCACCGCCTCCGACCACCGCTGCCTTGTGCCCTTCTCTCTCAACTAGCCGAGCCAGCCACCCGTAGCCAACAATCGCCTCCAAATCGGTTGCCCTTAGTAGCCCAACGCTGCCCCTTCTTCTCCACTTCCCTTCTCCTGCAGCGCCGCCTCTTCTTCACCTCTTTCCACGCTGCTGCCCGCTGCCTCTAACCACCATTGCCTTGCCCGCCGCTCTTGACCACGCTACCACCAGGCCACCCCGGTGACTACCCTCCCCGCCGGCTGTCGCCTCTTGTTCTCGTCTTCCCTTCTCATGCACCACCAACGGCGTGGGACAAGGAGAAAGCAAAGGGCGGGCGGGAGAGGGAAGACGAGAAGGGGTTAACCCTAATCGTTTTTTTGCTTACTTATATATGACGAGAAATTTACTTCTATGGCCCTCTTAAAACTCAGTCTTTCTTTATTGACCCTCAAAATTTTCAACTTACCTATTTGGCCCTCCCAGTATAAGGACTAATGAGCTTAGCCCCTGAGCCTATCCTCCAATAGAGGCCTTAATCTATAATAGTTGGGCCTATTACCCCCACATGATGAATCTTGCCCACGCTACTTTTCGTGGACGTCCTCTCATACTTGATGATTAATTGTTACACTTCATTTGTTTACATGACATATGGCATGCACTAATCTTAAAGCAAGCTTCCATCATTTCCATCTTGATCCTTTTAAGTTAGCGACACCCTTAGAAAGCCTATGAGCGCCCTCTCATATGTTTGATGATTTATCCTCTTGATCCTTTTTTAGTTAGCGACCTGGGAGGAACACAAAGATCAGAGCATGCAACAAGTTTTAACGGCTAGTTGATCATTCCATTAAAGACTTGTAATAACAAAGGATCAGAAGCGTTAGTTGAGCACCGGCCGACGGCAGATCGACTGAGCCACACACCATTCATCAAGCTTACGTAAGATTGTAGTGTGCATAAATGACTCTAGTCTTATTGGCCCATCCTTACCGCAAAAATGTAATGGCCCATCCAAACCCGAGCAGGGCAATCGAAACAATCTCCCCATCCGTCTTGAGAAGCATGGTGTAGAACCCTTCATAGCTTATTAGCGGTTTAAATTCAGACTGTTCAAGCACCGAACATCTTCTATATAAATGATAGAATTAACACTCTAATAACTGAATGACATAGATCTCGAGTGTCGCGAAAAAAATGTGGACGCCACACTCTTCATCGAAAAGACTTACCCAAGGGTTTACACATCTTGGTGGAGCAAGTCAATCTTGGTTCTCGCGATCTATCATCGGGTTGAAGCACTTGTTCAAAGACAATCGAGCCACCGGAAGCTTTACATTACGCCCAACGGCGGGCATTTCCGGAATTGGTTGGTTTGTCCTTTTGAATCCTCAGCAGCGCCCACAAGAAATCATCTTCGGTATGGTTCGTTACACCAGTCACTTCAGATAGCTGAGCAGAGAGCTGAAACATCCATCCATCCAAAGAGAAAAGGCATAGTGTTCAGTTTATATAACAGAACAAAAACCAAATACAATGGGGGAAATAATTGCTGATCAACAAGTTCATTTCACCTTCTTGCAGCTTTCACTACAAAGAGGGCGCCGATGTCACGCCCAATCGCCTAGCAATGGACGGCAGCTCTCATGATCTCGCATTGTCGGGCCACTCTTTTTGTTTCACTTTAGAAAGCAAATGATTAAAAAAAACAAATTGAGACAAAGGACTCGGCAAGCAAGACACGTACATTTGCCACAACACCGCCGGCATGTGGACAGCCCCCGATCGTCATTTGACATGCACAGTGTGCACCGGTAGTGGTGGCACGACCAAGAGCCCTCTGGAACCTGAAAAATGGTTACATCGTTTCTTTCATTTTCAGACAAACAGACAATACACACTGACACACACACACACACAACAGGAGTATATACTGACCTTGATGGCGAGGCACTCAGGTGGAATGTGCAGGTGCAGGAGTCGCAGCACAGCACGACCCGGTGGACATCGAGCCCCACCCGTATCCCGCTGTTTTGGCCTGGCCCGAGCACAGCAAAACCCAAGGTCACCAGAGCCCGGCCCGGCTCACCATAGGGACCAGTGTCGTGCCCGGGGCGACCACCCCGCACGGTGCGGGCCCGGCACAGTAAATGGAGGCAGCCCGGTGATCAAACTCCGAAGCAATAGCCCAACAAGTCAACAACCGAAGGAAAAGCCTTCCTGGCCTCGCTAAAGGCCCATAACACCAAACCGCAAACCCTAACTCCCCTAATTCCCGTCCTACGCCCTCCCTCATCGTGTGACGCGACCAAGCCGCAAGCCCCCACGCCGCCGCCGCCACACATCCTCCACGCACCAGCACGGTGCCGCGCCTAGCTCAAGATGCAATATCGGCAAAGAAACGACGCCATATCGTGGAAGGGAGGCGGAGTATTACCTAATATGCTCGTCGTCGCGCTAAAGAAAGGAAGGGAAAGTCGATGCTACGTCTACCCCACCACTCATGTATGGTTGAGCGACTAAACTACCGTAATGGTAGGTGGAAGTGGATGTGGAGGCAGCGGCAAAGAATCCCGGGAGTAGAGCTAGTCTAGGTGGGCGTAAGATGGCTAGGGACGCTTGACAACCGAGGGTTGGGGCCTGGTGGTGGTGGTGGGGTTGCCGTTGGCCTCGGTTGGTCGAGAGCGACGAGCTCAAGGAATTGGTGGACGGAGGCGACGGCAATAGCGTAGGAAGAGGAGTAGAGGCTGCGGCAGTGGTTGAGGGAAACCGGCCGGGTGGTGGTCAGGCAAAAAGTGGGCGCTCGGGTACCGCCAAGATCGGCGGTGCAAAGAAGCGGTGGTCGGACGCAGCGGGCAGTAGCGTGGGAAGAGGGGAAGAAGAGGCGGTGACGCAAGAGAAGGGAAAGGGAAAAGAAGCGGCGGTAGGCGGCTGAGGGCAGCCGACTAGAGGCGGCTGGTGGAGGCGGGTGGGCCAGCTCGGCCGGCCAAGTGTGACGCGTCTTGCAAGGCAGCAAAGAAGGGTTCGAGGTGGCGAGCAATGGCGTGGGATGAGGAGAAGCGGCGGCGCAAGCAGAGAGGGAAGACGAAAGGGGTTAACTAACCCTAATCGTTTTTTGCTTACTTATATATGAAGAGAAATTTACTTCTATGGCCCTCTCAAAACTCAATCTTCCTTTATTGACCCTCAAAATTTTCAACTTACCTATTTGGCCCTCCCAGTTTATAAGGACCGATGGGCCTAGCCCATGAGCCTATCCTCCAATAGAGGTCTTAATCTATAATAGTTGGGCCTATTACCCCACAGATGAATCTTGCCCACCGCTACTTTTCATGGACGTCCTCTCTTACGTTTGATGACTAATTGTTACACTTCACTTGTTTACTTGACATATGGCATGTACTAATCTTAAAGCAAGCTTCCATCATTTCCCTCTTGATCCTTTGTTAGTTAGCGACACCCTTAGCAAGCCTCGTGAGCATCCTCTCATACGCTTTGATGATTTATCCTCTTGATCCTTTTTTTAGTTACTTGACATGGGATGATCACAAAGATCGAGCATGCAACATGTTTTAGCGGCTAGTTGATCATTCCATTAAAGACTTGTAGTAACAAAGTGATTATTGTAGCGTTAGTTGAGCACCGGCTTCGACGGGCGCTAACTAAAGGCCACGCATCATTCCCTCAAGCTTTAGGTAAGATGGTAGTGTGCATAAATGACTCTAGTCTTATTGGCCCATCCTTACCGCAAATAGGTAAATGCCCATCCAAACCTCAAAGCCAGGCAATCAAACAATCTCCCCATCCTTCTCGAGAACCATGGTGTAGAACCCTTTCATAGCTTATTAGCGGTTTAAATTCGCATATGTTCAAGCACGGAACATCTTCTATATAAATGGCGTAATTAACACTCTAATAAACTGAATGACATAAATCTCGGTGTTAGTAAAAAATGTAGATGCCACACTCGATCAAAAAGACTTACCCAAGGTTATACACATCTTGGTGGAGCATGTCAATCTAGGATCTCCTGTCCATCATCGGGTTGAAGCACTCGTTGAGCACACCCCGGCGCCACCGGCGTTCCAAAACAACAAGCATTTCCTAGAACTAGCCGGTTTGTCCTTTTGAATCCTTTACGGCCTATGAGATACCATCTTCTGGTATGGTTCATTACACCGATCACTTCGGATAGCCGAAAGCGAGCTGAAACATCCATCCATCCAAAGAGAAAAGGCACGTTGTTCAGTTTATATAACAGAACGTAAAACCAAATACAATGGGAGAAATAATTGTTGATCAACAAGTTCATTTCACCTTCTTGCAGCTTTCACTACAAAGAGGGCACGATGTCACGCCCATTGTCTAGCAATGGACGGCAGCTCTCATGATCCGATTGTCGGGCTTACCTATTTTAGTTTCACTTTAGAAAGCAAAGATTAAAAAATGAATTGAGACAGGTGACTTCGGCGAGCGAGACACGCATATTTTCCACAACACCGCCGGCATGTGGACAGCCCCGATCGTCGTTTGACATGCACAAAGGTGCACCGGGCAGTTGTGGCACGACCAAGAGCCCTCTCGAACCCGAAAAATGGTTACATCGTTTCTTTCATTTTCGTGACAAACGCATGACAATACACACGACACACACACACACACACAACAACAGAGTATATACCGACCTTTGATGGCGAGGCACTTTGGAATGGAATGCACGCAGTGAGTCGCAAACACAAAGACGCGACCGGTGGACATCGAGCCCCCACCCGCATACCCGTTTGCTTTGGCCTGGCCCGAGCACAAAGAAAACCCAAGGTCACCAAGCCCGGCCCCTGCTCACCATAGGGACGGTCGTGCCTCGGGCGACCACCCCCGGCACGGTGGCGGGGCCCAAAGACAAGAAATGGAGGCAGCCCCGGTGATCAAACTCGAAGCAATAGCCCGTGAAGTCAACAACCGAAGGAAAAAGCCTTCCTTGGCCCGCTAAAGGCCCATAACACCAAACCGCAACCCCTAACTCCCCAATTCCCCGCCTCACGCCCTCCTCATCGTGTGACGCAGACGACCAAGCCGCAAGCGCCCACGCCGCCGCCGCCTCACATCCTCCACACACCAGCACGGTGCCGCGGCCTAGCTCAAGATGCAATATCGGGCAGCAAACGACGTCATATCAGGGAAGGGAGGCGGAGTATTACCTAATATGCTTGTCGTGCGCTAAAGAAAGGAAGGGAAAGTCGATGCTACGTCTACCGCAGCCACTTATGTATGGTTGAGGGGACGGAAACTACCAGAATGGTAGGTGGAAGTGGATGTGGAGGCAGCGGCAGCAATCCTGGGAGTAGGGCTAGTCTAGGTGGGCAGAAGATGGCTAGGGACAGTTGACAACTGAGGGTTGGGGCCTCGTGGTGGTGGTGGGTTGCTGGCTCGGTTGGTCGAGAGCGACGAGCTCAAGGAATTGGTGGACGGAGGCGACGAGCAATAGCGTAGGAAGAGGAGTAGAGGCTGCGACAGGTGGTTGAGGGAACCGGGTGGTGGTGGCCGGTGGCGCAGTGGCCGCTCGGCTACTGCCAAGACGGCGTGCAAAGAAGCGGTGGTCGGACGCAGCCGGCAGTAGCGTGGGAAGAGGGGAAGAAGAGGCGGCGACGCAAGAGAAGGGAAAGGGAAAAGAAGCGCGCGGCGCGGCAAAAGCCGAGGGCAGCCGACTAGAGGCGGCCGGTGGAGGGGGGCCAGCTCGGCCGGCCAAGTGTGACGTATCGCAAGGCAAAGAGGGTTCGAGGTGGCGAGCAATGGCGTGGGATGAGGAGAAGCGGCGGCGGCACAGGAGAGGGAAGACGAGAAGGGGTTAACTAACCCTAATCGTTTTTTTGCTTACTTATATATGAAGAGAAATTTACTTCTATGGCCCTCTCAAAACTCAATCTTCCTTTATTGACCCTCAAAATTTTCAACTTACCTATTTGGCCCTCCCAGTTTATAAGGACTAATGGGCCTAGCCCATGAGCCTATCCTCCAATAGAGGCCTTAATCTATAATAGTTGGGCCTATTACCCCACATGATGAATCTTGCCCACTGCTACTTTTCATGGACGTCCTCTCTTACGTTTGATGACTAATTGTTACACTTCACTTGTTTACTTGACATATGGCATGTACTAATATTAAAGCAAGCTTCCATCATTTCCCTCTTGATCCTTTGTTAGTTAGCGACACCCTTAGCAAGCCTGTGAGCATCCTCTCATACGTTTGATGATTTATCCTCTTGATCCTTTTTTAGTTACTGACATGGGATGATCACAAAGATCAGAGCATGCAACATGTTTTAGCGGCTAGTTGATCATTCCATTAAAGACTTGTAGTAACAGTGATTATTGTAGCGTTAGTTGAGCACCAGCTCGACGGCGCTAACCAGGCCACGCATCATTCCCTGTTTCCGGTAAGATGGCAGTGTGCATAAATGATTCTAGTCTTATTGGCCCATCCTTACCGCAAATAGGTAATGGCCCATCCAAACCTCAGCAGGGCAACTGAAACAATCTCCCCATCCTTCTCGAGAACCATGGTGTAGAACCCTTTCATAGCTTATTAGCGGTTTAAATTCAGACATGTTCAAGCACGGAACATCTTCTATATAAATGGCAGAATTAACACTCTAATAACTGAATGACATAAATCTCAGTGTTAGTAAAAAAATGTGGACGCCACACTCTGACTGAAAAGACTTACCCAAGGTTATACACATCTTGGTGGAGCATGTCAATCTAGGATCTCCGGTCCATCATCGGGTTGAAGCACTCGTTGAGCACACCGAGCGCCACCGGAAGCTTTACATTACGTTCCAAAACAACAAGCATTTCCTAGGAACTGGCTGGTTTGTCCTATTGAATCCTTTGCAGCGCCCATGAGATACCATCTTCGGTATGGTTCATTACACCGGTCACTTCAGATAGCTGAGCAGAGAGCTGAAACATCCATCCATCCAAAGAGAAAAAGGCACAGTGTTCAGTTTATATAACAGGAACAGAAACCAAATACAATGGGAGAAATAATTGTTGATCAACAAGTTCATTTCACCTTCTTGCAGCTTTCACTACAGTAGGCACCGATGTCACGCCCATTGTCTAGCAATGGACGGCAGCTCTCATGATCTGCATTGTCAGTTTACCTATTTTAGTTTCACTTTAGAAAGCAGCAGATTAAAAAAATGAATTGAGACAGTGACTCGGCGAGCGAGACACGTACATTTTCCACAACACTGCTGTCATGTGGACAACCCCTGATTGTCGTTTGACATGCACAGTGTGCACCGACAGTGTAGTGGCACGACCAAGAGCCCTCTAGAACCTGAAAAATGGTTACATCGTTTCTTTCATTTTCAGACAAATAGACGATACACACTGACACGCACACAATAGGATTATATACTGACCTTGATAGCGAGGCACTCGGGGTGGAATGTGCAGGTGCAGGAGTCGCAGCACAGCACGACCCGGTGGACACCGAGCCCGGCCCGTATCCCGCTGTTTTGGCCTGGCCCGAGCACAGCACGACCCATGGTCACCGAACCCGGCCCTGCCCGCCATAGGGACCAGGTCGTGCCAGGGCGACCACCCCGGCACCTGCGGGGTCTCGACACAAGAAATGGAGGCGGCTGGTGATCAAACTCCAAAGCAATAGCCCAAAGCAAGTCAACAACACAAGGAAAAGCCTTCCTTGGCCTCGCTAAAAGGCCCATAACACCAAACCGCAAACCCTAACTCCCCTAATTCCCCGCCCACGCCTCCCTCACCGTGACGCCGACCAAGCCGCAAGCCCCCCACGCCGACGCCGCCTCACATCCTCCACGCACCAGCAGACGCGCCGCGACCTAGCTCAAGACATAATATCGGGCGGCAAACGACGTCATATCGTGGGAGGGAGGTGGATTATTACCTAATATGCTCGTCGATCGCGCGCGCTAAAGAAAGGAAGGGAAAGTTGATGCTACTTCCCCGCCCCGCCACTCATGTATGGATGAGGGGGACGAAAACTACCAGAATGGTAGGTGGAAGTGGATGTGGAGGCAGCGGCAAAGAATCCCGAGTAGGGCTAGTCCAGTGGGAAGAAGATGGCTAGGGACAGTTGACAACTGAGGGTAGGGGCCTGGTGGTGGTGGTGGGTTGCTGGCTCGGTTGGTCGAGAGCGACAAGCTCAAGGAACTGGTGGACGGAGGCAACGGGCAATAGCGTAGGAAGAGGAGAAGTAGAGGCTGCGACAGGCGGTTGAGGGAAACCGACCGTGGGTGGCTGGGTGGCAGCAGTGGTCGGGCTCGGGCCGCCAAGAGCGCGGTAAAGAAGCGGTGGTCGGACGCTTGTGGGCAGCAGCAATGGGAAGAGGGGAAGAAGAGGCGGCGACTCAAGAGAAGGGAAAGGGAAAAGAAGCGGCGGCGGCAGGTGGCTGGTGGAGGCGGGTGGGCCGGCTCGGCTGGCCGAGTGTGACGTGCACAAGGCAGCAATGGTTCGAGGTGGCAAGCAACGGCGTGGGATGAGGAGAAGCGGCGGCGCCAAGAGAGAGGGAAGACGAGAAGGGGTTAACCCTAATCATTTTTTTTGCTTACTTATGTATGAAGAGAAATTTACTTCTATGGCCCTCTCAAAACTCAATCTTTCTTTATTGACCCTCAAAATTTTCAACTTACCTATTTGGCCCTCCTAGTTTATAAGGACTAATGGGCCTAGCCCATGAGCCTATCCTCCAATAAAGTCCTTAATCTATAATAGTTGGGCCTATTACCCCACATGATGAATCTTGCCCATCGCTACTTTTCATGGACGCCTCCTCTCATACTTTTGATGATTAATTGTTACAATTCACTTGTTTACTTGACATATGGCATGCACTAATCTTAAAGCAAGCTTCCATCTTTTCCCTCTTGATCCTTTTTTAGTTGGCGACCTGGGATGATCACAAAGATCAGAGCATGCAATAGGTTTTAACGGCTAGTTGATCATTCCATTAAAGACTTGTAATAACAAAGGATCGTAGCGTTAGGTGGGCACCGGCTTGACGCGACCAGGCCACGATCATTCCCTCAAGCTTTCGGTAAGATGGCAAAGGTGTGCATAAATGACACTAGTCTTTATTGGCCCATCCTTACCGCAAACAGGGAATGGCCCATCCAAACCTCAGCAGGGCAACTAAAACAATCTCCCCATCCTTCTCGAGAACCATGGTGTAGAACCCTTCATAGCTTATTAGCGGTTTAAATTCCGACTTGTTCAAGCACCGAACATCTTCTATATAAACGGTAGAATTAACACTCTAATAACTGAATGACATAGATCTCCGTTGTCGATAAAATAATGTGGACGCCACACTCGACTAAAAAGGACTTACCCAAGCTATACACATCTTGGTGGAGCATGTCAATATTGGTTCTCTGGTCCATCATTAGGTTGAAGCACTCGCTGAGCACACCGAGCCCACCGAAGCTTTACATTACGCTCCGAAGCTGGCGTGCATTTCCCGGGAACTAGCTAGTTTGTCCTTTGAATCCTTAGCGAGCGCCCACGAAAAACCATCTTTGGTATGGTTCGTTACACCCTGTCACTTCATATAGCCGGAGCGTAGAGCTGAAAACATCCATCCATCCAAAGAGAAAAAAGCACAGATGTTCAGTTTATATAACAGAACGTAAAACCAAATACAATGGGGAAATAATTGCTGATCAACAAGTTCATTTCACCATCTTGCAGCTTTCACTACAAGAGGGCGCCGATGTCACGCCCATTGTCCAGCAATGGACGGCAACTCTCATGATCTCGCATTGTCGGTTTACCCCTTTTAGTTTCACTTCGAAAGAAGCGCATTAAAAAACCAATTGAGACATTGACTCGGAGGCGAGACGCGTACACATTTGCCACAACACCGCTGGCATGTGGACAGCCCCCGATCGTCGTTTGACATGCACAAAGGTGCACCGGCAGTAGTGGCGCAACCAAGAGCCCTCTAGAGCCAAAAATGGTTCGAGCATTTTTTATTATTATTTTAGGCAAACAGAGTGTTGTTACACACACTGACACACACAGAACAGGGGTATGTACTGACCTTGATGGTGAGGCACTCTGGTGGAATGTGGAGGTGCAGGAGTTGCAGCAGAGCAGGTTGCCACCGACGGCACAGACAGCGTAGGCATCATCTCTGGAGTCCTTCTCTCATGCCTTCATCTTGTCTATCATCCCAGGAGACATGATCCTCTCGACGATGACCCCCTTCTTCTGATGCTTCAAGAGGCGCCTCCTCTTGGCCTGATTGTATCTCGCCTCTTCCTCCAGCACGGCGCTCACCTTGTCATGCACCTAGAACATCCTCACCTTCTCGTTCTCCCACGCCTCCTGCTTGCACTACAGAAGGGAGTCGCCAGGCTTGACTATTGGAGCTTTGCCCTGGCCTGCAGCACTGGTGTGGGCCTCGAACACTGACAGTGGCACGACGACGCTGCAACAACTACAGTGGACGCCGGCACTGGTGACCGCACCAGACATGACCTACTCGACACTGGCACCCACGCTGCTGTTTTGCACCCTTCTGGAACATAAGACATTGTCTCTCCTTCGGACATGACCCATATAAACGGCACAATCACTCGAAGCACCGCACAAGATACCCTAAAGAACGGCCTTAGGAGTCGCACGGGATGGATTTGTTGGGCCATTTGCCCAGCCAAACGCGGCCCGCCACAATCTCTATCCCCAAGCCATACGAACCCCATCACGACCTCTCCCACTTCTAGTATGTGTGCCACGAAGTGCTAAAGACTACTCCCAACCTTAGTTCCTAAGAAAGAGGCGAGAGGTGTGTAACGTATATAAACGTATTCAATATCCCAAACAAGATGTGTGCATGCATATGGCGTCACCCTTCTGAGTGTATGGCCCTGTCACCTTAGTAGCGCGCCACCGATGGACAAGACAACACTAGGTTCTAGCAACGTCACCTCCTAATGGATGGGTGTACGATCCCGACAACCATGACATGTGAATTGTGACTAGGAGCCATCTCAACCCTCCTAATGGGGCAACAGAATGTTAACCGTGGAGCATAGTGCCAACAAGGGCCATGCAATACCATAATTTCCTTAAAGATGCAGACGTCGAGACGAAGGCCATGACCCTAACAAACGATGACGAGATATCAGGCAAGAGAGATGGAGAATTACCAAATATGCTCGCAATGCACTAAATAAAGAGGAACTGAAAGGTGTCGCCGTGTCCGCCGCAACCACTCGCATAGGGATGATGGGCCGCAACTACCGAAATGGAAGGTGCAGTGGCTGTGGAGGCAGCGGCGGTAAATCCTAGGACAAGGGATGGATAGGGCTCGTGCCGTGGACGGTTCCCGGTTTGGGGGGGGGGGGCTACCGGCAGTCGATGGCCGACTCGACTACCTAAGAGCGGCGTGCGCGAGGCAAAGATGGAGCGTAACGCTGGTGATCAACGACGTGGGGAGATGAGAAGAAGAGGCGGTGATGTAGGAGAAGGGGGTAAGGAAGGGAAAGGGATTAGCCCTAAACTTCTTTGCTTACCTTTTTCATTGATCGTTATCCCTTTATATGAAGGGGTTTATAAGGAGTAATGGGCCTAGCCCATGAGCCTGTCATCCAATGGAGGCCTTAATCTAGCCTACTGCCACTTTCCTAGGACGTCCCCTCCAACGTTTGACGATTGTTACCCTTCACTTGTTACTAGACACATGGCATGCAGTAATCTTAAAGCAAGCTTCAATTGTTTCCCTCTTGATCCCATTTTAGTTTGCAATGTCGTTAGCATGCCCGTGAAGTTCGTGTCATCCCATTTTAGGTTGATCTAGCGATTTCCATGAGTAATTCAATCTTCTCTCCATTTTCTCTTGCCTTCACGACGGATTCCAGTTCGGAACTACAATTCCATCATCAGTTCTGCCTGTGGTTTAAGCATACGATGGAAGGCATTATTGATGTCAAATATGGGTGTGTTAGAGGTATGAAGTGGGAGTATTTTAAACGGCAATCAATAACGGTTAAGATGACATACATCCCGGTCACTAGAGACCTTCTCGCCTGCCTTCATCTTCTCCATCATAATAAGCAACATGATCCTCTCCAATACAACCCTCTTCTTCTGATGCTTCAAGAGGCGCTCTTCTTGGCCTGATTGTACCTCTCCTCTTCCTCCTCCTCTCAGCGCGGCCCTCACCTTGTCCTATTCTTAATTGGAAGGTACTAAGCTTTCTCATTCTCCCATGCATCCAACATGCATTGCGGGAGGGAGTCACCAAACTTGAGCAGGAGCTTCTCCCACTCCTACTGCTACTTCCCAGCATTAGACCCACACCTCGAACTAGTGTTGACCTCGAGCACTAAGAGCGGCACCATGATGTCGTAACACTATAGTAGACGCTAGCGTGAGTGATAGCACTGGAGATGAACTTCTCGACACAAGCTCCCACGTAGCCTCCCTACCCTCTTGGAACTTAAGACACTATCTCTGTGTCAAACAGGAAGTCAAGATGGTGTGCTTCTTTACCGGCACCGCCGCCAGCGCCACCGCGGCAATGCCGCTCCTCCGGGCACACATAGAGTCTAACCATTTTTTCTCAAAATTTATGCATATGAGACTGAAATTAGTGTGTGTGACACACAAGAATGATGAGGGCAGTGGTTCACACACAAATTCTAGTAGCATGCATACAAATAGCGGATTGTGGCTCCATAGTGGAAATGGGGGGATGCGGCTTCCTATGGACGCTGGCCGCCCTACTACGAAGGACGAACAAGGGAGTGAGCAGCCATATCATGACCTCTCCTACTTCTCATCTATGAACAATGAAGAGCTAATGAATGCTCCCAACTTTAGTTGCTGAGATAGGGATGTGAGTTGGGTAATCATATATAAACATATTCAATATCCTAGACATGATGTGCATGTGCGTAGACTCCATTGGGTACTAAGGTCATGTTTGATATAGGGCCCCTAGGATGGCTGGAGCCCATCAGATGCAACCCAACTTGTTTGATTCACGTGGCCCATTCCTAAGCTAGGCTCCTGGAGTGCAAAACACCCCCTCTCTCTTGTCTTCCTAGAAATGCTCCTAGGGTTCGTTGTTTACGAGCCAAAGCTCGCCCCCTCGTGCAGCCGATTTGGGTGCGGTGGTGGCTGCTTTGGTAGGCTCCCGAGGGCACACGCTGAAAACATCAATCTTTCTCCCACCCTCCCTCTACACCCGAATCCTCCGTCCTATAAATCCTACCTCCCTCTGCGCCTTCTTCTCCATCCTGCTCGCCCCACCGCGTTGAGTTACCAGGTGGCGATTAAAGCAAAGGTGCTCCCTAAGCGTGGTCTTCTTCCTCGTCGGTCTCCATCTCTATTTTTGGCGGACCGGATCCGTCAGCCGCGATATCGGGCCGCTACTTCTTAGGCCAGCTCCACGACGGGGGTCATCTTTTTTCCTCTGTCTTCTTCCTTTTGGTGCTGTTCGGTTTAGCTCGGTTGTGGTAGATCTGCATCCTCTCATTGTGGATCTATTTCTTCTTCTGCTTCTAGCACTCTTCGTCGACTTCCGTGAGGTGAATTCCCCCTAATCCACTACACGCTCTCACCTTAGAGTTTCATGTTTTGCTTGTTCATTTTTGATTTGGCCATGAGGAATGATTGCATGACTACTTGATCTATTTATTGTTTGCTATGGATAGTGATTTGGCTGCTAGATACATTTACATTTTACATTTCAATCTGATATGGTCGATGATGAATATGTCCACTATATGCTCAAAGTAGTTCTTTTTTGGTTGATGATGATTCTGTCCACTACACTGGATGCATATGTAATTTTGCAGCCATGATAACTGATTTCTTTTAATAAACATGAACTGCAATTGCATGTTGAGGCCAGCCACAGGGTTTACATAAACTGAAATGATGTTTCAATGCATGTAGATGGCTGCATCTGAACAGCTTGTCCATGCTTAGAATGAAAAGAGCACCTTTTTTTTTTTGCTCTCTGCAACTTCTTTAGAGATAGAGGCCTTGTCATAGAAATCAGTGGGTGCTCTATTGAGGAGCAAGTTGCCATGCTCCTACATGTAGTGGGACACGGTTTAGGGTGATTCACCAAAGCTTTAGGAGGTCACTGGAGACAGTGAGCAAAGTGGCGATTCCGTAGATAGACATCACGACCCCCTGTGGAAAAAAAAAAAGAGGCTCGAATGGTACGATCCCTCCGTCACCCTAGAATGAAAGGGGTGATCTCGTAGTTCTTGGTCTATGAAGATGCGTTGTTAGGTGCTCCATTTTCCCATTGAGGACGAACCTCAACCTGTGCTCTGAGGGTATAAGCCCCTATCTACATCTACTTTCCTTGAGTTGGTGAGCTTAGGAGTGAAATGATCGGCCACCAAGTCCTATCACCCGTCCCAAAATTATGGGTAGCCCAAAGTGGTTTCCGAGCTTTCTACACGTGTACTTGACATTGCTGTTCTCTAATACACAAAATTAATTCATTTACATGAACTTACACACTATCTTAAAAATTCTTAGGTACATGCGGGGTACACACAAGAGTGCAACACAAAATGTGTTGGCTTTCACGATCTATATTTGGCTATTTCGAGTCGAACAACTATTGTTTTTGTTTTTCTAAAATAGCAAGTCATGTATCCTCTCGGTGTTCTCGGATGCTAAACATAGCTTTCGTGGTTTTCTATTTTGCAGTTGGCTAAATGTTTAGCCAATTATTTTTAGCAACTCTCTTGAGTTGCTCTTAGTGTAATACAAAGATCCAAAATTCTAAACATAAGATAGGTTAATTAGTTGCATAAAAACAATTTCCTATAATAAAGGTGATCACCCTTGTCACACGCTTTCAATTTTACGGCCAACACACTTTCAACTGTCAGTTTTAGAACAATTCTAAGGGCATGTTTGGATCCCTGGAATTGAATTCATATAGTAAACTATAATTGTCGAAGCAGAATCCGTAATATCCTTTAAATAAAAGTCTACTACTTTTACTTAAGTTGGGAAGAAGAATCTATAAAATTCATTTTCCCATCTCCCACCCTTTGGATGGGAGGTTATTGAATCTCAAATCTAAGCCAAATAGCCTAATTTCTTAAGTTGATTCTAATTCCTTCAAAATAATGGGATCCGAATGGGCCCTTACACAATTGTCATAAGAGATATATAGAATAATATGAATGTTTGGCGCCATTTTCATTACTTCTAGGGCCCTAGCACTAGTAGAGAACAGACTTTCCATCCAGGAGCTCTAGTCCCGACTAATTTTGAGCCCGAAACTAAAGAAATCACTAGTCCCGGTTGATATCTCCAACCGGGACTAAAATCCCCGCCCCACTATGCCCAAATCGGATAGTGGAGCAAGTTTTTCGGGACCTTTAGTTGTGGTGGGTGGTTTGAACCGGAACTAGAGGTAGACTTTTAATTCCAGTTGTTGTTGCAAACCGGGGACTCTGATAGTTTATCCTGAGTTGTGGCTGAAACCGGAATTAGTGGTCCATCATTTAGTCCCGGTTATAAAAACCAACCAGAATTGAAAGTTTGCCCTATATATAGCCCCTTCTACCCCAAACGGCCGAACACAGCTCAATTATTACTCTTTGCTGCTGTTGGTATACCTTATAGCATAAAATATAGAGGTTTTTAAAACGAAAATAAGGGTATAAAATGAATAACAACATAGTATAGGGGCTTGACTAACATGATTCCACTAGTTTTTGTGATTTATATATTTTTTAGGGATCAAAACGTAAAATGCCCAAGAGTTTGCAAGCCTTACGACATAAAGACGTATCCGTGACGTAACCCAACGTGGAACCTACACTAGAACATTCCGGAAGAGACCAGAGCACCAGTAAGGGGAGGGCCCACCTGGCGAGCCGTAGCGGCCGCTTTTTGGGCTGGGACGGCGGCCGCCTGGTGGGGCCCCACCCTCGACCTCCCATTCAAGGTCGGTTCACCACCGCCTATGAGGAGTAATCTAGTCCATCCATCAAGGTCGGTTTGATCCAAGGGCTGTCGTGCATCCTCTGGGGCTATATAACAAGACCCCCTGACCCCTGGGTGAAACCCTAATTCATTCTACTCCATACCAGTCCATCATCAAGACCCCAAGTCAAGATCCTAAGCCCTTGTTCCACCATAATTAGAGCAATAGCTATCTAGGTTAGCTCTAGAGGAAGTCAAGTATTGTCTTGGATTCGGATAGTCAAGAAGTAGCTGGCAACGAAAGCTTCACGTGGCTTCTCTCTTGTATCTCATTTGTAAGTATTTGTTTAGAATACAATTGCCATGACTTTATTCTATTTAATGATTATATTCTTAGTTATATGCTTCTATGCTTATTATGATTATATATTTAGTTTAGTATGTTTGTCTTTATATTCAAGCATGGAGTCGTATAGGGGCCCCCTTAGATGTACACTATGTGGGTGGTCGACAATGTGTAAACGTGGTGTTTATACAACGCGTTTGCCTGCGACATCACCCTATATTCTGGGATGTGTGGTAGATCGTGGATGTGATACTCCCATTGAGTCCTTTGGAGTGCACCCCGAATGTAGGGCTAGTTGAGCTTTATTACTATGGTTGGTTGGTTTTGTTCCTAATCTTCCTTAGTAATATTCACCATGTGTAGATATAATGCTTCCATATGATGATGACTAGATGTATTGCACTAATTGTAGTATGCATTGACATATAAGTAGGAGTAACTTAGGAATATTCCATCCATCTCACCTATACTATGGTATTTAGCCTTTTATGATACTAGCTAGTGGCATATGATGATCTTTGACTTGGATGTTATTATCATTATTATCTTATTATCTTTATTATGTGACTTACCTCGTTTGAGTTTAGTATGATGCATATGGTTTTACTCTACATTACACCACTTTGCAAGTGAATCATCATTAAATCATCAACCTACCCATAGCCCATCCCTTTCTTTTCGTAGAATATAAATACGATACGGATAGACTCCTTGGTGAAGTGCTACAATTGGGTAATTCTATCCGCGCGCTTGCGGATACGAGAATTATATTATCATAGCAAGAGTTTCAAGTGTCATTATAAGAATATCCGTTCACACGTTTCTTTAGCGTTGTGAGCTAGGGTGACAGACTAGTTTCGTAGGCAATGCTAGAATGTGTGGTACAGCTTTTGTGCCTATCGTGGTGAGATTAACTCCACCATCGATAATGTTGCAAAGTCATAAACCATAACTAATTCCATCTAACTTTATTAACTCTCCGATCTGACTTTTATTGGAATGTGAGATTAACTCCACATCCAAGCTAACTTATTAGATAGATACCATTAATACATTTCTAACGCCGTCCTAGATGTGGATCGTGTTAGAGATATCAACAAATGCCATGTGTGTTCGTCGATGAGGGATAATAGAGTTCTTGCTTAAGGCGTGTGAGCTTCATCTACATATTGTGAAGGTTTGCTATTTTATCTTCCAATCTTTCAATGCTAAATGTGCAGATCATTCCATGTTCTATTCATAGACATAAAATGTGTGGTAGATACCATGGTGTTTTTTTTTGTCTATGATACTTCATTTAGTATTCATGTATGTATCTTTACACATTATCTAGACACATTAAATATGATGGTTGTAATGTATCTTGACACATTTTTTATGTTTGCCCATCTTTTGTACATATAGATATGACCTCTTTTTTGGGAGAAAGCCCTCTCTTTGCCGTCGGATACCATGTTGCTAGAAGAGTTCTCTTGATTATAGAGCAACGCCGAAGGTTAGAAAAGCCGTGAGATTGGCGAGCCATCCGGTCCTATAGGCTTTGGAGTGTAGACTCGGTTTTACATTTCACAAGAGATATGGCATCCTCCAAGTAGAGAAGATCATATATATCAATATGTGGATCTCCTCTAGGGTGATTTCGAACAATGGATGTGGATGTGGATCCTGCAAGTTTGCTCTCCACTGTTGGGCACCGGTGGGCCTTCAAGATCGCAACGGCAGTGCATTGGTATACATAGTGCCATAACCTCTAGAGACTGTCATCACAACCTCCTGACGCTCAAATCGACTTCCTTAGTGATTTTTCTTTGTAGTTAGATGCTACCGGAGATCTACTGAGGTGGTTTATTTTTAATGTGTTTGTATAATGATAACATTGACCTAATCTTATAAAGGTCTTTGTTATCATATATGTAACTTCTTTTCGAGGTATTTGTTATCATATATGTAATTTTTTGCATAAGATTTTTGTTATCATAAATGTAATTTATGTTTAATTAGTATATATCTCTTTTATCATATATGTTATTTTATTTTTATTTATTATATATCTATGTCAATGTTACACATGATTATTGCAATATATTTTTGATACATTTTATGTGATTTGACAATCGTTTATGGATACAGATATCGACCACTCTGTGGGAGAAAGCCCTCCACGTACAAATATTGTTACACACTTTGTAGTCCACCAAAGTGGTGCACACAATAGATGCTACAAGTGTTCTACTGAAGATAGAGGAACGTAGAAAACTCCAAAGTTTACTAATGAACTTCTTTGAAGAACTAATGAACTTCTTGGAAGAACTAAACTTATTTGGAGATAACTTCCAAATGTACCTCTCTATAACCCGTAACTCTACCTCTCCAACCTGTCATCATCTCGGCATGACTCTGTGGCCGCCTCGACAAATCTTTGTTGTTAGATGCTCACGAGAGTTCTACTGAGGCGGTTAAAATTTAATGTGTTTGTACACTTTGATGACAACATTGATCTATTTGAATAAAGATCTTTGTTATTATATATGTAATATTTTTTAAAGTCTTTGTTCTAATGTATATGTAATTTATTGTGCGCTTATGATAAATGATAATTTGCTTTCATGACATCAAAGTGCATACATACAGTACATTATGCCCAAAGATTTTTAGAAACCAAAACATCTATTTTTGAGGTATCAAATAATGTCAAATAAAAATTGTTTTGGAGGACTTCCATATATTCAAAACAAAAAAACATAGTCCACGGGTGGGAAACAAAAATGCAGGGTTGCAGAAAGGATTTGGGAGCACTTTTGCTAGCTTAGTCCCGGGTTTTGGCTGAACCGGGGACTAAAGTGTAGACTTAGTCCTGGATTGTGGTTCAACCTAGGACTGAAGGCTTTGTAGTCCCAGATTATGTTACAACCCAGTACTAAATCCATAGAAATATAAATTGGGCGCCGTCTTCTACCTCCAAATCTCAGCTGCCCGTGCTGACGCCATCGTTCTCTCCTCCGTCCATGCATCGCCATCTGCGCGCTGGGGACTCCGGTGGCCACTGCGCAGCCTGGATGGAGGCCGAGCGTCTCCTCCTGGCCCGCGCCAACGCCGCAGTGGACGAGGCCACCTCCCTCCGCATGCGCGTCGCCGACGCCTCGGTGTGCGCAAGTAGCAAAACAGAAATTCCCAACAAAGCTAGGCACATAGCTGCATTCGATCAACGATTTGACTAACGTGAGCACATCAATTTGAAACAAACTTCCAGATTTTGACTAGGTTGGTACAGAGTAGAATCCTACAGAGTACTCCCTCCGTCCCCACCGAGTTTGTCACCCTAGATTCCGTGCCATCTTATTCGATGCTTCGTCTTATTCAAATTTTTGCACAAATATAATTTATTTTGGTGCGACTTATTTTATCAATGAAGATACTTGAATATTTATTAATTTATTTTATGATTTGTATAAATATTTTGAATAAGACGGATGGTCAAACATGAAGTTTAAAAGTCAAAAACGGCGAACTCCATGGGACGGAGGGAGCCATGTCACCATCGAGTCGGTCGGCGCGTGGTGGCAGAGCATGACGCCCGCCGGTGGCCGCCTCTGCGTTGTCGTGGGAGGTCTCGAGCGAGACAGCATCCTCCACGGCCCCGCCCGGCAGGACGGGGTCCACGTGCTGGTCGCCGTCCGAGGGGGCGTCGGCCGGGCCCGTTGCCTCGATCCCGCGCCGCCATCTCGCTCACCGCCCGCCCGGTGTTGTGCGTGTGCGGTGTCGTAGCTATGCGCGTCGCCGACGATGAGCTCGATCGGTCCGCGTCAAGGCGATGGGGTCGGCGTCGTACATCCGCCGACGCGGCGATACCGAGGCCCGTGAGCAGCGGCATCGACGGACAGCGGCGTGGGACACGAAATTTTGCGTTGCGGGCCCCGTGTCAGGAGCTCAAATGGAGGAAAACAAACTGCAACCAGACGGAATGGCATGCACGAAAGACACTGAAAGTTTCGATGTTAACTGTGAAAACCCGAAATTTAGAGGGGTATCCATGAGAACACGACATTTTATAATGGTATCCATGAAAAAGACTCAATGATTAACTGACGCGGAAAATATGGGTCCACCTCCATAAATCATGATCAACAGTGAACTTTCAAATGTGGAAAATCAAAACTGCCCGCCTCCATAAATCGCGATTTACAATGTCCTTTCAACAATGTAAGATGATGCTGGGTGCTTCAAGTGATCGTGTTGTTACACTGGTTTGCGACAGTCGTACACTATTTTGTTGGTAGAGCTAGGGTGTGGTTCGTTTGTATTTGTCCACTTGCTTACAATATCGTTCGTTTTTCTTTCAAAAAAATATGGTTGGGTTCAGCCCCAAGACATTTGGAGGCTTGGCCACATTTCTTGTTTTCGTATAGCCCAGTATCCCCTAGTTGCAGGCAACAAAAACTTTACGTCGAATCCACAAATAGATTATATCCACAACCATGCATTCATCAAATACTAACAAGGAACACACAAAAAGAGTCACAACACATGAAATTTGGTAATTGTAGCCATGTAACTAAAGAGCGCCACAACATCAACAATTTGTGATACATCGATAGATAATGTGACCGTTAGCCCTGGAGGAGCCCCAAACGCCGCCGCCGCCGCGCCGGCGGGCTCTCCGGCCCGGCGCCCGGCCACCAGCACCCCCTCTACCTCCCCCGCCCCCCCTCCCTCCCCTCCTCTCCGTCCTCCCCGCCCCTCTCCCCGGCCTCCCGGGTGTGCGCCGCCGCCGTCGCCCGTTAGCTGTGCCGCGCCGGCGCGGTGCAGATCCGGCCGCTCCTTGCCGGATCCAAATGACCCTGCTCCCGTCGCCCCGGACTCGGCGATCCCGGCCAAAGAGCGAAGCTCGGCGCGACGGCGGCGTGCCGCCGATCCGCTTCGGCTCCTCCGCCCGGTGCGTCGGGAGGCACCGCCGCCCTGCCTTGACGTCGAGACCTGCGCCCCCCGCTCGTCGGCCGTCCCTAGCTGCTCGGTATCGCCGCCGGGGCATGACGCGGCCTCCTCGCGGCCGCCGCGGACACCGTAGTGGTGATGGCTGCCGACGTGTGAACCTCCCCGCCTCCGTAGGCTTGGCCTCATCGGTGGTGGTGGGAGGCCCTGCTCGCCGCCGTCCGGTCGAGATGGCCGGCCACGCTCGCCGGCGCACCCGCCTGGCCGCTCTCGTCTTCTCCCCACCTCCTCCTCGTCCCAGCCCACAGCGTGGCGGCGTGCTGCGGCGCAGCAACCTCCTGCCGGGACGCGCCGTCGTCGTCGGGACACGCGTGGGGGTGCGGAGATGCTGCGGAATGCTCTGCCGCCCATCTCGGGCGTGCCTCGCGGAGGCGAGCCGCCGCCGCCCGACGCGGGCCCCGCCCCGGCGACAACTAGGTCGGCGCCCGGCTGCGCCGCATGCCCGGCCCCTCGCCGCCATGTACCTTCCGCCGCCCCGCTATGCGGGGGATGGGTCGCCGGCCCGGCGTCCGCCCTCGCCGGATGACCCGCGCGCGATCGCCGCAATTGCCGACCGCTTCCTATCCGGCTGGGCCAGTAGGCGGCTGTCGCTAGCGCCGCAACGCAACGTCGCCCGCGAAACAGCCTCACCGAGTTCGCTGGAGCGGCGGCTCGCGGCTCGGCTGGCTCAGTGCGAAGCCTCGCCCGGCGGTGGATGCGTGTGGTGCTCGTCTGCGACCCTCTGCTCCAACCCCGCTCCGTCAACCCTCTTCTTTGCCGGCACTACGGCGCCCGACACGGCTCGGCATTGCCTACCTATACCCCCCACCCCGTGCCCTTCGTTGGGGAGACCGAAGGGCATGGTGGGTTGGCGGTTCCTTCTCCGACCGCTTTTGGACAACGAGGACGAGTTTGTCGAGCGGAGGCCCCACCAGCGCTGTGCGCCTCGTCTATCCTCGCCGGGCGTTCACGGACTCGTCGTGGACCACGCGGAGGGACCGGTGAAGCCCCCCTGTCTTCGGCATGGGATGTCCTGGCACCGGATCACTGCGGTCCGGGGCGAAGGCGCCGACATCACCGTCGGCTGTCCAATGGTTCCCTCGCCGCCACCACGGCTAGGGTACCGGCCACGCGCCTGCTCGGTGTCAACTTTGCTCTGCGGCGTCGCCCATCAACGACTTGGCAAGCGCCGACCTCGCCCGTCCACCGTTATCGCGTGTAGGGCCCTGCGTGCGGGCGCCACCGTCGGCGCCCACCGCCGCCGATGGCTTCCTCTCATCGGGCGCCGGCGGCGTCGGCGCGTGCCCCAACCACCGTCGTCGGCGGCTTGTCCGCCATCCCCTCGTCGGGCTGCAGCTCGCTTCAACCGCCGCTGGGGATCACGTCGCCCTAGACCGCTTCCGCTCACCCCGCTACCCGATTTGCCTCAAAGACGGCCGCCACGGCGCGAACTTCTGCGCATCGTGACTGTCTCCCGCCATAGCTCTCCCCCGTGTCTGCAGGGGCGTTGGAGCCTCGGTGCCAAGTCTGAGGGCACTACACACTGTGCTCAAGACCGCCAGGCCGCCGTCGACTGTGTCCCGGGGCACGGCTTCCCCTGGTGTGGCTGGATCGCCGGCACCTACTCTCCTCGTCGGGTAGATCCTGTGTCTGATCAACTCAACCGCCCGACCGCGGTGGGAGTTGGCGCCATGCCTTCACTACGTGGACAACGACGGGAAGCTCCAAGACCCGCTCGCGCTCAACTTGCTTGCAGACGTCGTTCCCCCGGCTCGAGCGGACCTGATGATCAACGAGCTCGTGGCCTCCCTCGTCACGCCTCCGTCCACTTCGACGATACCCCTGCCTCTACAGTCCGAGCTATCCTCGCCTACCTGCGACTGGTGGGCTGACTTTGTGCTCGTGGAGCTCCAGCCGCTCGCTGCTCCGCTCCGCCACTCTGCGGCCGGCCCTAACCTTGATGCCTTTCAAGGGGGGACCTTGTGGAGGTATGGCTGGACACTCCGTGGGCTGCGGGCCACAGCTCCAGTTGACTCCCCCTCCTCCCGCCCAGGCTACTACGCCCTTCTCGGCAGTGGCGGTTGAGGAGGCCTCAGAGGACGGCGACTCCAGGCTTCCTCCTACCGCGCCAATGATCGTCTCCGACAACATTGTCGCTGTGGGAATGACGGTCCATGTGCCTGCTCCGTGCACTGACGCGCCTACGGCGGCTGCGCCACCCACCGAGGCTTCTATTGCCACCTTCCTGGGTTCCCTCGTCGTCCCCATCAAGGAGCCTCTCTTGCAGTTGCCTCCTCGTCGGCGTGCATCCCACCTTGTACACGGCACCCACTCCATCTGCCGCAGCTCCCGGCTTGCTACGAAGTCCGTCTATAGGGATCCACGCCTAGAACGACAAGCCCGCAGAGTGCTCCTGAACAAGTGGAACGGGAAGAGACCGGACGAGCCGTCCAACACCGGACCGGTCTGGCGGCGCTTCCACGACCGCTTCAAGACCGGCGTGCCCTCCCGGGCCGCTCACGGTCGGGAACTCTTCTCGGCCCGATGCGGCCACGGCTCCTCCGTTGAGCTGGGCGAGGAGCGTGATGCGGACCCGGCGCTCTCTTTAGTCGCACAACTAGTATCGGACTTAGTACAACCTAGATTGATGCGCCCGTTTGTTTGGCGACTTGTGTCGTGTGTGACCTTCTTACTTGATGGCATCCCGCCAAAGATTAAGTAGGATGTAATCATAAACTCTGATTTCCCTTAATGCAGCACGTGCACAATGCACGCTTTCGAAAAAAAAACATCAACAATTTGAGATGGACAACTAGTACCTGGCGATGTACGATACTTAGCCAGTGGAGGGGTGCGGTGGGCAGGGCATGGGCTGATATTATGCATTCTAGGAGAGAGAGAGAGAGAGAGAGAGAGGGGGGAAGAAACTGGCTCGGGCTGACAAAACCTATGTCCGGTTGTCACGCCACACTAGTAACGAAATGATTTTGCGTGATACTACAAAATCTTTACCGTGGCGGGCACACTGTTTGCTCGCTAAGGTAATTCCATGGCCGGTGCGGCCAACCGCCCACCCACCATAGTTATTGGATTAACCATGGCAGGCTCCTTAACTCTGCCCACCACGATTAATCAATTAATCGTGGCGGGTGAGTTATAGACGCCCGCCACAATTAATACACATTTTTAGTGGCAGGCATGTTAAGGCGCCCACCACGACTAATCACGAGCACTCTAAATATCAGCCGCCAACCCCCTCTTGTTCCTCCACGGGTCTTTGTCTCCCAACATGTGTGGGGGGAGGCTTTGCCCTATAATTTGACCAAATTTTCAAATGAGGACTTTGTGCTTGGATTTGGGGAGGGGGGAGAATACACCAAGTGGTACATAAAGGTCTCTCATCCTCCCTTAATCTCTCTTTTCATCTTTTTGCTACTCTCTTGATCTAGATCTATTTTCATGGAGGGGAGAGAAAGCTTGTATTTCTCTACTCCCATCCTCTTTCTCTCTTTTTTTCACTTTGAGTACTATATATCAACAATTTAACACTTCGAGTGCTATAGGTATGGAGAGCAGGCGGACAGGTATGGAGAGGCATCGAGCCGAATGGATGTACAGGATGAAGAGGGTGGATGACGTATACATAGCTAAAGTGAGAAAGTTTGTTGCCCTAGAGAGAAGACACCGTGAGATAAATCAACAGAGGATGATTATATGTCCTTGCTCTCGCTGCAAGAACCTCAAAGCTGACACTAACACCAAGGTGCAATCTCACTTAATTATGTATGGTTTTGTCAAGGACTATATGGTCTACATTTTTCATGGCGAAGAAGTTCCACCAGTAGATCCACCAGCAAATCCACAGTCGATCCAATAGCAGCTGGTGCTGTGGCTGGTGGTATATTCGAAAGCATGGCTGACATCGACGACAACGTTGATGGTGGTGGTGGAGGCTCCAATGACGGACCCTAAGGATGTCCAACTTTTTGAAGATTTGGTGAACCGCCTCGATGAAGACGACATTTTGTTTGGCTTCTTGAAATGTTGAGAATTTCAAACAAATAAAGCAGGAAGCAATTGATCCGCTTTACAAAGACAGTCCAAAGGGTTGCACGATGCTGAGTTTTAACCTTCATTTCCTGATGATGAAGGCTTGTCATGGCTAGTTTGACACTAGCTTCAATGAGCTTTTAAGTTACCTTGCTCCCACGTATCCAACGCCTAACAAGGTTCCTGCCAATACGTATCGTGCTAAGAAGTTGATCCGGCCAGTAGCGATGAAACTCAAAAAGTTCGATGCCTGCCCAAACCACTGTATCCTATATCAAGGCAAGCAGTATGAGAATTTGACTAGTTGTCTATACTGTTGTGTGAGTCGATACAAGAGGAATGTCGGATGTCATGTGGATGAGCTCGATGAGGAAGCCTTGGAGGACGGTTGAAAAAAAGAAGAAGGGGCCGAAGAAAACTAGTGTGGTGGAGAAGAAGATCATGTCAACATAGGATAAGGAAGAAGAAGGTTACACGTAGAGAAAACGTCCATCGTTGTCGATGTGGTACCTTCCTATCACTGATTGCCTACAGTCTATTTTTGGGAACCCTGAGGATGCTAAGCACATGACCTAGCATGCATCTAGCGATCGTCTAAAGGATGACGGGAAGCTGCGACACCCTTTTGATGCTAAGTAGTGGAACGATTCTGACGTCGCCTTAACTGAGTTTGCAAAGGAGCCTAGGAACATTAGGTTTACACTGAGTACGGACAGAATGAATCCGTTCGGTGATCTTAGTAGCACACACAGCATGTGGCCGGTCGTCCTCACCATGTATGACCTACTACCACACATGTGTCAAAAGCACAAGTATGTTTTGCTGACCATGCTCATTTTTGGACCGAAGTAACCCGACAATGATATAGATGTGTTCTTAGAGATGTTCATGGAGGAGATGCAGATACTATTTGATGATGCGGTCAAAATGGTGGATGCATACCGCAAGGGAGGAGTTCACTCTTCAAGCCATCTTCAAGCATGTCTATCTCCTTGAGCTGGTGCATTCCTCCTGATCTCTTGCGGGTTTGACGTTCTTTGTTCCAACTCTAGTTGCAAGCCATCTTCTCCACAAGGTCACTAGCTTTAGAAAGTGTGAGTGACGGAAAGCACCTTCCATTTGCGGCATCCATTGTTTCCGCGGTACTAGTAGTGAGCTTGTGGTAGAAGGTCTACATCGAGTAGCCATTTCTCCATCCCGTGATGTGGACATTTTGAAATATATTCCTGGAAGCATTCCCACGCTTCTGGGATGGATTCATCATGTTGTTGTTGAAAATTTGAAAGCTTTCCCCGTAAGGCATTTGTGTTGCCTATAGGAAAGAACTTGGCAAGGAAGGCAGTAGAGCGAGTGACCGTGGTATTCTTCTCTTTTTAGTGTCGAACCAACTGCTTCGCCTTTCCTAAGAGTGAGAATGGGAAGAGGCGGAGTAGGATTGCGTCTCTTGGTACTCCTTTGATGGTGAAAGTGCTTGGAAATCTCCGAAGTCTTGGAGATGAGCACTCGTGTCTTCATGTGCCTTTCCACGTAATGGATAGCTTGCACCATGTTGATGAGCCTAGGCTTGAGCTCGAATTCATGGTCCCCAATCTCAACCGGCCCGGTCGCGAACATTGGCCGTAGTTGGGCCGAGAACTCACGAAGTGTCTTGTCGACCATGGCCTCAAATACGGGTGATACGCTTTGGTCGATTTGATCAACGTCCAAATCGAGAAGGTGTTGGTGCTTTTTTCGAGCTTGGATCTTGCCCTTCTAATTAATGCTTCTGGGTTGTCAATGTAGTTCTCTGGATGGTTACTCCAATTCATACATTTACCCTGCATAAGATCAAAAACAAGTAGACAAATAAGGGTAAGCCTGTTTGAGTAGTGATAATGGGTCCTCGATACATTACGTGATGCAAGTGATATCAATCTATCCATGTATGTGTTTTTAGGTTTGACTAGCACCCTTCCCAAGAACGGCGCTAGAAATGCTAGTTGACATTTCTTAATGCAATCACAAAAGGATGGATTTAAGATCCAACCCGGGACGGCGCCGAGAAATGTATAGTGGTATCTATATAAATAAAGCCAGCCTGGAGATGGAGTTAATCTCACATCTAGCAAAAGGGTTAGGGCGAAGTTAAAATGAGATAGAGAATTAGTAATGTGTATATCTCTGCATCATTATCCATAGTGGAATTAATCTCACCAGGATATGCATAAGAGGTGTACCACACATTCTAGCATCACCTACGTACTAGTCTGTCACCCTAGCAGCAATGCTAAGAAATGTGTGAATGGTATTCTTAATATGTCACTTGAATCTCTTACAATAATATGAATATGATATCTGTAAGCGCATAGATAGAAATACCAGTACAGCACTTCACCGGGAGTCTATCCATGTGTCGTATTTATATTTTACCACAGGAAAGGGGTAGGCTTATGGGTAGATTGATTGATTCACTTGCAATGTGGTAATGTAGAGTAAACCATATGCATCAAGCTAAACTCAAACTAGGATGAGTCACATAATAAAGATAAAGATGAATAAATGATATGATAACTGCCAAGTCAAAAATCATGGTACGCCACTAGGATGTATCATAACAGGCTAAATTAACATGGTATAGGTAGAGCAGACAGAATATTCCTGAGTTACTCATAATCATATGTCAATCAATACTATGATTAGTGCAATACATTTAGTCATCATGGCATGAAAGCAATATATTTACGCATGGTGAACATTACTAAGGAAGATCAGGAACAATTCAAGTCTACCATAGTAATAAGGCTCAACGAGACCTACATTCGGGGGGTCAACTACAAAGGACTCATTGGCAATATCACAACCACGATCTACCACACATCCTGGAATATAGGGTGTAGTCGCAGGCAAACGTTGTATAAACACCACGTTTACACATTGTCGACCACCCACAAAGTGTACACCTAAGTGGGTGCTATACGACTCCACGCTTGAATATAAAGACAAACTTACTAAACTAGATATATAATCATAATAAGCATGGAAACATATAACTAAGAATATAATCATTGAATAGAGCAAAGTCATAGCAAATGTATTCTAACCAAATACTTACAAATTAGATACAATAGAGAAGCCATGAGAAGCTCGGCTCCCACTACTTCTTGATGATCAGGAATCCAAGACAAGCTTGACTTCCTCTAGAACTATCCTAGATAGCTAATGCTCTAACTATGGTGGAACTAGGGCTTTGGGATCTTGACTTGGGGTCTTGATGATGGGACTTGGTATGGAGTAGAATGACTTAGGGTTTCACCCAGGGATCAGGGGGTCTTGTTATACAGCCCCTCGAGGATGCACCGTGGCCCTTGGATCAAACCAACCTTGAACAACGGCGTAGATTGCACCTCAATGGCGATGGTGAACCGACCTAAGAAGGGGAGGCCGACAGGTGGGACTCGAACACGACCGCCACGGCCTTGTGGGCGCGGTCGCCCTGTGCTAGGTGGGCCCCTCCTTCAGGGTCATGTCTTCTGGTGTCTTCTAGAGTATTCTTGCAAGGGTTTCAAGTTGAGTTGCGTCGTGGACAAGTCTTTGTGTCGTATGGCTTGCAATCTCTAGGGTTTTCCTGTTTAATCCCTAAAAATATATAAATCATCAAAACTCATCGAATTATGTCAGTTAGGCCCCTAACATATGTTGATATTTATTTTAAGCCCTTATTTCATGTTTAGATCACTATTAATTTTATGCTATAAGAGATACCAACAGTCATGATCACCGATTACCCGATTGCCTTTTTCATTATCGGGGTAGGTCAAAGGGAAGACCGCCTGTGTAGCTTTCATCGATGGTACCTGCTACACTTACCTTAAGGGATCCACCAAAATGGTGTACATGGCACACTGACGCTTCCTCTGAAAAAGCATAGGTATAGACTACCAACAATGAATAAATACTTTGACAACAAGGGCGAGCCGCAACTTAATGAACCGGCACCGACTAGTTATGGTCCAAAGGTGTTTGGCATGGTGGTGAAGGACTTGGAGTGCGAGTTTGGAAAGAAGAAGAAAGAGGAAGATGGCACCACCAAGACAATGAAGAGGAAGAGGGATAAATTGGAGGAAGAAGTGCCTCCTGCGTTCCTTTCAAGAAGAATTCAATTTTCTCCGAGCATCTAAAGTACTGGAAGACACTAAATACATCCCATGCAATCGACTCTATGCACCTTGAGAAAAATGTCTATTGATGGATATCAAGAGCAAGACAAAGGATGGTATCAAGTCACGTACTTTCACCCCCACCGTGGCTCCGTTTGTCACACCAGTGCGCGCATGTGCCGCAGTATATATGCATTGTCATGCTACCCTCTCTAGTCCGTAATTCAGAGTTTACGGCTACGGCTTTCAAATCCTCTACTTTTGTGTGCACCACTACCCTTGCCATTTATGTGTCTCACGCACTAATTCCACTGTCATATACACAAATTCTAGGAGAAACATTCTGGACTTTATGACATATAAACAATTTTATTTATACTTTTAATACAAAAATGACATGCCTCCTACCCATTTGCGCTATGGCACACACAAATCTGATATTTGCATGCGCACCACTAGAATTTGTGTGTGCACTGAGCCACATGATTTCCCTACATCAAAACTGGTGAATAGAGAAGGTTGTTCCTAGAGTTCAATTTGGGATGATTTCAATTTGGTCATGTGATTTTGTCGTGACCTCTAGAAATTCAGATGACTTGGATGAAAGAGACCGTATCCTTGATATCCCTACAACTAAGTCTATCAATTGTTTGCGTATTGACTCCCCTGATTACAGGGTTGTCGTGGTATATTGGTGTCGCAGTCTACACATGAGAAGACCGACGGGTAACAGTTTTGCAAAGCTATATTTATGTGTGTTTTTGTTTAACTTTAATTTGAGGGTGTGTCAGACTCGGTCAGCGAATCGCCCGAGATAAAGCGGAGTGGCTGAATATTTAATTATTATTTAGCTTTATTATTATAATTATTAGATTAAATTAAAGAGAGTTAGAAAAAGACTAATGGGTCTGGCCCGTTAGCAATTGTAAACCCCTCATATAAATATGGGGGCAACTATCGTGAGACAATCAAGAAGAAAATAATTAGGTTTTTATCCTAGCTCCCTAGCTCCTTGCTTTGCCGCCGCCAGCCCTCCCGCTGCCGCCGCCGCCACCCCTAGCTGCTGCTGCTGCTGCTGCCGCGCCGCCCCTCAGCCTCGCGCCCCACGCGCCGCCATCTTAGCCGCAACTCCCTCGATTCTCGCCACGTCACGCCTCTCGTTCCTCCTCTCGCGTTGGCGGAAAACGGGTTGTGACAGATTGGTATCCGGAGACCGACGATCCAATGGCACATGAACCGGGGCGATCCATCGCGGAGAAAGTCAACAGGATCATCGATGAGTACATCACAGCCATGGAGGCCAAAGCTATGGAGGCTAATTCAGCCCCATCATCAGCTAAGTACATCCCGCCTTCCAAGCGCTCTCTTCAGTCTGTACACACAGATGAGCCCCCCATCCACCGCACCTCCGATTCTTCAATCCTGCGGCCCGCCAGCAGACAAACCGAATTTTCACCTCGAATTTGATACAGAAATTCCCCAAGAAATTACTCGAGAATCGCCACCTAAATTCTTGCCGAAAAATCCCGGGCGTGCGGCAATAATATTAAATTATTTTTTTTTGAGTATGATGGCAAGGGTGACCCTTCTCATTGGTGTGTACAAAATGCGATAAATTTTTTCTCGCTCAAGGAATTATTAATACGAGATCAGATGTAGCTCGCTTCGTTCCATCTCCAAGGGAACGCATTATCTTGGTTTATTCGTTGGGAAAATGAAGTGGGTCAACCAACTTGGCCAGAATTTTCTGCAGCTATTACCAGGCGTTTTGGAACACCACTACACAATCATCTTGGTGATCCGACAAAGATCACGTCGAGGCGGGAGATTTGGACCCAGTACACAAATACGTTCACAGCAACGCTCAACAAGGTACAACACCTCTCCCCAAAACAGCAGGCTATGCTTTACATCGCTGGGTTAGCACCTCTAATTTAGATCGACGTCCAACTACATCAACCACCTGATATCGAGACAGCCGTAGTACTGGCTAGACGTCTCTATACACAGCTTCACGTCAACGTAATTCAAAGGTACGCACAAGAGGATATTCGGATATTAAAATATCGGTTCATGGGTTAACCGGCATATCCACTTGTCCTACCATGCAATTACTCATCAATATAAATGGCACCGATTTATTGGCCTTATTGGATTCTGGTTCAACACACAATTTTCTGGACTCGGATTTGGCTATGAAACTGGGCCTACAAAATTCTTCCTTACACCGTTCGCTCAAAGTTGCTGTCGCTAATGGACAACATATAACAAATGTGGGAAGGTATGATGATATTGAATTTTCTATTATTGCTACTTGAAAGTTTCAAGGCAGATTTCTTCAACATCAAGCCGGGAGGCTATGATGTTGTTTTGGGTGTGGACTGGGCCGAGTTCTTTAGGAAATATTGTTTGAAATTTTAATAAACTTATTATGAAGTTCTCATGGAAAGGACAAATGATCACATGGCACGCCTCTCTAAAGAGACAATTCTCCACCGGTATTCATATACTTTCTCCCGATGTGTCAATGGATCCTCCGCTATGCAAATTCCAATAGATTTTCGAGAGAGCCTTCGGGGCTCCCTCCTCAACGGCGTTATGATCATAGAATTCATCTTAAAGATCCCACTCGGTCGATTGTCATTCGCCCTTATCGTTACCCTCGATACTGAAAAATGAATTGGAACGACAAATGTTCGGACATGCTTCATCAAGGTATCATCCGTATAGCACTTTGTCATTTTCATCCCCTGTCCTTCTTGTCAAGAAACATGATCGGACTTCGCGCTTTTGTGTTGATTATCGGGAGCTCAATAGTAATACCTTGAAAGACAAATTTCCAATACCGGTTATTGCTGAATTCTTTGGATGAACTAGAAGGTGCTAAATTCTTCACCAAATTAGATCTTCGCCGGGCTATCACTAGGTACGCATGCATCCTCCGGACATCGAAAAGAGGCGGCTTTTCGGGGACACATCATGGGCATTTTGAATTTTTGGTCATGCCATTTGGTTTATGCAATGCACCTTCAACCTTTCAACCTTTGATGAATAATATATTGGGACCGTTTACATTGCAAGTTTGTTCGGTTTTCTTTGATGATATCCCGATATTTAGCAAATCTGATGCGAGCATCTCCACCATGTGGAAGAGGTTTTCAAGGTACTAGCATCTCATAATATCTTCTTAAAGAAATCTAAATGCCTCTTTGGTCAATCACAATTGGGTTATTTGGGACATTATATCGGATCTTTGGAGTGGTCATTGACCCTGGACAAAATTGAGGCCGCCACACCGCTTGGCCACTCCCCACAACTCTCCGGGAATTACGAGGTCTTACGGGACTCGCTGGTTACTACAGAAAGTTTATAATGGATTATGACACAATTGCACGTCCCTTAACCGATCTTCTTAAGAAGGACTCATTCTGTTGGACACCTTTGGCAACAAATGCTTTTGAGCACCTTAAGAGGACTTTATCATCGACACCCGTTTCTCCAACTTCCGGACTTCAATAAATCATTTGTGGTGGAATGTGATGCGTCTTACGGTATGGGTGCTTTGTTTTACATCGGTAATGGTCCAATTGCTTACTTTAGCAAACGTATGCCCGATAAGTACAAAAAAAGTTGGCTGCTTATGAAAGAGAACTCATAGGACCGGTGACAATGAAGTCAAACATTGGCGACCTTATCTTTGGGGCCGCCCATTTATTATAAGATCAAATCACTACGGTCTTAAGTACATTTTTAGATCAACGCTTGTCCACAGTTCCGCGGCATCAATGGGTTAGCAAATTACTTGGCTATGATTTTACTTGGGAATACAAACCGGTAAATCAAATGTGGTGGCCGATGCATTATCTCGTTAGAACACGGATGAATCTTCAATCATGGCTATTTCAGAAATTCAATTGGGGTTATTTGACCAGCTACGGGAAGAAATTGCATTCAGCCGATGAAGCTATTGCCCTTATTGATTCTATAATCAATGGTAAGGACTCGCATGGGAAGTTCGCAATGGATTGATCTTGTTCAACAAAAGGTATGGCTTTCCAAATCATCCAAACATCTTCAGACCATTCTCCATGCAATTCATGATTCCGCACATGAGGCTATCTGAGAAAACATTGCATCGATTCCGTCAGACCTTCTTTGTCAAACATGATAAACGCATTGTCACCGATTTTGTGAATGACTGTTTGGTTTGTCAACGCAACAAAACTGAACACCTTCATCCAGCTAGCCTCCTTCAGCCCTTACCAATTCCAGAGCAGATCTGGGAGGATATCTCAATGGATTTCATCGAAGCTCTTCCGAAAGTGGGATCCAAATCGGTAATCTTAACAGTGGTTGATCGTCTCTCCAAGTATGCTCACTTTATACCCATTTCTCATCCGTACACAGCAACTTCAATAGCTCAGAAATTTTTCTCAGAGATTGTTCGACTACATGGTTTGCCAAGATCGGTGGTTAGTGATCGCGATGTCATCTTCATGAGTCAATTCTGGCAAGAAATTTTCCGTCTCTCCAACATTATTTTATCACCAACATCGGGTTATCATCCTCAAGCAGATGGACAAACAGAGGTGGTCAACAAAATTATTACGATGTATCTGCGCTGCTTGACTGGTGACAAACCAAAGGATTGGGTAAGATGGTTACCTTGGGCTGAATATTGCTATAATACTTCATACCATGCATCGACCAAAACAACGCCGTTCAAACTTGTGTACGGGCGTGACCCCCCTACTATCCGTGGTTATCATCTGGGTGAGACAACATTACCAGCTGTGGATGACTTACTAACTCAGCGGGATATTTTTCTCAATCAGACAAAGGTTCGTTTGTAGCTATCTCAAGGATTATTATCGCAAATATTTTGACGCTAAACATACAGATAGAGAATTTAAAGTGGGTGATTATGTTTGGCTCAAACTTTTATCCCGATCTGTGGCAACAATATCTGATTTACACAAAGGCAAACTCTCTTCTAAATATTTTGGACCCTTCAGCATCAGTAAGATCATTACACCAGTAACTTATGCATTGAATCTGCCGCCTGGAACCCGTATACACAATGCCTTTCATGTCAGCATGCTCAAACCACACCGTGGGGAGATACCTACGATATTCGAATTACCTCGTTCATGATGGCACACGGGTCCCCGAACCTGAATTAATGCTCAAATCAAGAGTCCGCCAAGGTCGACTTCAAGTGCTTATCAAATGGAAGAACAAACATCTTGCGGATGCTTCATGGGAAGATGCTTTGAATTATTCAACAAAATCTATCCGGACTTCCAAATTTCGAGGGGCGAGCTGAATCTCGGCGGGGAGAGATGTCGGACTTCGGTCGGCGAATCGCCCGAGATGTAAGCGGAGTGGCTGAATATTTAATTATTATTTAGCTTTATTATTATAATTATTAGATTAAATTAAAGAGAGTTAGAAAAGACTAATGGGCCTGGCCCGTTAGCAGTGTAAACCCCTCATATAAATATGGGGGCAACTATCGTGAGACAATCAAGAAGAAAATAATTAGGTTTTCATCCTAGCTCCCTAGCTCCTTGCGCACGCCACCGCCAGCCCTCTCCCTCCCCGCCCCTAGCTGCGCTGCTTGCACCGCCGCGCCTAAGGCGCCCGGCGGCTGCCGCCCGCCGCGTCGCGCCGCCCTCGCGCCCCACGCGCCGCCATCTTAGCCGCAACTCCCTCGATTCTCGCCACGTCACGTCTCTCGTTCCTCCTCTCGGGTTGATTGGAAAACGGGTTGTGACAGGTGTTTATCCGAAAGTGTGTTACAACAGATTTATTTCTTCAATTGCACATATTTCATCGGCTATAAGTCTTACCGGCTACGGTTTATCCGAGTACTCGAAGTAAAGACAAAAGGATGGCCGGAATAATAGTACAATTACTAGTTTCACATATATAGCATAATCTATATTGTGTTGATGCCCTCACCATCCTTGTGTCGCACACACAAATTTCAGTCTCATAAGCACAAATTTTAAGGGTAGACTGCATGGACCCTGTTGTGCGGGTGGCCAACCTAGGCTTGGCTTGGGAGCCCGATTTTGCAACGGAACCGCGAAATTTGTGGTCAGCGTCGCTGGCTAGCACAACACTACGTAGTTTTTCGGTCAATAGCAACCCACAAATTGTGTTGTAATATGCGTTTTTAGGTGCAATAGCTGAAATTGCAACCAAACGATTTGGTAAAGTTGAGATGCGCAAAAGTCCGTGGTATTAACCTTCAACCACGATGGCCATTTGTGTGTTGCAATTTTTTTTTGTATTGCAACCCAATGAGGTGTTGAAACAAGACTATATTGCCACGCTCTAGTTGGTGCTATAGTATCCTATTGCAACATTTCGGGTGATGCTAGAGGTCTCAATGGCATCTAACACCGAGTGTTACAATTCCAAAAAGAGGCGTTGCAAAGGATTGTATTGCTACGCTCTAGTTGTGGTTGCTACACGTTTTTTGCCACAAACTTGCTTTGGGTGCTATAGATGATCCCCTCTATTACTCTGAACGTGTTTGGATGCTATACTTGTCAATCCATATTGCCACCAAAGGTTTTTGGGTGCTATATGTGTTCCTTTCTATTGCTACTGAAATTAATTTGGATGCTATACTTGATGATCAATATTGCCACCAAAGGTTTTTGGGTACTATATGTGTTCTGTTTATTACTATAAAATTTATTTGGATGCTATACTTGATGACCAATATTACCACCAAAGTTTTTTTTGGGTGCTATATGTGTTCCTTTCTATTGCTACTGAAATGAATTTGGATGTTATACTTGATGACCAATATTGCCACCAAAGTTTTTGTGGGTGCTATATGTGTTCCTGTTTATTACTACGAATTGTGTTTGGATGCTATACTTGTTGACCGATATTGCCACCAAAGTTTTTGTGGGTGCTATAAAATACCCACCACAATTGCCACTAGCTAGGATTGGTTGTTATAGGTTGGCCATTATATTACTACCAAAACCACACAGCTTTTGAATGGTTGTTACATGTGGCCACCTCTATTGCTTCGACCTTTATGACATCAAAACAAATGGGTTGCGATAGGATAAAATATCTTTTCCCACGAATGTTGTTGCTACCATAATTTTGTAGCTATTGCCACATGTCTATTCTCGCCACGCTCATATATTTTAGGACCACCAATAATTTAACAATATAATACGATCAATAATAATAATTTATTTTTGGGTGCAATAAAATGTATATATACTTGAATTAGCCATTCAAGTATAAAAATCAACACTCAATTGTTTCAACAAACCACCACACACGAACTTGATACATAGTACTTAAAAACACAAAAGTTTCCAAAGACTGCATTGTTGGAACGAACCCCTAAACGATCCCATCACTTGATCAGCAAACGGTGACTTCAAGGCGATCCCTTCCGATTGTTTCACTCCATTAGTGCCGCCCCTTCACGGAAAGAATGAAAGACATTTGTTTTAGCATTAAGTAAAATCGACATTATCAAAGGGGGCAACAGCGGGCATGCACTAAGCCAAAGTTTCATTGCTCATCATAAAATTATCGAAATGACAAATATAATGAACACAAGTATAAACATTTTGATAGCTGAAATAGAAACATTCACGGCCGGTAGTGGAGATTTCAAAATTTCACCGCTTTATTGTTTTGGGCGTTGGCATGTCATTTTTTAGCCGCTTGGGTCCGCAGTGGATGAATTAATGTAAAGCGGTGGTGGAGTATTTGCTTCATTGCTTGCTTTATTACCACCACTTCTTAGATTACGCTTGTTAGCCGCCACCTTTCTTTGGATCGGATTTGTTAAACTTTTGACTTTGTTGAGGTTTCTCCCCTTTTTCACCTTGTTGAGGTTTGTCCCCTTTTCACCTTGTTGAGATTTGTCCGGGTTGCGTTCAACATTGTCACGGGAATGAATAAGGTGGAATGATAAAAAATTAGCGCCATTTTACAATTATCGGATAGCACTAAAAGTTGTCAATTAATTGTCCAAAGTAGAATAGCATGTAATGGAAAGACCAAATTATGCCTCGATGAGCAAAGAAGACCAAGTATGGGAGCTCAAAAAAATACTCTTCTTCCTCCGGTTGTGCCATCTGTCATCATCATCACGCTTCCTTTTTTTTGATGTCGTCTTTCCAAATCTCACTTGTTCAAAACTTTCATATTTGCTCAAGTACACGTGCACCGGTCGATGGTACTGGTGCCTCCACTGGTTTCGACCATGTTGTTGAAGGCGACCGTGTTCTTGCGCCATTCATTGTCCATTGGCAAGAAACGCCGAGATCCCCGTGTAGCGCTTGCTTTCTCCCATGTTTTAACCACAAATACTCGGTGTCTTTGTGGCAATATGGGCATGCAAACTTTCCTTGTGCTCCAACCGAAAAAGCATGGCATATGCTTGGGAAGTCATTAATTGTCCAAAGTAGAATAGCACGTAATGGAAAGTTCTTCTTAGTTTGTGCATCCCATGTTTTTACACCGTTCTTCCAAAGCTCCTTGAGCTCCAATATAAGGGGCTTCAAATATACATCAATATCGTTTCGGGGAGATTTTGGACCAGGTATCAACATTGACAATATCCGGTTAGATTGTTTCGACGACACAACCAAGGAGGCAAATTGTAGGGTATTAGGACAACCGGCCATATGGAGTATGTCGTATTTTGCATCCCAAAGGGATTGAAGCCATCGAAAGCAAGACCCAGCCCCGATATTACGAGCTTCTTACGCAAACCAGCCATATTTGTTATCCACGTGCTTCCATGCCTTTGAGTCACCAGGGTGACGCATTTTTCTATCATTTACCAATTCTTTCTTATGCCGCCGCAAGTCCACCGATGTCCGCTTCATATACATTCTTTGCGGCCGAGGAATAAGAGGAAAGTAGCGTAGAATTTTCACCGGAAGCCGCTTCGATATTTAGCACCATCCCGGTCCGTGCTCTCGACATGTTTCCACCTAGACTCTTTACATATGGGACAATTATGCAGATTTGCGTGCTCATCAAAAAATAACACACAATCATTCGACATGCGTGTATCTTGATGTAGTCAATCCTAGCCCTCGAACCACCTTTTGCACTTTGTCCAACGAGTCGGGGATACAATGGCCTTCGGGGAGAACCTTTGAGAACAGATTAAGTATGGCCTCCAAACATGCGTTACTAATACCATACAAGCACTTTATCCGAAAAAATTGCACGCGATAAAAGAAACCTTTGTTGCCGATTTGCATCCTCGGATACAATTTAGTCTTTGCCTCCTCTAATAATTTCAAAAAATATCTACTTTTGCTTATTTGGTTTGTCATCTATGATTTTTCCATGTATGGAGCCACCGATAATGTTTCTAATCATAGTATTAGTGGCGTGAGGGGTGATCACTTGGATCTTCTTCATCGTCTTCTCCAAAATAGGTGGTGTGGCGGCTTCGTTGTCACCAACATCAGCATCATCGATGGGTTGTGCATGATCTTGAGGTTACGTTATACCGGTACCACCACCGGATCGGTGATGAAGAAGTTTGGCCTTCTTCGAACTCATTGATGAAACAATCGGCAAACCCACTTTTTACTAAGTGAAGTTGAATCTGAAACTTGTCATTATATCTTGTATTGCATTGACATGTACCACATGGGCACACAAGAGACAATCCAATAGGTCTAGATGATGATGAGGTATACTTATCAATCAAAGTTAAAATTATCCTTCCACTCTTTTGATTGTCGAGGCAAAGCGCATCCAACTCCTATCTTCGTGTGATCACCGGACATTGATCTGCGGCCAAAGAACATAATGAGCAAATAATCATGATCTATACCTAGCGTATGCCCATATATATATATATGCGGGGGGATATCGATATAGCTACGTTACCTTTGCCGCGAGAGGGCGCCGCCGCCGTAAGCGGACGGCGCCGCTTGTAAAGGGTGGATCGGCGGAATGCGGGACGTCGGCGATCGACCAGGGATCGCGAGCGTAAGAGTCCCCTCGAGTATTCCAAGCGTCTACTAGGATGGTTTAGTGGGCTCTTTTTAGTTAATTGGGCCAGCTGGCCAGCTCTGAAAAGCGTGGCGATAGACAAATTTAAGTGCAACCAAGTAAAAGTTCATTGCAATAGGTGTGTATAAGTTGCAACGCCAAATGGATAGTATTACAACCATACCAAATGGTGGCAATACATACATGTTATTGCATCTTGTGGCAACAAAGGATGCAATAGCCACCTATCTATTGCCACGGTGCAAAAAAATATTGCAACCCAAATAAGTGGTTGTGATATCTTGCCGTTCATAAGCAACCAACGCTAGTATGGATGCCATAGTTCATTTTTATTGCAACACACGATATGCTAATGCAACATAAAATTGTTGTTGCAATACTTTTACACCAATTGCCCACGAAATCCTTAAAATGGGTGCAACAACGCTATCATTTTGCAACCAAAAAAATATCGCAACACAATTTTTGTGTGGCAATATGGACACATATTACTACCGGTTCAGCGGTTGGGTGCCATAGTACCCCCTATTGCACCCAAATGAGTGGTGTTGTCTAAGTGTCTAGTTGCAATTGATCGGAAACTACGTAGTGCAAAGGGCTGCAACCAAACATGCCCATAAACCCCCTTCATATATGAGGTAAGCAAAAACGATTATGGTTAACCCCTTCTCATTGCCACGCCTCTTGTTCTCCTCATCCCTTCTCAGCGCCGCCGTCTCTTCTCCTCTTCCCTCATTGTTGTCCGCCTCCTCCGACCATCGCCGCCTCTTGTCCGTCGCTCTCGGCACGCAAAACCCGCCCGACCCGCCCTCCGGTCGGTTTGCCCTTAGCCCCCCGCACCGCTATCTCTTCTTCTCCACTTTTCCGTCTCTTGCACGCCCCCTTTTCTTCACCGCTTCCCATACTCTTTGCCCGCTGCCTCCGACCACCGTTGCCTTGCACCCGCCACTCTTGACAAGCCGAGACGGCCACCGCTACAACCAGCCGCCCCCCTAGTCGGCCCCTCGGCCGCCGACCACCGCCTCTTCTTCTCCTCTTCCTTTCTCATGCACCACCACCTCTTGTTACGCTCTTCCCATACCGTTGTCGCGCTTCCAACCACGCTGCCTTGAGTCCACTTTGCTCTCGGCCGGGCCAGTCGTCCACCCACCGCCACCGGTGCACGCCCGCGCCTCACAGGCCCCTAGTCGATTCTTTGCGCGGCACTAGCCCTACTCGGGATAGCCATTGTTGCTTGCACAACCCGGCGACACTGTCATTTCGGTAGTTACGTCCCTCGGACCTACGGCGCTGCGGTGGACACAATGGTGACTTTCCCTTCCCCTTTCTTCGGCGCCGCGGTGAGCATATTAGGTAATGCTCCAACTCCCCTGCGGATGTCCATTCAAATTGTGTTGTCAAACAACCGGTGACTTTGCCTCCCCTGTGGTGGCTCGCTTCCATCCCAATAATTGGGTCGGCTCCTCTTAGCTCCAAGCCGCTGAGCCATAGTCATCACCGGCGCTACGAATCATGACTCATCCAACGGCGTAAAGATTGCATGGATTGATTCTATATATTTACATCTGGTAGTCTAGTGACATAAAGATTGCATGGATTCAATCTATAAACGAGATATGTTATTCCTTTTCATGAAAATAACGAGCAATTGTCACCACAAAGCGGTATTTGTAAGTTTTGTCGATGAATCACCCGGTACGCAAGTGACATCCTCGGTCACCCCTAGATAAATTTTGAGAGACCTTTCTTAATCGGAGAGACCTCACACGTTTCCTTGACACATGACATGGCACTAAAATTTGTGTGTGCAATTGTGCATCACTATATACCCTCGCCATTGTTGTGTCATACACACAAAAATTCTGAGAGAAAAGTTGTGGACTACGCCATACACACAAGTTTCTTTATTTAACCAAAAAGGTTTATGCGAGAATCACGAAGTGGATCACCAGAAATTAGGCACCAAAATTCCTCTAAAGCAAAGCATTTGGTTCTCTAATCAACTCCAAATCTTCAATCAATCACGACATTACACTATGGAATGTCGGTAATATCAATATACATGTCTTCATTGTCATAGTCGGCTGAATTACACCACGGTCCCGCGACCTTTGCGGCAAGCTACTAAGCTAGTGTGTCGAGGTGGATGGGGGCTTTGGGGACCATCGCACTTTCGCGACCTCGCCGCCAAGAATGCGAGCCGCCACCACCTCCGGCGCCGGCTGCACACCACCGGCTTCCGGCCTGGCGGTGGCCGCATTCTCCTTCCCCATGGGGACACGGCGGCGGGCGGCGGCGGCGGCAGTTCATAGCGGCGACGGAACCTGCTTCAGAACACGTTGCCGTTGATGAGGTCGATTGTAGCGGAAGGGTGGCACGGCGCGACGTAACCAAAGGCTATACATAGCTTTGTGGAGCATGTCAATCTTTGTTCTTCGGTCCATCACGGGTTGAAGCACTTTCGTTGAGCACAATCGGCGCCACCGGAAGCTTCACATTACGTTCGAGCGGCGGGCATTTCTGAAACGGGCGGTTTGTCATTTTAATCCTCGGCGCCCGCCCAGAAACCATCTTCGGTATGGTCCGTTACATCTGTCCAAAAGAAAAAAAAGGCACAATGTTCAGTTTCAAGAACGAAACCAAAACAATGGGGAAATAATTGCCGATCAACAAGTTCATTTCACCTTCTTGCGAGGTTCGGTCAGTAGGTAGGCACTAATGTCACACGTTGTCGGCATTGGACAACAGCTCTCATGCTCTACATAGTCGAAGGCGGTTTTTACTCCTAGGAGGATATGCTCCCCACTGTTGTGAAACACGGGATACACATTGTGATCCGTGCTTTCGCACACTTCTCGAGCAATACACATTGAGGATATGTCCAATTCCAAGCTCATCACACAACTCTTCAATTCTTGTGTTCTTGAATTCACTTTCATTGTCACTCCTAATCTTCTTGATGGATGTCTCAAACTCATTTTGAACCCTCTTGACAAATGTCTTGAAAAGCTCAAACACATCATTCTTGTCATACAAAAAAAGAACACCCATGTGTATCTAGTATAGTCATCAACTATGACAAAACCATACTTGTTGCCACCAATGCTAGAATATGATGTTGGCCCAAACAAGTCCATGTGTAGCAACTCAAATGCCTTGCTTGTACTCATTGTGCTCTTGGTTGGATGTGCATTTATACATGTTGCTTCCCGGCTTGACATGCTCCGCAAGGTTTGTCCTTCTCAAACTTCACATCATCCAAGCCTCTAACCAAGTCATGCTTCATCAACTTGTTCAATTGCTTCATTCCAACATGACCAAGTCTTCTATGCCACAACCACCCTTTTGCTAGCCTTTGAGAGTAAACATGTTGTCAACTTGGCTTCTTTTTGAGTTGAAATCAACAAGGTAGAGATCATCATATCTAAATCCCTTGAAGATCATGTTTGCACCATCATCACTAACCACTTCAACTTCTTGACTTGTGAATATGCATTTGTACCCATGGTCACAAAGTTGAGAAACCGACAAGAGGTTGTAATCAAGATGATCAACTAGCAACACTTTTGATAAGCTCTTCTCTTGAGTGATAGCAATCTTGCCTAGCCCCAACACATTGCCTTTCTTGTTATTGCCAAATGTGATTGACTCATACTCATCAATGCCCTTGATGCTAATAGACTTGAACATATGAGAATCCCTCGTCATGTGTTCAGTTGCCCACTATCCATTATCCAATGCTCTCCTCCTCCGCACGGTAATTGACCTACAAAATAAGATCAATTCTTCTTAGGTACCCAATGTTGCTTGGGTCCTTCAAGGTTAGTCACCAAGGCCTTTGGTACCCAAATGGCTTTCTTCTTTGAGCCCATCCATGGTGTACCAATGTACCTAGCACGAACACCATTGTTCTTCTTCACAAGCATATATGAATGATCAAGCTTGATAGAAGTAACATTGGTCCTCTTGTTCATGCACTTTTGCTCTACATGACCAACTTGCTTGCAAGCTTTGCAATAGCTACCATTGTTCTTCACAAAACATGTCTTGTGAGTTACAAGGGCGGCCTTGCCTTTCTTGGGGATATAGCCTAAGCCCTCCTTGTATAAGGATGCCCTTTGGCTACCCAAGCACATAAGCAAGCGGTCCTCACCACCATAGGCCTTATCCAAGGAGTGATTGAGCTCCTTTACTTCCCTCTTTAAACAAGCATTCTCATGAATAAGCATAGGGTTGTCATTATCTTCACTAGAGATGGATGTGCTAGTGATAGAGCTAGTGGAGGTCTCACACTTGGGGGTTGATTCATCAACTAGGATATCACACATGATGCTTACGTTGCATGTATCAACCTTGTCCTCAACTAAGCACAACTTGTGCTCATCAAGTAGAGAGGAATGAGCTTTCTCTAACTTAGAATGAGTTTTCTCAAGCTTCTTATGGTCTTCCTTTAGACTCTCATAAGATGCCCTTCTCATCAAGTTCTTGCTTAAGGCTTTTTGTTTCCTTATGCAAGCCCTTGCATTCCTTTCTACTTTGCTTGAACATGACAACGCACTCATCAAACATGCTTTGCAACTCCTCCCTAGTTTGAGTTGGCTCCTCATCATCACTATCACTATTACCATCATCATCATCATCTTTAGTGATAGATTGTACCTCAGTGGCCTTAGCCATGAAGCACGAAGAAGGAGTGTCGAAGAGGGAGATCTTGTCATGCATAGCAAGGTGAGCTTGTCCCTTCTTCTTCTTCTTGTCCTCTTCTTCGTCACTTGAAGATGATGAGCCATCACTATCCCACATAGCCACATGTGACTCATTCTTCTTCTTGGGCTTGTTCTTCTCATTCTTGGCATCATTCTTGTTTCTTGCCTTCTTGATGCCCTTCTCATCATCACTCTCATAAGGACACTCGGCAATCAAGTGACAATCATCATGGCAATGAAAGCATGTCATGTTGCCTTCATTCTTGCCATCTTTGGTCTTCTTCTTGGATGATTGCTTCTTCTTGCTCTTGGAGATGTAGTTTTTCTTCACAAACTTTCCCAATCTCCTCACAAAGAGAGCCATTTGCTCATCCACTTCACTTCCACTTGTAGAGGTCCCATCCTCTTCATCACTTGATTCTTCCTTCTTCTTCTTGCCCTTAGATGAAGAGCTAGCTTTGAGTGCCAAGCCCTTCTTGTCATCTTTCTTCTCTTCTTCCTTGACCTTCTTGTTTGCCTTGTTGATGAGCTCTTGCTTCTTCTTGTCATCTCTATATGAATCATCGGTCATGACCTCATCAAGCAATTGGTTTGGGGTCAAGTCCTTCAAGTTTGTCCTCACAAGCACGGTGATGAACATCCCAAACCTCTCCGGCAAACACCTCAAGAACTTCATGTTGAAGGTCTTGTCCTTGATGCCTTCACCAAGTGCATTGAGATCGTTCACCAACACTTGCATGCGCGTGGAACATCTCCTCATGCTCTCATCTTCCTCCATCTTGAAGCTATTGAATTGCTCAAAGCTTGATATAGGCCTTTGCTTGCTTGACGCCTTCGATTGCCCTCATAGCACTCTTCTAGCTTCTTCCATATCTCATGAGCTATGGTGAGTGACTTGACTTGCTCAAACACTCTATCATTGAATGCTTCATGGAATGCACTCACGGCGAGATCATTTGCATAGATCTTCTTTTCTTTGGCGTGGTTGGCTCATTTGGCTTTGCCACCTCGAACTTGTTCTCGGTCACAACCCACACTTCTCTATTGATTGACTTGAGGTGTGCGGTCATCTTCACCTTCAATAGGCAAAGTTGGTGCCATCAAAAGGTGGCGCCTTCTTGGTGTTGTTGACATGAAAAGTCATTGCCATTTTGTCACCGTAGGATGTTAAGCCTCACAAATACGATGCCTCGGCTCGATACCACTTGAAAGGTCCTAATGGCTAGAGGGGGTGAATAGCCTATTAAAAATTCTTGCAACAACACTAAACAAACCGGTTAGACAATAAGATGGCGAAGCTAAATAAGCGGTGCTACACACTATCTATACAAGCCACAAGTCAAGCAAGATATGTCTAATATCTCTATGTCCACACAAGGGCTAAGTCACTAGATTACTCCTAGGTGATCAAGCAAATCTAACTAAACTCAACACTAGGAGCTAAGCAAACTAAACAAGCTACACTAGCTACCAACTAAGCACCCTAACAAGATATGCTACTAAGTAATGCAAAGGGGTGCTAGAATACAATACCACCGGTGTAGTGTCGAGGTTGAAGCCAATCACCGTGTACAAGAAATCTCCAACGAGCAAGAACAATTGACACGGTGATTTTTCACCGAGGTTCACGTGCTTCTTGCCGAAGACGCTAAGTCCCGTTGTGGCGACACACTCACTTGGCGTATGCTAAGCAATGGCCGGTGCCAAATCCCTATGAGAGCTCAAGCAAGCGATCACAAGAGAGGGTCCAACAAGCCACGAGCAATCCACTAGTGCTCCTTTGGCGAATCTCCGTGGGGTAAGGAACGACCCCTCACAATCACCACGGTGTGGCCTCAAATAAGCTCCACTTGAGCTCAACACCGCCTCTTGCTCTAAGCGGCTAGGGAACCAAGGCAAATTCCCAAGAGAAACAAGATCCCGGCTTCTCCAAGGATGAAGTGCCTCTAGATGCAAGACCAATCAAGCAATGCACTTCTATCACTCTCAATCTCACTCAAGATTCAGAAGTTAGAGTGAGGGGATGAGTGGAGAGGAGTCTCACAAGCTCACAAATGAGTTAGGCTGTTAAAATCTGCAAGAGAGACCTCAAATGACCAGCCAAGCCACTATATATAGACCCCAAGTCGAAATAGAGCCGTTGGCCAAAAGTCTCCTTCTACATCGCTGCTTGCCGGACGCGCCGGGAGACTGCCCGAGCAGCGCCGGGCGGTCCCGGTGCCTTTGCGAGAGGCGCTTCGCCCGGGGCGCGCCAGCGCCGAGTGTCTGTCCGGGGGGGCCTCCCGACATGCTCTCTGGACGCGCGTGCGGCGCGCCGGACGCGCTAAAGCGCCCGCGTCGGCGCCCGTTCAAATCTTCTCGAAGACGACATTTCCACGGCGCGGGGCGCCGCGGATCCATTTTGACCGCGTACTTTTATTCAAAGTGAGCAAAGGCATGCCATTTTATTCAAACTCTAGTAGAAAATCTTATTATAACCCTGGCACTTGAAAAACATAATCGGCATAGTAGCAACTCCCGATCAACAACCAAGTACTTATCTTTTTGCTCGAGGACGCGCAAAGGGGTAAGCTTGGGGGAGTTTGTTGACGGTCACTAACGACACTTTTTAACGTCAACATTCTACCAATAAGGGGTGGAACTATACCTTACTACACACATATACATTTATTATTGACATATTTCCACTTGTAGTGTCCAAATTATTATTGTGCAGATTTATATAAGAAACAAGTAGAAAATGCACCAAAAGGCGCCTCCCCAAAGCGCATTCACGAGGAACATCAAGCCCAAAGGGAGAAATGGACCAAACACGCGAGAATCCGGGCCGAGCAAACACCGCCACACAACTTTTCAAGCCTAAACACGCCCGGCCTGCCAAGGCAGCAGCCGCAACAGAACCCCAGCAGGTGCGCGCGCACCACACAGTGCGCGCCGCACCCATCCCGAGGCGGGTTCGGGCCCGGGTTTGGCGAGGCGGTTTGTTACCTTCAAAACCGGCGTTGCCGGCGTTGGTTGGTCGGTTTAGCAAACTAGGAAGGTGTCCAAGGGCGGTTTTGGCTCCTTCCATGTGGGGAGGGACATTTTCCAATGAGCCCCCTCTCCTCTACCTATAAAAGGAGGCCCTCTCCCCCTCATTCAACACACACCACACAATGTAGCCTCTCTCTTCTTCTTCTTCTTCTTCCTCCTCTCCCTTTCTTCTTCTTCTTTCTTCTTCTTCTTTCTTCTTCTTCTTTTTCTTCTTCTTCTTAGTTTGTACTTAGGAGGAGTTTGGCAAGGATTAATAAAGGAGAGCAAGACATTTTGGAGCTATTCGGTATGATCAATTTAGAGTTCTTCATCTTGTTCTTGTTCTTTACTTATCAATATAGTCATGTTCTTGAATTAGAGCAAAGTCCTTATGACATAATCTTGATTGATGAACTAGTATATAGTTTCTATATCATTATCTTGTCTTATGGAACATCGTGCTTAATTTATCATACATACATGTTTAGACCAAGAGCTAGATCAATATGATGAGTTCTACCTAGAGTTAGACTTGGTTGATGTTGGGTTGCGGGATTGATAGCCGTTCCTTGGGGCGGTGCTTTCACGGTAGAAGGACCCCGGGGGACGGGTAAGCCTTGTATACACGCCTCGAGTAATAATCACTAGTGTAGACGTGGTGTCTAGACTAAGGGTTTTCTATCTTTTGTGGCGCATCCCACGGTTGAGGGGGTAGGCGGTCGGGTTGTGACGACCTTGTCCGTCCCCTGTAATCCCCCACGTTCGGGTGTGGTGCGGTGCAATTGCCATTAACGCCCCTTTGGGCGTGGGCCGGTGCCCGAAGTAATTCAGCAGAGACCTTGGCTTTCTTGAACTAGAATCTCTAACAGTAAAACATGTGTGTATCTGCTATCTTGACATGACTATCTAGGATATGCCTGCTCCATGTTAGACTTATTCTTTTATTCATTATTTTACCTTTATCCTTGAGATTGGCTTGAGTGTGTGTGTCAAGTTATCCTACTACCTATTCTATTTTACCCCTATTATGAGCATTGGTCTATTATACATTCGTGTCATCTTGACCATGTCCGAATTAGAGACTTTTACACCATGCCTTCCTTTGGGAAAAATATAAATAACGATACCCTTGAATACTTCGGGTGAAATGCTACAATGATAGATCCGTGCGCTTGCGGATGAATATCTTATTTGGCAAGATCTATCACCGTTGATGTACCTAGTGTTATCACCGACACGGTGGTTTTACTTAGGAATGTCAACGGCGCATTTCTGGCGCCGTTATTAGAGATGGGTTCTAAACCTGTTTCTAGTGATTGCGCTTAAGAAATGCAACAATGATCATCATGCTCCTTGTCATCCACCTAATCCTATCTCAAGTCATACACTTAGAGCAAAGGATTAGTCCACAAGTGTGTCATCAATTTCCAAAACCAAACATGAGATTTCAAGGAGTTGCAGCAGAGGAGCTCGCCGCCATCGGCACAGACAGCGCAGGCGTCGTCGCTGGAGTCCTTCTCTCCTGCCTTCATCTTGTCCATCATGCTAGGAGACATGATCCTCTAGATGATGACCCCCTTCTTCTGATGCTTCAAGAGGCGCCTCTTCGTGGCCTAATTGTATTTCTCCTCTTCCTCCAGCACGGCGCTCACCTTGTCCTGCGCCTGGAACATCCTCACCTTCTTGTTCTCCCATGCCTCCTACATGCACTACAGAAGGGAGTCGCCGAACTCGACTATAGGAGCTTCTCCCTTGCCTGCAGCACTAGTGTGGGCCTCGAACACCGCGGTGGCATGACGACGCCGCAGCAACTACGGTGGATGCTAGCACTGGTGACCGCACCAGACACGACCTACTCGACACTAGCTCCCACGCTGTTGTCGTAACCTTCTGTAACAGAAGACATTGTCTCTCTATAAGACACGACCCATGTAAACGGCACAATCACTTGAAGCACCACACAGAGAGTGCCTTCAAGATTATTCCTAATCGTGAAAACACTAGGGGGTACTATCGGGGTTATGTGAACAAGATACCCTAAACAACGCCTTGGGAGTCACACGGGATGGATCGGGTTGGGCCATCGCCCATCCAAACGCGGCCTGCCATGATCTCTATCCCCAAGCCATAGAGTCCCATCACGGCCTCGCCACTTCTCTTATGTGTACCACCAAGTGCTAAAGACTACTCCCAACCTTAGTTCCTAACAAAGAGGCGAGAGGTGGGTAGTCGTATGTTGTTGATAAAATAATGGTGTTTCTAGAAACTATTTTATGATTGTATTGTTGTTCTATCTCGTGTTTTGCTATCCCACCGTTCCACTTGTTTTGCAATCGTATTGTTGAATATTTACAAATAGATAAAAGAGATCAGAATTTTAGATCAACTCCTAATCCTATGAATCTTAAATTTCTTAAATACTAGGAGAAAATTCCACTTACTTTATTCATATGCATTCATTCTTGATCCTAGAGCTAAGATGAAAGGATTCTACAATGTGCTTGAACTACTTGGTAAGGCAATTGGATGCTCATATAGTTTATACTATGGTGATGTAAAAGATGAATCGACTAGATTGTTTAACAAGTATGAGCGTAAATTTGGTGCAGCAAGGTCTCAAAGGCCTGTATAGCCTTCATCTCATCCTAGTAAGAGAAAGCAGGCTTGGGGAAGGATCTTTGAAGTCATGGTGCATCTCCTGGTTGTTCCCCCTCATCTGCATCTACTCCATCTGCTATTAGTGAGCTAACAGCTTACTTGGATAGTGACCCCGTGACATGCTATGAGGAAAATTTTGGCATACTTCTGGTGGCTTGACCACAAGCTAATCTATCCAATTTTATCTATTTTGGCTTGAGATGTTATGTTTGTTCCTGTCTCGATTTGTCTCCTCCGAGTCCTATTTCAGCTTGGCAGGTAGGATACTTTTCGACCGGCGTCGGCGCTTTGTTGCCTAAGCATGTGAAGATGCTCACCCGCAATTAGAGCAAGAAATAAAAGAACAACATTCAGTTGGGGGGCACAGATGGAAGATGCATTGAAGAACCTCTTCCTGGATGAAGTAGGTGGAAGCACCGGTTCCAGTGGTGGTACCCGTACTTCTAGTGCCGGAGCAAGTAATCGGAGCCGGGAGGTACTTTTCGCTCTTTTGGAGCAAAGCAAGTCCGAGATCGAGACACCGAGTCTGTGACTCTTGTTAGAGAGATGTAACTTGTGAGAGTGACTAATTTGTAATAAGACAACTTTGAGTCTTATGATTATGAGCTGGTTATACTCTTTTTTTCCCTTTCTAGTTCTCACAAAGGGTGAGTTTTACCTTAAAGGTTTTTTTAATGAGGCAACATTTCACAAAACAGCTCTTTTTTATCAATATTTTCATATTATCATGTCTCTTGTGAATCTATGACTGTGAATGCATCTCTTATCTGTAAATGAATCTAAGAATGTGATTATGTGAAAGTGTTTGAAAATCTGGTAAAAAAAAAAAAGAGGTATTTTTTTGTCTGACGGGCTGTGGGCCGGCACAGCATAGTAAAATGGTCATGCCCGCCCGGCGGCACGGCATGGCCAAGCAGCCCATGGGCTGTGCCTTGGGCCGAAGGATAGGCACGAGCATGGCGTAGGCACGGCCCAGTCGACACGACGGCCTGCAGAGGCACAATGGCGTGTCGTGTCAGCACAGCCAGATAGATGGAATCTTGGAGCAGACAAAGGTACGCCTCCAACAATCATAGGATTAGTACAAGAAGCACTATGATCGGAAACACACAGACCGGTCCTTCGATGTTGGTGACTAGGTTTATCTCATCATTTGGTATCACAAGCTTTCGAAAGGACAAACTAGGCCTAAAATGCTTCTACACTTTTCAAATACATGAACACATTGGTTCAATTGCTTACCGTTTACAATTACTTAAAGAAGCCCACACTAATAATGCCTTCCATATCAGTATGCTTAAACCACACAAAGGTCTGCCACCAGAGAAAAGCCAGGAAAGCTGCCAACAATGGACGATGGAATTGTAGTTAAAGAGCCGAAGTCCATGGTAAAGGCAAGAGCTAATGGAAGAAGGATTGAATTATTCATCAAATGGAAAGATCAACCTGAAATGGGATGGCATAGACATTCACAGGCAGGCTAAGGTGTCGCTGACTAAAAAGGATCAAGAGGGAAATGATGGAAGCTTGCTTTTAAGATTAGTGCATGCCATATGTAAGTAAACAAGTGAAGTGTAACAATTAATCATCAAACGTAAGAGAGGACGTCCATGAAAAGTAGCAGTGGGCTAGATTCATCATGTGGGGTACTCGGCCCAACTATTATAGATTAAGGCCTCTATTGGACGATAGCTCGTGGGCTAGGCCCATTAGTCCTTAAAAAACTACGAGGGCCAAATAGGTAAGTTGAAAAATTTGAGGGTGAATAAAGGAATATTAAGTTTTAAGAGGGTCATAGAAGTAAATTTCTCTTCATATATAAGTAAGCAAAATAGGATTAGGGTTAAACCCTTCTCGTCTTCCCTCTCTTAGCCGCCGCGCTTCTCCTCGTTCCACACGTTGCTGCCCGCCTCCGACCACTGCGGCCTTGCGCACGTCGCTCTTGGCCAGCCGAGCCGGTCATCGCCTCCACCAGCCGCCTCTACTCGGCTGCCCTTAGCCGCCCGCCGCCTCTTCTTGTCCCTTTCCCTTCTCCAGCGCCGCCACCGCTTCTCCTCTTGCCACACCGTTGCTCACCGCCTCCGACCACTGGTGCCTTGCGCACGCGTCGCTCTTAACCCAGTAGAACCCGGCCATCCGCCTCCACCAGCCGCCTCTACTCGGCTACCCTTAGCCGCCCGCCGCCGCCTCCTCTTCTTCTCCCTTTCCCTTCTCCAGCGCCGCCGCCTCTTATTCCGTCCCCTCAGCCATACGTGAGTGGCTGCAGCGAACGTAGCGTCGACTTTCCCTTCCTTCCTTCAGCGCACGACGAGCATATTAGGTAATACTCCAACTCCTTGCCCGATAATGTCGTTTGTTGCCCGATATTACGTCTTGAGCTAGGCTGTGGCGTCGCGGTGGTGCGTGGAGGATGTGAGGGAAGCGGCGGCGTGGGGGGCTTGTGACTTGGTCCACACGGCGAGGAAGGCGTGAGACGGGGAATTAGGGGAGTTAGGGTTTGCGGTTTGGTGTTATGGGCCTTTAGCAAGCCAAGGGAGGCTTTGCCTTACGTTGTTGATTTGTTGGGCTATTGTTTCAGAATTTGATCACCGGGCTGTCGGGCTGCCTCCTTTTACCGGGTCGGGCCCGTACCGTGCCAGGGTGGTGGCCTAGGCACGGCCTGGTCCTTTGTCGGGCTGGGCTAGGCCCAGTGACCAACGGGCCGTGCTGTGCTCGGGCCGGACCAAAGCAAATGGGCTGCGGGCCAGGCCACCGGGCCCACGAGCTGCATGGCCAAATATACAAGAAGGCTGGCCCGTCTTGGAAGATGTAGTCGGCGCCGTATGAATCGTAGAGCTGCCAATGACAGCCAATAGAATCACCGTAAAAATGTTTAAGTACTGCATGCCAAGCTGTTATTAGTTTTTCTTTTTTCTCTTCGATTATTACTGCTGAATTGCTGATGGGTGTGGTGTGGCCGTGTGGGTGCAGCCCCAGCAGAAACTATTGATTTTAGATTTCCCGTTGCGTGGCTGCATGCCATCATGTTCATCACAATGTATTGCTGTACATGTTTGCAATTTACATTTACTCGCTTCCTGTTTTGATTCCCGTATTCATTCATTCTGTTTAATCCTTCGTGTGTCAACTCAGCAGGATGCCGTCGTCGCCGTCTTCAGCGCCCGGGCGAGGCCGACAACGCCGCGGAAGCCCGCGTCGCCCGCGAGCACCGGGTTCCCGCGGCCAATAACTCTGCCGCCCGCGTTGCCTTCGCCAACGGCGCGCTCCATCGCCTTACCCAGCCACCACCGCCGCCGCCGCCGCCGCCGCCGCCCAACGCCATGGCGCCCGTGTGCTCGGATGGAGAACCGGGGGCGAATACGCTGGAGCTGCTGTGGCACTTGGCAGGATGGGATAACTACCTGCCATGGGCACAGGTACAGAGCAATGCGGCGGGCAAGTCCCCCGCTGGGACAGCCGCTGGTCCTTGCCTCCCTCCGTGGACGACGCCCTACCGGGTGGGCCCCCCGCCGCCCGTTCGCATCCGGGCGCCGGGCGGGAGCGAATGGTGGCGGCGGCGATGTATCGCCGTCCAAAGTGGTGCCGCCGCCTACGTGCACGCAGTTAGAGTGCGCAATGGAATCCGTCCAGCTTCGCTAAACCACGAAGCCGACAGCCCCTCGGGCCCCAGATCCACTAGAGCCCACAACATATCCGGCCTTCGCCTAACTCAACCCAAAAGACTAGCCTTATAGGTGAGGGCTGCCCGGCCTTATATGTTGTGCTCCTTCACCATCAATTACCGATGTGGGATTAAACCCAACAATCTCCCCGTCACACATCGGACCCAACTCTTCACATCACACAACCCCGTGATCTCCTGAAGACGCTTATCCGTGCCCCAAGTCCAACGCTTCATATCACACACACAACCCCGTGTCTCCGTGTGATCTCCACGGCAACGGGCTCCCCCGGCCACATGTGACCCTCGAGATTTTCCCCGGTTTTCCAACCATGGGCTCCGATACCACTTGTTAGAGTGCGCGCAGCGGAATCGTCCGGCCTCGCTAAACCCACGAGCCGACCCCTCGGCCCGCATCCACTAGAGCCCACAACATATCCGGCCTTCGGCCTAACTCAACCCAAAAGACTAGCCTTATAGGTGAGGGGCTGCCCCGCCTTATATGTTGTGCTCCTTCACCATCAATTACCGATGTGGGATTAAACCCAACAATACCGCGCTGGGCGCGAAAACCACTAGGTGCGAGGCCCCTTCAAATCACCGCGGCGCGAACCGCCGCCGATCGAGCTCAACCGGCAAGACGAAGTCGCCGCTTCGGCGGCGACCACGGTCCACCCTAACGCCCGGCGGCCGTGTTGGCAATGCCCGACAACCCGAGGGGAAAGATCGCCCGTCGCCGCCCGCCGCTGGGCGCGACGGCTCGCCGATGCGTCGGATCGCAGCGCGCAGGGCGATCGTCGATTGGCCAGCGGCGATAAGCCGGCGGCGCGCCCGTCGAGGAAGCCGAGGCACGGCCGCCGCCAGCCGGTGCGAGCGGCCAGGGCGAGCGGGCGGCGAAAGCGCGAGCCCCCGTCGTCGAAGAACTGACTGGCTGGCGGCGCCCGCAAAATCCGACCCGCGCAAAGTAACGATCATCGCCATCCCCCGCTTCCGCCGCCCAGGCCGGCGAGGAAGAGGAAGCCCGGTCGCTTCCTCGCCGTCGTCGATTGAGCTCCGCAGCCGCTCAAGAAGGAGCAAAGACGGAGGCCGCGGGCGCCGGCCCCGGCGGCGGCACACCATCCGACGTGGCTCATCGACGGCGGCTTCCTCGTCCGACGGAGAGACGGTGTTCTATGCTCCGGAGGAGACGACGGCCCGCGCGGTCGGCGCCGAGAAGTCGTGGCCGGGCGGTCACCAGCGGCCGGCGCCCAATCGCGGCCGCTGCGACGCCGTCGGGCCACTGCCGGTGTTCGAGACTCCACGCCGGTGTTTCAGCGGCCCCCGGCGCCGGGCAGCAGCAGCAGCGTGGGAGAAGCTCCTCGCCGAAGTCCGGCGACTCCCTCCCTACAAGGCATGCAGGCGGCGGGGAGACCGAGAAGGTGAGGACGTTCCAGGCGCAGGACAAGGTGAGGGCCAAGCTGGAGGAGGAAGAGGAGAAATATAATCAGGCCAAGAGGAGGCGTCTCTTGAAGCATCGGACGAAGGGGGTCGCCGTCGAGAGGATCATGTCGCCTATGGTGACGGACAAGTTGAAGGCGGCGAGAAGGACTCCAGCGACGACGCGCTCGGCGTCCTGGCCAGACGGCGGCGAAGCTCCTCTGCCGCGACTCCCTGTACCTCCACATTCCACCCCCGAGTGCCTCGCCATCAAGGTCGTCCAGTATATACTCTTGTTCTGTGTGTGTGTCGGTGTGTATCGCTCTGTTTGTATGAAAATGAAAAAGAAACGCTGGAACCATTTTTCAGGTTCCAGAGGGCTTTTGGTCGCGCCACTACTGTCGGTGCACGCTGTGCATGTCAAATGATGATCAGGGGCTGTCCACATGCCAGCAGTGTTGTGGCAAATGTACGCGTCTCGCTCGCCTAATCACTGTCTCAATTGGTTTTGTTTATCTGCTGCTTTCTGAAGTGAAACTAATAGAGGTAAATTGACAATGCAGATCACGAGAGCTGCCGTCCATTGCTGGACAATGGGCGCGACATCGGCGACATTACTGTAGTGAAACCTGCAAGAAGGTGAAATGAACTTGTTAATCAGCAATTATTTGCCCCATTGTATTCGGTTTCTGTTCTTGTTATATAAACTGAAATTTTCTTTTTGGATGGATGGATGTTTCAGCTCTCTGCTCAGCTATCTGAAGTGACCGTGTAACGAATCATACCCAAGATGGTTTCTCGTGGGCGCTGCTGAGGATTCAAAAGGACAAACCAGCCAGTTCCCAGGAAATGCCTGCCGTTCTAGAACGTAATGTGAAGCTTCCGGTGGCGCTCGGTGTGCTCAACGAGTGCTTCAACCCGATGATGGACCGGAGAACCAAGATTAACATGCTCCACCAAGCTGTGTATAGCCTTGGGTAAGTCTTTTGAGTCAGAGTGTGGCGTCCACATTTTCTTACTGATATGAGATCTATGTCATTCAGTTAATAGAGTGTTAATTCTGCCTCTTATATAGAAGATGTTTCATGCTTGAACAGGTCTGAATTTAAAAGGCTAAGCTATGAAGGGTTCTACACCATGGTTCTTGAGAAGGATGGGGAGATTGTATCAGTAGCCCTGCTGAGGTTTGGATTCAGTTTCTCTGTGTTTGTATTTCTTTCTTACCTGTCTAGGATTATATTACTTGGATAAAGTTAGTAAAACCAGTGGTTCAATGTCAGTAATATTTGGCATTAGTTGCGTGCATCAATGTTGTTCACAGTTTTTCTGCTGCTGCTCTTGTGTCAACCAGTTGCCAGTTGTGCCAAAGCTTAACTAGGGGCAGTAATGTGTGATTGTAAATACTAGCCTGAAGTTTTCCAGCTTATATGATGCAAAAGCTCAATCAGGGGCCTCCCTTATTTTCTTCTTTGTTGCAATTTTTGTTTCCTTATAATTCAATATCTTTCAGTAGGGACTTGCCCTTGTTTCTCTTTAAAAAAATATATACATTGCAAAAGGCTCAATTACCTGAGGTTTTGCAAGCATCACCTGAAGAAAAGAGAGAACATTGTTTTAGCTGAGATACTTGAATTGATGCCTTAATTTTTTTTGCTGGAACAAACATTGCTGTGCATGCCTTATTGCTTCCCCTCTTTTAATTGTTTGTTATTACAGGATCCATGGAACAAAAGTAGCAGAGATGCCCTTCGCTGGCACCCTGCCATCTTACCGAAAACAGGGAATGATGCGTCGCCTGGTCAGTGCCGTCGAGCAGGTGCACAATTTACTAACGCTACAGTCACTATTATTACAAGTTTGGAATGGAGTGATCAACCAGCCCTTAAAACCTGTTGCATGCATGCTCTAATCTTTGTGATCATCCCAGGTGTTGGCTTCAGTGCAAGTCCAGAAGCTGATGATACCTGCAATATCCTCTCTAGTAGACACATGGACGAGGAAGTTCTCCTTCAGGCCCGTCTATCCACAGCTGAGAGAGGAGCTCAAGAGGCTCAGCCTCGTGGTGATCAACGGCACCACCATGCTCTACAAAACCGTCACTTCGCCGCCGCTGCCATCGCTGCAACAAGGTATTCATCCATTCATTCATCAGAGAGAGCATCATGTCAGTTAATCGATCAGCAGCAACCTCTGACCCTGTGCCACTGCCACGTCTCCATTACATTGTGCTGGCCAAACAAAGCAGGGGGGAGTTCAGAGGCATGGTGGCGCAAGTACGCGGACCCGGCGGCGCGTCTGACCGACGACGAGCGGGCGTTCCTGGAGATGGACCCAGCCACCGCGCCGCCGTTCCGCTACACCGAACTCGTCAACGGCAACGTGTCCCTGAACAGGTTCTGTCGCGCCGGGAACTCGTCATCGTCGGCCTGTGGAGCCGCCGTGTCACCATGGGGAAGGAGAATCAGTGCTGCCCTGCCGGGGCCGGGAGCTGGTGGTGGTGGTGGTGTGCAGCCGGGCGCTGGAGGTGGCGGCGGCTGGCGTTCTTGCGGCGAGGCTGCGAGTGCGATGGCCCCCAAGCCACCCAGAGACCCACGCGGAGGCTGCAGCGGTGTACTCCATGGCATGAAGTGATTGATCGACGTCGACCCACTGGCTTAGGTTGCTGCAGTGCTGTGGACTGTGTGGTGCATGTAATTCAGCTCTGACTCTGAGAATGAAGATGATGCGGACATACTGTGATGTGATACTCTGTTGTATTAGTACTCGATCCATGTCATTGTTTAGACCTGGTGTTAGGAAATTAGGCAAATTCATTTTTAATTTAATCCATAAAAAGACGCAAGCAAGGTAAACATGATGTCATATATGTGCTTGTGTAAAAAGTGTATCATAAACATCATCAAGAATATAAATTTAGCACTAAGCAGCAAGGTAAGACTAGTAATATTCCACATATATAACGAGTCTATCATGTTGATAATGCTAACTGAAATTATCAAGATATTGACAATAAAACTAAGGAGATGAATAACGAGATCATACCCCGTTCCAGAACCAGAAGCACCAGTGAATGCCATGATCCTTGCTGATGTCGATCTTGTTAGCCAATCGCCAGGAGGAAGAGGAAGAAGACGTCTGCAGTGATCACCCAGAAGAAGACGAACTGAACCAGCGAGTAGTTGTGTCGCACCACGACACTCCCCAAAAACGTGGTCGCCGATCTCCACCCTAGCAAGTGAACTCAATGATAATGAACGGCAACGTTTCGAGGTCTACTCTTTCCGCACTTGTGCGCGCAAAGAACAAGAACTAGGATGCCATCAGACAGCAAGAACTTTGGTTGTTTTTCTGAAAACAAGCACACTGACTAGATGTGGAAGTTGTATATATGGGCGTGTTTGGGGTGTCTCGGGAACCCGAACTCCCGGGGTGGAGTCGAGTGGAGCTACCCAAACACGCCAACTCCAAAACTCCATAGAGCAGCCCCAACTCGCAGCTGTAGTGCAAATGGACCTGAGTTTTGGAGCACCTCCTTTGCTACTCCAAAATCAGACAATATGAAACTAGACATGGAGTTGGGAGGTAAATACCCGCCACGCCATCCATAAGTGGAAAAAAAAACGATTCATTCTGTTATGTTTCCTCCGACGCTGCTCCCTTGCCTGCGAGATCCGCTTCCCCCGATGCCGCCGGGAGCTCCCTCCCTCCCCTAGACGCCGCGAGGAGATCCACGCCGCCCACCATCGCATCCTCCAATGCTTGCCGTGAGCCCTTCGCGAGGACGCTGGCCGCCACAACCCCGGCCCCGGACGCCGCGAGGACGTTGGCGCCATGACCCCTCCCCCGCCCGCCACGGACATCGGTTGCCGCGACGCCCGGGCGTCGCGAGGATGCCGCCGTCAGCGGCGACCACTGGCCCTGGGCGCCGCTGGCGCCACCGGTGTGACCCCGCCGCTGACTCCACTTCCCCTTCCCGCAAGAACGTCGGTCGCCATGACCCGGCTCGCGTAAAGTCGTGAGGACACGCGCCGCTGCGACCCTAGTCCCGCCCGGCCGTGAGGACAGCAGCGACAACGCCGCTGCCGAGAGATGTGGGGCGGGCGGCCGACGAACCGACCATGTGCCCGTGAGATTAAAGAAGAATTGTAAAAATGTAATTTTATTTCACTCTCGGGGTTCCGCATGCAAGTCTACCTCAGAGACAATACTTTTAGATTTGGGCTTGCCTGATTTGTTGGAACTATATAGTCTCCAATGCAAAGGTGTCTTTTACTGTTTCTGGAGCCAGTACCCAAACGCCTCAAATTAGCAGCTCCAGCTCTGCTCAGAGCTGGCTTCACTGGAGTTTTGGAGTGGAGCAGCTCCGTCCAGAGTTGGAGCCACCCCAAACAGGCCCTACATTCCTCAGAAACCGAGACAACTCAACTCAGGAACATAAGCAGGCAGTCGATCCTGATTCCAGACGTAGGCTAGTGGATCAAAAAACTTCCGTATTCAATTTTGATGCTCTAAACCGATGCTCACTAGTCACTAGTGCCGCTTAGCTTTTCCGCTATTTTGTAATAAAAAACAGAGAGAAGACAGCTTACGCATAACAATACCATAATGTCACTCGCAATCTGGCATCTGCCTTCACATTTGTAATCTTCATGACAAAACCATGCATGAAAGTAGTAGTACTCCATATCAATATCAATCCATGACATTTCACTACATTCATCTCTAACTTGATCAAAACTACCATCCATGCTCACCGACATGGAGTCGTCCATGACCATGGCCAAGCACTACACAGTGCGATGATCCCACCACAAGCCTCTGCCTCCTACTCCTAGCGGCATTACACCCGTACGGCGTCGTCTCCGGGTCCGGGAACGCAGCCCTGGCCATCGCCTGCCTGACGCCCTCCTCGAGAGCCCTCAGCACACGGCCTCCGCCGGCGCCGGCAGCAGCGCTCGTCGTCGTCACGCTCACGCCGGCACCTTCCTCTCTGCACAGCAGGAAGTCGCACTGAGCCCTGCCTCCGAGAGAGGCCACGTCCGCTCTCAGCGGCCTCAGCCTCATGGCGCGGAACGCGGCGGCGAGGTCGGCGTGGAGCCCCGGCCGGTCGTCGCAGCTGATGGAGGCCCTGACGTACGTTGCCGGTGGCGGAGACCTCCCGTAGCCGGTGACGGCCGCCACGGCGGCGCCGGTGTAGCAGTGCACGGCGATCCCGTTGGCCTCGACGGGGATGGTGGCCAGTGGTGGCTGATGCGTGGCCTCGGCCGATTTCTTCTTGAGGTCCTTGAGTTGGCAAACCACCCGGGCTAACAAGGTGGCCTTGTCCATCTGTTCATGTTCATGAACCGACGACAGTCACATTTTGTCGTAAAAAATGGATTTCAACTGTGCATTTTAAAAAGATTATAATTTGTATGCTGTAAGTCATGATGGAACAAAACTGTGAAACGGCAAGAAGCAAGTGCAGACCTGCCTAGCGTCAGGGATCATTCTCCTCAGCGTGGCGAGATGCGCATTGATCCTCTCCCGCCGCCGCCTCTCGGCCTCGCTGTGGATCTTCAGGGCCTGCTGCGCCTCCGCCGTGCTCGTCTTCCTCGACGTCGACGATGACATCTCCAGGTAGGTAGCCTGGGCAGCAAGAAGATAATCGATGAGATGAGGCAAATCAAAATGGATGGGTAAATGTTGGCCAAGAAGTTTGAACGAGGATTTCCACGCATTCTCTGTACCTTCTTTGACCACTACAAGGCTAGTTGGAGTGTCGGCGATGCAAGAAGATGGCCGGATATGATGGAGCGAGTGGAGGTCTCGATGATCGGAGAGGCGAGAAAGAGGCCAAGGCTACTTAAACTATTGCAACTAGTGCTGTGAAACAAGAACAACAGCAACATCGTCTCTCTGCTGGGTTTAGATGGATATGGTTGCGATTGCGAAGGGGCCGGCCAGATTGTCACGATCATGACATGATGTGCAAGTGTGTGCTACTACTGTAGACCAACTACCGCGGCAGCAAGAACCGTACCTTTGGCTCTCCCACATTGTTCCCCACTTTTGAAACGCGCGATCCGTGCTTTTGGACTGGCATGGATGCTTGTGATCTTGGGATACTGTCGATCAGTGCAGTACCTCATAGATAGATTGATAGATCTCTGTTTCTTTGGACATGGATGAAAAGGCTCATGCCAAATATGTTGAAAGATTTGGTCTCAAAAGAAGATTTATGAGAAATATATAGGATAAGAATATTCTAGTTCCGATCGACTAAGTCGTGTTTTAGATATGGGTTGTCTACTGGCTGGATTCGGAGTGCTTTCAGGGTTGTGGGCATTCTATCTTAATGAAAGGTGCTTGCTCATTTTTTCTTTTGAATATGTAAAAAGAGATTTATCATTGCATTAAGGTAAAAAAGATTGGTTTTTTACTACATGTTGCCAGAGAAACATATATCTTACACCCCACAGTCCTGTAGAGGTGATCCTACACTCTCCTAAGCCAATTACTCACCAAACAAGCGCATCCATTGTGGACACGATATATGTGCCACCAAATTTACCTAGCGAAGGAGCAACTGATGAGTACATGGTCTGTGCTATCATCTTCTTGGTCGCACAAGTAGCTGTTATAGCTTCCTAGAGTTGAGGCCATGGGAGAGTCTTTGGTCTAGCGTTAAGTGCCGTCGTTTGAAAGCTAGCCACAAGAAGTCTTTAGTCATCTTCCACTTACATAAGTTTTCACTCGACATTATCGATGAGGCTCTATAGATGCGACATCAAGATTTCCTTGGTGCCGCGACGGAACGCCGAGGTATTTGATCCAAATGTGGCTGCATCAGGCAACTCGGATTTGCTTTGTTCTCTTCTTGAACGTTTTCGCCATCGAAGATTGGCATATGATTGAGCACTTGAGGAGGTTGGTCATTAGGCCTACTAACAGGAGCGCTTGAATAAGCCGGCCGGGCGGGAGGTTTCAACGTGACCATGTTGGACCTCAACCTCGAAGTGCACCGCTTTGTCCACGCAAAGAACCTCGTCGCATGTTTCCTACAATGTAATTCCAGTGCTTTAGATCGAAAGTAGTTGGTAGGTTTTGGATGGTAACCGGTTACCATTCATGTTGTTTCGAAAAAAACTGTTTCTGCTTAATGAAAAACGAGCTTCGGCGCGATCTCGAAAAAAAAATTAGGCCTACTAACATGCATCCAAAAGTTCTTACTATCGGATCGCCTTGATCGCCCAACACGTACCCTCATCCATGTCCTGACTCACAAAATCTAGCTAGGATCAAATCGTCAGTGCAGATGATGTATTGAAATTTGATCAACGCCCGGCTGAAGACGATCGATCGATGATCGGCATGTTTATTTCAGTCCCATATATAATTGGTAGGGTACGTGTGGCGAGATTTCAGCAAGAGCTGAATGGTGAAAGGACGAAGTGGCCCGTTCGTACAGTACAGTGGGCATCCGACAGTAGCATAGCAGTGAGAGAGTGGGGAACGGTACGTGCAGTGGGCGGCTGGCCGGTGCTGTTGGTTGGCTTTTGGCGCGTAGCTGCGTGCAGCCGCCATTCGCTTTCACATCACGCCACTCACTTTGCGGCTGGCTTCACACAGTCACCCTCTTGGCCGCTTCTTCCCTCGCCACTGCTGCCTTTTTTTTTTTTCGTCATTATTTATCAGTACACGTGATTCTCGCGCACGTGCTTGGTCCGTGGCATTCAGCAATCTGCTTCGAACTAAAGAGGAGGGCAACAAAATCCACTCGGGATCGTGATGGCTGCCCCACGACGTACGTACGTCCGAGATGATCTTCGAGTCTTGGTCTGGCTTTGACCCACCACCAAGTTGTCACGTGTAGAAATACGTACATGCTCTTGCCTTGCCGCCGCCCGTTTGGGTTGCACGAACACTCTAGGTATAGTTAGATGCGAGATTCTTTTGTTTCAATAGTCCAGGGGATCTCTACACTTTTCCTTCCGCGCCAATTATTGCACACCAAGCTCATCATGTCTCGATCGATCACACTGGTTCTCTGCTGTTGGGGGAGGTGACCCTCGCAGGTACCTCGGTATAGCCCCGGCAAGCCCTGCGACCCTCGCTATGCTAGTCGCAGCTCGCCTGTTCGGTTAAGTGCTGGCGTGTCCTCTGGCGTAGAAGCCTCTAATCATCTTGATGAAGCCTTGTAGGACGAAATGACCGTACGTGAGGGTAGAGAAGCGGCGAGCCACCTTCGAAGGATGGCGCAAGCCGTGTGTGAGCGCCGGAGGAATGACCTTCGCGGCGCACCAAGCTTCACTTCATTGCGCAGACACGAACATCCGCCGGTGGTAGGGACCCAACGACACCAAGGGCAAGAGGGAAACAACATGTATGTGTCTACCACTACGCCCTGGTGGTGCGTTTGTACCAGTTTGCCCCCTGCGAGTACAGTATCGCCTGGCCGGTGTTTGTAGCACATATACCTAATGTAAAGTGGTGACCGACTCCCTCAGCTCCCTATAAATATCGAGCAGCACAATGTTGGGGGTCAGTTGTTAGCCAAATTTATTGCCAATTAATCGTAACATTTATTTCACTTTGTTGTGTCGAACCTTCAAATCGCTTGCACGTTTCCCTCGGGTGGAACCCTTGCATCACTCCCCGGCAACACCAACGAGGGCAAAGAATCAAGGAGGGCCCCACCTTCTCTCTTACTGCTTTTACTTTTCCCCTCGTGGCAAACCCTCGCCTCTCTCCCCGGCAAAGTCGGTCGAGGTAGGGAGGCACGAGTGAACCCCACGTCCCGCCGCTCTCGAAACATTACAAAGGTAGGCACGCTGGCGGGTTTAAACCTCGCCCAACCCATATTTTAAAAACCCTAACTACCACCCGCCCGTCCCACCCCGTCGGCCCAATGCCCCAATCCGCCCCAACCCAAAGTCACGACGGAAGATGATATACGACTTATGCGCCCGATCTATGACCATAGAGCCCCAACCCGTCCCCAACCCGCTTTGTGTCGTCAACCCAACCCGCCCCCAACCCGTTTCCACCCATCCAATAGTACCCATATTAAAACCCGCCCCAAAATACCCGCTCAACCCCGCCCTATTAGCGGGCCTATTGCAAAATGTTGTCTTTAGTCTCTTGTAATCAGGATGTGTCTGGCTCTTGACACGTTAGTGTCATAGTGTGACGATATGCATCATATTTACCACGTACGCGTGCTAATTCTGGGACGGAGGGAGAACATTGTTGGCACCCTTTCCTTGTTAAAAATACACGCTCACATACGCCACTTCAAACTGGGCTGAGGCACTAGTCCCTTATCTTTCTCCGTTGTATGTGAATCCAGCCAGCACAAGGCAGCCAGACGCGAAGGCCCGTTAGAAACCTAGCTGAGCCCATCGGCTGACCCAGCAAAAATCTCCTTCACTTCTTAGCCCAAAGCAAGCACCGGCACCACCGGCCGCTCGAGTAACTGCGCCGCCGCAGCCGGCAGCTAGCGCGGGAGGACCACCGCGTAGGCGTCACTCCTGCAACGTCACGGCCACTTAGCCCGACTCAATGACAAGTGTGGCCCAGCTTGCCAGCAGCAATGTCAACTGTGAAGGCCTTCGAACTCCGGAGCGTTTCGTTTCCCTTGGTGCCGGCCGCCACCTTCCTCGTGTCCTCGCTCGTCCTCCACCCACTTCACACAGTGTCACACGCCTCTTGGTCAGTCGGGAGCTAGCGAGCTCGCCGGATCGGATCCACGAGCGGGCGCGGGGCAATGGGCGGCTTGCGAGGTGGGTGGCCAGTACCCAACGGCGGGATGGATCCGGTGCGGAATTGCCCGGCCAGCTGATCGAATTCGTTCCATCTTTTGCTTGCAGGCGCTGGTGGTGGCGGCGGCGGTAAGGTCGGCCTGCCGGCGCTCGACGTGGCGCTCGCGTTCCCGCAGGCCACGCCAGCGTCCCTCTTCCCGCCCGCTGGTGAGCCCCCTCGCTCCCGCGCTCTTTCTCAGTCGTGCGTGTTTCGTCAGTGTGTGCTTTAGTTGCCACTTTGCTAGTGTGGCTCTCGCTCATCTCTCTTTGTGCTACTACCTCACTGGAAGCAGCGGCGTAGCCTGCAAAAAAACCCACCTGGGGCGAACTTCTAATAACCGACTAAACCAAAATCAAGAACATTGCAATTCAAATCGCATTAATGCATCCATACATTGCAATCACACAATTTTAATACGAAGTTGAGATATTACCTCAAATTTGAAAAATAAATTGATAGTTATCGCATCAATACATGGTAAAATGTAAAAATAAAAATAAGAAATAGATAAACCTATAAATTGGATAAAAATATTCAATCTATTCATGGTAAATTGATAGTTTTTTTTTTAGGCGACGCTGTGGACTTTAGCTGGGGCAGCTGCCCCAGCTCGCTAACATAGCTCCGCCCATGACCGGAAGAATGCAATCAATGTCGCCCACTTCATCAGCATTGTCATGCTTGCATCATATCCTCTTGGCTTGGGCAAACCGCAAAACGGATCAAAATTTAAACAGTTTGCTGCTGCCAATGTCTTGTCTGTTGGCAGATGTAAACTTTTAAACACCATCAAGTGGACAAGGAACATCCGATTGCTGATAAACATGTTGTTGAATTCATCATGATTGTCACCCATTGAGCCTCCTATCCTACTACCTTCGTGTGTGTTGCAACTGCAACAAATTTTACCTTATAAAAAAATTTCCACTGTTACTTCAGTTATTATTGATAATACACATATAGTATATGCAGAGGACAAGTCAAGGTCAATGGACTTGCCACAGTTTTCACAACACACTTGCTCTAGGGGCAACTCAAGGAACTTCACCCAACGAAACAAGATCCCACCACAGCCTGTCCACTGTCCAACCACAATCAAAACGAACGACACCAGAGGGTGGCTCCACGAAGAAATTAAACTGGCCTGCCTGCCCCTCAGCCTGGCCCAACAACCCAATACAGAGTTAGCTGTCACACGGTACACCTTTCTTCATTCAGATTGGAAAAGGACAAAAAAAAAAAAAAAAAAAAAGTTCAATAAAAAAACAATTACGTCTGTTTGTAAGCTGCAAATGTTTCTTGTTTTCCATCGGACTGTTTGTAAGCTGCAAATGTTTCTTGTTTTTCCATCGGAAATAGAAAGAAACTGACACTTATGGGGAATGCACTGATCATCCCTTTTGAAGTGGAGGATGTACTGTTCTGTTCATCCTTTCATCTTTGCTGCACCCAGATTTCAAATATAAGCCCATTAGGCAATAGCACATCCAAATACACAACGGTGCATATTTCTTGTGATCCGCTATACAGGAACTAAGATCTGTATTTGGTAGTGTACAGTAAAACTACTGATAGACCAACGGGTGGGTTCGTTTCAGTGATCAAAATGAATTTGCTTTATTTGATTGTTTCACTTATACTTGTGACAAGAGTGCTTCCTGATTTATCATTGTGTGGCTCACTGGTGCAACTTGCAATGAACAACAATTGGTGCGGACCTGTTTCCTTATGTTCTGTTTTTTTTAACATTAAATACAGCAGGGGAGGCCCGTGCTGTATGTTCTATTGTTATCAGAAAAGAGCAATCTAACTCCCCTCTAGGCTTACTGTGTAAATAAATTCCAGTACTAGTCAAATTAGTTATTCAGCATTGTATAGATTAATTATAAGTTTGTAAGTACCGCCTATAGTTTGTGGCATGCGAATTATGAATTGCCATATATACATTTGCTTTTGAGCTCACCTGTTGTTGGCTGCAGTGTCGGACTACTACCAGCTTGATGATTTGCTGACTAAAGAAGAGAAGGTTCTAAGGAAGAAGGTCCAAGGTGTTATGGAAAAGGAAATCGCACCCATTATGACTGAAGTATGTTCTTGATGAAGACAGTTACCCATCTTTCTGATTTCTCACTAAGTCACTAGTCACAAAACACATACTAATGTGGAGTAAGCCTTTTAGTGGATCATATATCTTTGTGTCAAAATCTTTGCATTGTAGCAACCGTGTGCTTATATTTTACTGTGACATATGGTTCTTTACTCTTCATTCGACTTACTTTGCTGATCTGTAATACTGTCCATCTGCAGTCATCTGGGAGAAGGCGGAATTCCCATTTCATGTGATTCGAAACTTGCTACTCTTGGCTTAGCTGGAGGTACAACAAAGGTACAAACCAAACAGTTCGAAAGTCTAGCCTCACCTAAATACACAACAAATCACTGAAATGTGTATTTTGAAATTGCAGGGATATGGGTGCCCAGGACTATCGCTTACAGCTGCTGCTATTTCAACTGCAGAAGTTGCACGGGTGGATGCGAGCTGCTCCACATTTATTCTAGTTCATGCTTCTCTTGTAATGCCAACGATTGGTAAATCTAGCATTGTTTGCCTATTAGTTCTATGGGATCTTGGGTACCAACTACTTTGTACACTTGAGCTAAGTGTTTCATTTTTATTTATCTATTTATTTTTGTGAAGAGTAGCCCTTTGTGGATCAGAGGCTCAAAAGCAGGAGTACCTACCATCTCTTGCTCAGTTTAAAACGCTTGGTTGTTGGGTAAGTTTTATTTTTAAAATTATATTTTTTAACCTTTTGTGCTTATACAGTCAATAAATCAGTATTGAGGATATTTCACCTTTCTGAGAAGTGAGAAAACTGTCTGCTTTCTGCAGGCATTGACAGAGCCAGACTATGGAAGTGATGCAAGCTCCTTTGAGGACTGCAGCAACTAAGGTTTAATTAGTTTGAAATCATTTTTTATGAAAGATCAATTTGAAATTTCTAGTGATGATGACAGTAAGGCCTCTCTGCACTGCCTTATAATGTTAGTTATTATTTTGAATGGAAGGTACCAGGCGGTTGGCATTTGAATGGCCAAAAGCGTTGGATAGGTAACAGCACTTTTGCAGATATGCTCATCATTTTAGCCAGGAATGCAGAGACAAAACAACTAAATGGGTAATCATCATTTTTTTTCCTGACCTTGTGCTGCTGATAATCCAGTAACTATTTCTATTGCTTGTCAATTCAAGGATTATCCTGCTTGTTGTAACTGAATGCAATACGCCCCTCTAGATTTATAGTGAAGAAAGGAGCTCCAGGTCTGAAAGCCACAAAAATTGAAAATAAAATTGGACTTAGAATGGTACAAAAACGGTGACATAGTTCTAAATGAAGTATTTGTCCCCGAGGAAGACAGATTACCTGGCATCAATTCATTCCAGGATGTAAACAAGGTACTGGATTCCTCTTCTACAACCTGTTGTTCTCTGTGCTTTGTCAGATAATCAGAAATTTATTTGGTCAAGGTTTTAACTTCCCCATGCCTTGTTGGATGAAGATTTTTTATTTGGTCACATGATTTTGACTTTCTGATGAAACAGGTCTTTGCCATGTCTCGCGTCTTGGTGACATGGCAGCCAATAGGCATATCAATGGGAGTTTTTGACATGTGCCATCGGTGGAAACTGAAGCCATCGCACCTACTACGGCTGTGTTTGGCAATGGGGTGCTCCGCCCGGTCACTATTATTGTACCTGTGCTGTAGCACGGAGCCGGAGGAGCTGCAAAACCGGGCTTCTCCGGCTCCGGCTCTTCCCAGTTCATTTCGTGCATCGATAACTGAAATGGTTCCTCGCTACAGTGCTACACAGTGTCACTACAGTGCCCAAAAAAGGAGAGCCTGAGCCGGGAAGAGCCCCCGCCAAAGAGGGCCTACATCTATCTTTTTAGCTCCTTTTTGATACTACTGCCATCGGTGTGAAACTGAAGCAATCTGTGTTTGGCTGAAACTGAACAGGTATTTGAAAGAGAGGGAGCAGTTTGGGGCTCCGCTGGCTGCTTTTCAGCTCAACCAAGAAAAAGCTTGTCCGAATGCTGGGCAACGTTCAGGCCATGCTTCTGGTTGGCTGGCGACTGTGCAAGCTTTACGAGGCAGGCAAATTGACACCCAGGACATAGTAGTTTAGGCAAGGTTTGTAAATGTAGTATAGCCAGCAGCAAGGTTTTATCTGTTGGTAGTTTCCTCAACAATCTAATCTAAACTACATTTTTGAAGGAAAACAGGAGGGGGTTGACCCCCTACTGATCTAATCTACTGATAGACACCAACTGAATGCAGTCCTGGACGTCCAGGATGGCCAGGGAGGAGGTAGTCTCTCTTGGCCGGGAGCTGCTAGGTGGCAACGGCATTTTAGCTGATTTTCTGGTCGCAAAGGTAAGGAGGGGCCTAATACTCCAATAGGCACCAACATCTACTGGGACTGTGTTTTAACTCTCATCTTCCATCTTCACATTGCATATATTTACTTGTCTCCGCAGGCGTTCTGTGATCGGGAGCCCATTTTCTCGTATGAGGGGCACCTATGACGTTAACAGCCTGGTGGCTGGGAGAGAGATCACTGGGATCGCGAGCTTCAAACCTGCCATGGTAGCGAAATCACGCATGTGAACTGAACCAAGTGAAATTTCTCGTTTTCCCTTATTTACTTTGTTGATAATAATGGGTTGATGAGTTGAATTACTCGCTGGAACTGTAATAATAGGATAATTTGCGTGCCTATTTTCATGCCCAGATAACGGAGGCATGGCGGATGCGGCCCCGAGGGCCTGTGAGCGCGCCAAGCCAAGCCCGGCCTGCTAAAAGGGCTTTGCTCATCGGGCTGGCCCATCACGAAAAGTGGCCTAGTAGAGGCCGTGCTTGGGCCGAAGGCCAGGCCTGCATGCTTGTCGGCGTGACTCCGTTCCGCCCGTTGCCCATCTATACATTAGAATTAGTGGAACACAATTTTATTATTAATTACAAAATCTCGCTGTAGATTATCCATTCTACGAAGTCAGTGTCAGTTGATTAAACTTAAAACTCTAACTCCTCGTGAACGAGGTTTACTTTTTTTTATTATTAAACGAGGCAATAGAACTCCGTTGAACCGATCTATTTATTTTATTAAAAACATGTTAATAAAAGTGAAAAAAAAAAAAGCCTTCCGAGCTGTCCGTGATGTGTGGGTTCCGGTGCCGGTGCGCTTCCGTTCCGTGGCCGTCGCCCATCCGATCGGAACGGAACGGACACGCCACCCCCAAAGTCGCAAGCAAACGCGACGACGCGCCAGGGCGCCTCGTGCTCTGACCCACCCGCCAGTCGGGGCCCATTCCACCGCACGCGGCTGCATGGAGCACAACATGGTGGGGCCGCCCCATCGCATCACATCCCGCGCCCATACGGTGGCGTCCCTATCCAATCCCATCGACCACACCCCCGACGTAGCGACGCCGTTGCTGCGCAACCCGCCACGTATGACAGGTGGGTCCGCGGACAACCCTGTTCCCGCACGCAAAATCAATCTCCATCCCATCCCACCAAATAGTTACCAAAACCCACCAAATCGATCCCGACTTGGTTTACGTTTCGTATCGGATCGTGCCGCTCTCCCGTCGTCTCGTCTCCTCCTTTCTCTTACTCCACCTCCACCTACTGCTAGTAGCTCCTCCTTTGATCGGGAGGGAGGAGGGGAGCTCCGGAAGCCGGTGCCGGATCACCGACCGCGCGCTGCGATGGGCAGCTCAGGAGGTGAGTTCTCGGACTGCGGCGGCGATCAGGGCGGGGGGTGGTGAGCTATTTATTATTTGGCTGACCGGGTTCCTTTTCGCTGCACTGATGCTGCTGCAGGGAGCGGCGGCGGCGCCAAGGTCGGGCTGCCGGCGCTGGACGTGGCGCTCGCGTTCCCGCAGGCTACGCCGGCGTCGCTCTTCCCGCCCGCCGGTGAGTCAGATATCTGTCTCCTCCTCACTCGCATCCTCCTCCGCTCTCGCGGTCTGGCCCTATACTACTACTACTAGTAGTAATTTGGTTATGTGCGTTCGGAATGGAGAGGCCAGGATTGTTTGTTCGATCGAATCGGTATGATTGCGTAAGCGCGGCGAATCGATTGTGATGCCGGCGTAATATAAGCGGCCGGCAAATTCTTCTGTTTCTTCTACTATTGTTCATTCGACAAGGTTGTCTGTCTGTCAGCCTGGTCATGTTCAGAGTAGGGGAGGTTCCCCTGGTTCATCCTTTTTGCAGTCTTTCTGTTGCTTGTTTGGGTGCCAATGAGGGGGGCTACTTGTCTCAAGGATATGGTATACAGTCTGCTGGTAGTATTCCAAAAATATGAGGGGGGCTCTTTTTTTTTTGGGCAGCCAGACGCTGCAGCCATGTCTCCGAATTTGATTTAGTTCATTGACCCCTTTTTTTTTCCATGGTTAATCTTACTGGAGTTTGGTTGCATTCAGAGTTAGAGTGACTGTCAAGGACGCTACTATGGATTTCTTGTGATTTGTATACTCCTACACAACATAGTAACTAGAAGCATTCTTTGATGTGTGTTGATAACGATACCTTTGGGCACATGGGGCACGCAGCACTCTATTTTATTTCAGCTGTCCCTCTTTTCCTCTTTTGACAAAAGTGGTGCATCTGGTTGGATAATGATTGGGCGGCCCACTGTCACTGTACAACTCGCATTGAACCTCACGTGATGTGGACCTGTTTTCTTATTTTCTGTTGCTTTCAGAAAGGACTCAAGACCTTTGATTTTCAATCTCTAGCTTCTCTCTAGGATAATTGTGTAACTAAATGCTCGTGTCAGTTAGCATTGTGCAGTGTTCTTGCATATTAGTACAATCTTTGACTACCGCATCATAATTTGGAGGATGTCAGTTACCGATTTCCATTTATTTACCTTTGAGCTGATGACCTGCTGTTGGTGCAGTCTCGGACTACTACCAAATTGATGATTTGCTGACTGATGAAGAGAAGGCACTCGGAAGAAGGTCCGGTATCATGGAAAAGGAAATCGCGCCCATTATGACCGAGGTATGCTCTTGCTAAAGAGTAAAGACAGTTCTTTTGATTGACGAGTAATGTCAAAGAGAACTGCTCTTCATTATTAACCTGAAGAAGACAAAAATAACTGTAATGTAAGCAGACTAGGCTATCAAAGTAGCTAGACAGAATTAATAAAAAGGCATTGTGCTGCTATGAAGTAACCGCTTGACTCAGATTCACTAAAACAACATATGCAACCTTTCTGATTTTCTCACAAAACATTTGATATGGAGTAGCTTTTCAGTGAACTATCTTTTTTTTAAATGAAAATCTTGTAGTGGCATAGTATATAACATATTCCTGTTCAACCATTGCATTTTACTCTCCCTTGAACTGACTTGCTAATGCACTGCAAGTCCTTTTATACTGCTCATCTTGTCATTTTACTCTGCAGTACTGGGAGAAGGCTGATTTTCCCATTCCATGCCATTCCCAGCCTTTCCAGTCTCGGCTTAGCTGGTGGTGATACAATAAAGGTAGCAACCAAACAAATATAGGCTCTATTTTGGAGGTCAAACCTATCTACCTGGACATCGTTTCATTTATTTTTTTTTTTTTCCTATAAATTTACAGGGATATGAGTGCCCAAGGACTCTCGCTTACAGCTAGTGCTATTGCGATAAAGCAGAAAGTTGCACGGTTGATGCGAGCTGCTCCACATTTATTCTGGTGCACTCCTCATTGGCTATGTCCACGATTGGTAAATCTATTCTCAGAACATTTTTTTATATAAATTCGAAAACAACTTTGTACACCTATGCTCAGGATTTCAGTTATTTTTTTTCCTGAAGAGTAGCCCTTTGGGATCTGAGGCTCAAAAGCAGAAATACTTTGCCATCTCTTGCCAAGTTCAAAACTGTTGGTTGTTGGGTGAGTTACATTGTCCAATGTATTTTTATAACCATTTCTTGTACTGTCATTTCAACACTCCACTCTGAGAGGGGTTGAACATGCTATTTGATGTTTCACCTTTTTGAGAGGATTGTCTGCTTTCTGCAGGCATTGACAGAGCAAGTATATGGAAGTGATGCAAGCTCCCTAAGGACTGCAGCAACCAAGGTTTAGTTAATTTGGGGAGCATGATTTTCTAAGATAGATTTGGATAGTTCTAGTGATGCCAATGATGTGGCTTGCTTTTCACACTAGCTTATCGGTGGTCGGGGTTTTCTATTTTGGTAGGTACCTGGTGGTTGGCAGTTAGATGGACAAAAAAACGCTGGATAGGTAACAGCACTTTGCAGATGTCCTCATCATTTTGGCTAGGAATGCAGATACGAACCAACTAAATGGGTAACCATCTTTTTCCTGGCCTTTTATTATACTGCTGGTACAGTTTCTATTGTTGAAGGGGTATATCTAGTTTTGATCAATGCAAGGATTACCTTGCTTTCTGACAATGAATGTGTTGCTCTATTCTAGATTTATTGTAAAGAAAGGAGCTCCCAGTCTAAAAGCCACAAAAATTGAAAATAAAATTGGACTCAGAATGGTTCAAAATGGAGATATACTTCTAAATAAAGTATTTGTCCCCTGAGGAAGACAGATTAACAGGCATCAATTCATTTCAGGATATAAACAAGGTACTGGATGCCTGTTTTACTACCTGTTGTTAACTCTGTGCTGTCTCGGGATTATCAGAATCTTATTTGGTTAGTTTTAACTTTTGAAACAGGTCCTCGCTATGTCTCCGAATTATGGTGGCATGGCAACCAATAGGCATATCAATGGGAGTTTTGATATCTGCCATCGGTGGGAATCACATTACTACATCTATTTTTTGTTTATTCAGCGTAATATGTTTTTGATTCCACTATATCACAATCTTTTACTGAATAAATGGGTATTTGAAAGAGAAAGCAATTTGGGCTCCACTGGCAGCTTTTCAGCTCAACCAAGAAAAGCTTGTCCGTATGCTTGGCAACATTCAGGCTATGCTTCTTTGGCTGGCGACTGTTGCAAGCTGTATGAGTCAGGCAAAATGACACCAGGCAGATCTAGTTTAGGGAAGGTATATAACTAGTGGTTTTCATATCTTGAGTCCATCTATGTTGCCATCATTGGTCATTTATCATGCAATCTACTGATAAGAAATGAATGCAGGCGTGGACAAGCAAGATGTGCCAGGGAGGTGGTTTCTCTTGGCCGAGAGCTACTGGGCGGCAATGGCATTTTGGCTGATTTTCTTGTCGCCAAGGTAAGAGGGGTTGAGCAATTACTTTTCGATGTTATCAGGCAGGCAGTTGGATGTCCATGGATATCAAATGGATACCCTCTAGTTCAAAAAAAAAATGAACTAGGAATTCATTTTTCCTACCAAAATTTGAATTCCTAGTTTATTTGCTAAAATCCATGGATGTCCAACTTCCACCTATAATGTTATCCATACATGACACACAAAAAGGGTGAAAGCAGTCGGGCAGAGCGAAATTCGCTTGGCTTGTATCTTGACGTCGTGAAAACAGTCTGTTTTGTGCGTTTATCGAGCATTCCTGCCTTCTTAATGAAATAACCCCCTGCTCGCAAAAAAGAAAATGACACACAAAATAGGGAAAACCAAACTAAGTTTCGTGTTTGCTGCTTTGTCATGTAGGCTCGTGGCACTTTGTAAACCATCTTTACTGAGAGATGTCTGAAACAATCCTTGTATTTTACAGGCATTTTGTGATCTAGAGCCCATTTTTTCTCGTACGAGGGCACCTATGACATTAACAGCCTGGTGGCTGGCAGAGAGATCACCGGGATCGCAAGCTTCCAAGCCTGCTGTGTCCAGCAAAATCACGTCTGTGAAGTATTTCTTTTTCCTGTTTCTCCAATGAAGACAGTAGACATCGATCGACCTTTGTATATTCTGATGATTGGGAATAATATAACTAAATAAAAACAGGGAAACAGTATTTGTTGCATTGTCACTTTGTCCAGTCTTACAGTGGCCGTGTTCATTTTTTTCAAAATGCTGCAATCACGAGCGATGTTATACAAAGGATAGATGGTACTTGGAAGGCATGTTGATCAGAGTGGCTAGACTGATCTTGATCCAGGCGAGAACGAAAACGAAGTTTCCACGCCACAAGACAGAATATACACGTCCATCAGTATTTTTGTATATTTATATATTCAGTAAACAATCGTAGAAAAAACTCTTTCAGATGTGCATCGGTATTCAGTAACAGAATCAACACATCAAGCATCAGAAAACAAGTGATTAATCGAGACTAGGTAGATGTACATGGCATGATGAATGCTCCAAAGCTGTCAAACTTGACTTTGTTGACCGTACTGTGCTAATGTACAGGGCAAAAATATCAAAGAAATATGTCTATACCTCCCTTACTGGCATCTCAGCTCTCAACAGGTGCCTATTTGAGTGGCTATCTGTTTAGGTACACCGGAATGTTAATAAATCAGTGGCAGAAATAATTTGAGTCTCCATTCCCTACTCAGATGGGCAAATGTCTCATGCAACAAAATAACATGATGAAAACCAAAGTACAAATGGGGACTTCCAGACATAGTTTTTAAGGAAGGAATCCTTCCTCCCACAGACCACATCAACCTAACAGCCCAAGCATCTCATGACTGCTTCACAGCTTGGGCACTCGGGGATACGCATGATGATTCCACTGAAGAAGCATCCATATGATTGATGTTCCTATATGTAAAATAAATGGGAGTGTTGATCAAAGTGGCTAGAGAAATAACAAAGATAAAATGGGAGCACTCTTACATGTAACACATGCAACTAGCACAATGTGCACCGCAATTCTATTTTGCAAGATTGGAAAGCTGGAACTGATAAATGCTACATTGCATTGGTTAAACTGCAAAAGTAAATTACTGGATAAAATCCGAGAAGGTTTGAATGAACACACTGCATAGGAAAACAGGATGGTCCTAAAGCTTCATCATTATAAATATTTCCGATAAAAGTACCAGATACCAACCTATCAGTTACAAGTGTGATAGTAAAGTGCTGATTAGGTTCTGAAGAACTAAAATTGTCGAAGATGAATGAAATAATGGTCCAATTTAAAAGACAAGCTTAGTACCTGCAAAGAAGCCAACTGTGCTCAGATTTGCTGCAGCCATGGTGTGGTATATCAAGTTCGGTGAGGAAATGACCAAGGGCATATATGAATGATAGGAAGGTGGCCAGATACAGGCCTATTTTTCCAAGTTCAGTGCGCATAGGAAGCACAACGTGCAGGTCAAAGAGTCCATACACCAAAAGTACGATATGAACATCAGTCACTGCATGTAAAAAATTACAATCAGGTTCAGTGTTATCCAGATCAGATGACTGATGCGTGATCAAGATAGTCATCATATACGCGGCAGTGCACCGATGATTGGTGCCGATGAGGCGCAATATGATTAGCACCACTAGAAAATTATACGTCCCGACTAATGGAGGACTAATAAGATTAGTTATTTACTTTCGATAGAGGCCATTTGGACTGACTAGTTGGAGTCAACCCCACCTCTTTCATAAAGCAAGTTTGTTGAAGGGTTGATGGTGCTTGGCTACAGTGTAAAATTCAGTTCAAGTTTTAGCTTATATATCAAACCCACACAGTATTTTCAAACTTAGGGGCAGCTAACTAGACTAACAAGATCGATGCAGTTCTCCTTATTGACCAAATGATAGTCACAAGGCCTCTATATTTACATTTCTTCACTTAAGGGTGTCAGCGTTGAACACGACTGGGAAGCTCTATGTTAAAAAAAAGGCGGCTGTTGACCTCTGTGGTAGTCAGTGATTGAATGAATTAACCATGAACTAGAAAACATCCGAGCAGTAACACTATTTGTTTCTCTTAGAAAGGACGACTGACATCAATAAGCCAAGTATCTGGCGTCATCGAATAAAAAATTCAGATGTTGCTGCTGTGTGGCTTCCAGAAAGCCTCACGAATAGCCTTCAACCCAAAATGAGCTGCATCACTAGTCCACTCATTAGACTGCTCTCAACTATCAATTGCACTTTATCTAAAAAAACTATCCCAATTGCAGAGCTGAAATCCTTCCCTCACTCCTAAGACTCACTCCAAAATGATTTCTCACTGACTGAAAAAGGATTTTAAATGACGTTGACTAATTCTTAGAGTAAACGCTAAAACAAAAAGAAGACAATATTAAGCTAGTGTTTAGACCCCTGATCCCTAGAACCAAAATGAATAAGAGCATCTCGGACAGGGGAAATCCGTGATTCGGATAAATCTTGAGCAAGAAATCAGTGATTCAGATCTTATTGAGCTGTGCTTTGCAAAAGCTCACCCCACCGATACCAGGAAGAAAACAGAGCAGATCAGAGGACCAGAGGCCGAAGCCATTCCTCTCTGATCCTCTGTCCCCCACCGGGTGCACTCGACTTGGAACAGCCCTCTGGCTCAAACGGACGAATCTCACGGGAACACTAGACTTGGGAGCTGGGGACAGCCCTCTAGCTCTCAAACTAACGAATCTCACAGTCACAGGAGGGACATAGCGGCCTTCTTCTTGTACGTCGGACCTCCAGCACAGATCAGGAACACTACCCTCCGGCCCCTCCTCGACGGGCCCGAACCAGATCAGATGGGAATGAATGAAATCTAACTCTACCTGTCCAGATGGGCAGACGAACTAGAGGCAAGTGTGTGCAGAAGGAGGAGAGGGACGATGCGGGGGTTACTCACTCTCCGTCTGGGAGAAGACGGCGACGCGGAGCGCAGATGTCGAAGAAGCCGAACCAGACGGAGGCGAGGCGGAGGGAGCTGACCAGCATTAACCACCATCCCAGCGCCGGCACGCCGCTTCTTCGTTCCTCCGCCGCCATGACTGTCCGCTAAGCAGAGCTGCGCAGCGAGAGCCGGGACTGGTCTGTTCGGTGGTCCTCGTTTCTCTGAAATAGATATATTTTCGGTTTTAACGTGGACTGAAAAAATATAATTACAAGAAATATACTACTACCTCCGTACCAGCGTTGTGGATAAGGTTTTCGTCCAACGTTGCTAATATAAATCATGATGAATAATTTTTAAGTGGTTGATTTTGATATTGGGAAAAATTATTATATCAATAGAGTTGTCTTTTAAAATCATTTTATAAAAATATATAACTTTTTTAATAGATATTTTTTGTAGTAAGTATGTTAAAGTTTTGCTTTGAAGATGTCGTTTGTCAAGTCTTCTAATTATGATACGTATTTGTGTGCAATTCCAAGAGCTAATTATGATCTGAAGGAGTATGTAATTCCAAACGTTTTGGCCTTTGGGAATCTATCTTGATCCTAGTCGGTTAGGTCCTTAGGGTTTTCGGATGGATTACTGATCTTTGGTGGCGTAAATGCCTAAACATGTGGATTGTCTTCTCCTATCAAGCCCGGAGGCGCGTTCTCCACCCGCGCAAATTATGTTATGTATGGGTATGCAATTCAAGCGTATTTGATAACGGAATTTTATATTCCACGATCGGTCAGATCCATCCTTGAGGCGGGCAAGTTGGATTTTTGGCGGAGATAAAAGATGCGCGAGCATACTCACGGCGGCTTCTATCGCGCTTTGCGAAGTTTACTCCATCATACCACACTTTCGTGGAGCGTGACGTCTTCTTCCCTTTGGTACTCTATTATACTCTATATAGAGACATATATGGTTTTATTGGTTAACGAGGCTACATTTGGATTGATGGTGATAAGTCGTGTTGGATTGGCGATAGAGGGCTGGTGGTTACCTTTTTGAGCTACCCTCAATTTTTTTATATACTCCTCGGTGCGGTATTGGGTCATTTTGGACATGATTATTGCATGGAAGCGAGGAAGTTTGAGTGGCGTGTGGAAGGCATGAGGTAGGGCAAGCCCGGTAATGTAAACCCATCGTGAACGAGCGACTTCTATTTGTTATACGAGTAAAATCTCATGCGACTTCTATTCCTATCCCATGGGTACTATTTTAGACTTGTTTTACTATTAATTTTGAAAAGTTCTTC